>SJYV01054512.1:1626908-1755811 GCA_006410875.1 Neotragus pygmaeus | reverse complement strand
GCCCATCAGGAAAACCCTAGGGATTGTAGGCAAGCATGTTGTTTTTCAGTCACTAAGTCCTGTCTGATTCTTTGCAACCCCATGGACTGCAACATGCCATGCTTCCCTGTCCTTCACCATCTCCTGGAGTTTGCCCAAACTCATGTCTGTTGATTCAGTGATGCCACCCAACCATTTCATTCTCTGTCGCCCCCTTCTCCTCCTGCCCTCACTTGTAGCTCATTTCTCTGTAATAACCATAGAGAATTCACTGGCACGGGCAATCTCCATGTCCTCTACACTCATTTCTTTGCCGGAAAAGTGCTCTTGGTTTTTCACTGGTCTCAAGTTAGTAGAGCAAATCTTCAACTGCTCCTGCAGGATTGAGAGCTAAGAAGAATGAGCATCTCCTTTCTTTGCATCAATGGTAAAAGGAGAAAGATTTAAGAAAAGTAAGAACCAAAAAAGATTTTTAAAAATAAGGGCAGTCATTTGAATGAGATAACTTACATATATAGTCTCTCCCAATGCCATGGGCAAGGTGGTGGATTTGTTGACTATGAAGTCCACTCCAACCATCTTAAGGTTTTGAAAGGGACACATGTAATGAAAAGATACATTTGCCCATTTTCACTGTATAGCTGTACATTTAGACTTTCCTTGAAAGCCCAAGGAACATCAATGGCAAGGTAGAATAAGAAGGGGTTGGAATTTTTGCTTTAGGACAAATACATGCAGAAGCTATTATATGGATATTTGCAGACTTCTGGGTTCTATCCATTGTAAAAGATCTAGTCAGTTGGTATGATAAAACCCTGATTTTAGTTAGTTATGTGGCAAAATTACCTTATGATATTTTTGTTTATTTCATTTAACTAGTTTTAAGTTTGCAAGGTTACACTTCTAAAAGCTAATGATTTCCTCCTAGATAATTGGCCTGGGATAATAGGAATACTATCAGTAGAATAAAATGCCACCAGGTGCTTTATTTATGGCAGATTATAGCTGCCTTTGAAAACTGTGTTTCCCATAGTTGTGGTTAGTGGAATATAATAGAAGAGGATATTTTCAACTCAGTTATCCTTTTTGTTCTTCAAAATTTGCCTCACTGTTTTAACATAAGCATTATAGAAGATTAGATTTGAAATGTCTATGTGCTAAGTTTAAAGAGATAGAAACACTTGAGCTCACTAATCCTAATTGTTCTAATCAGCACTTGTTCTCACACTGGTTTCTCTTCCAGGCTTGAACAGAACATTTCTCTTAACTTGCCTTAAATATTCATACCTACAATCAGAAGCCCTTCCGATCTTCTAGGTTCTTTTTTTTAAAGGGAGAGGAGTTCAAAAGTCCCAGCATTATGGGTATTCTTTGTGTGGACAGAAGGCACAAATTCATCTGCAGACTTAAATTTGATTTTCTATTTATAGTCTTTGTTTCCTTTCTCAGCCATCCCTGTTCTGTTACTCATGGGAAGGAAAGAGTCTATGTTTGCATGGACTAAATCCACAAAAATCAAAAGCACACTAACCACAAGTATAAGATCCACTGGACTTAGATTATTAGCATTTAAATTATGCACCCAATTTGGGGGCAAATACTGATTTCAAATTAATCCATTAATCCACCAATACCCCATTGCAACCACATATACACTTACACTTGGTAAGTCTTGTGGTCCAATTTAGAGGTCAAAATATTACCACCATATCCACAGAAGGGAAGAGGAAATATACATTGAATTTCTACTTGGCCATAAGCACTTTCATATATTCCCTTGATCTTTGTAAGGGTTGAATGTCTTTATATGTTGTTTTGCAGATAAAAATGCTGAGGTTTGTAAGTTAAATTACTTGCCCAAGAACAAACACATAGTAAGTGATGGAGTTAGTTTCAAATCCAGGTTTATTTGATTCCAAAATCTACAGTCCTTTACAGCATACCAAATTGTTTTTTGCCAGTCGTGGTTAGAAATGTAAATAACATCATGTGTTTCCTGTAATAGCAACTGGCATTTAGGAGTCAAGTGATAGGCTGAACATTTGAGAACACCTTTTTTTTTTTTTCTTTCAGTTTCTCATTGTCCTCTCTAGGTGTGTTTTCCCTTACTCAATTTCATTTTATAATTATTTACCAAGTACCTACTAAGGGTAGGTTGTAACATTCTGGGCACTTTGCCTGTCAGAGGTAACTCAGCTATAGCATATATTTGTGATTACCAAGAAAGCTTTATACTGAGGTTTGCCTTCCTGATCTGCTTGGTTTTGAAATAATTTCTATTTCTGGGGTCAGGGCCTATCGTTTGCTTCCATCTTTAAGTTGGTAGGAGGTTACTTTGTGACAATAGACCTGAGCAACCTTAGCAGTTTTGTTCTGTTATGCATTGGTGTTCCCTTGATGAATCAAGTGCCAAATTTTAGCATCTTTATCTGCAATTCTTAGCATAAAGTTGAGAGCTTGGGGAAGTGGCATGACTTGCTTATATAGCAGTTCCCTTCTGGAGCCCAAATTGTATGGAATTCATAGTCCATTAATCCACTGTCTTTTCATGGTACCATATGCTGCCCGTACTGCACCCATGTACAAATATTTTTGTGAAAACTCACAAGTTGGATCTTTCAGATCTCCCATGGTTTTGCAAACTACCTACCCCCACCACCCCAAATCAACTCTCACTTTCCAGGAGAGAGAGGCTAGGTATACAGTATAATGAGTAGAAATGTGTGTAGGCTTTAGAATCAGACAGACCTGGGTTCATAGTCATCTTCCTTTGTAACTGTGTGTGATCTTAGAAAAGTCAGCTGACCATTCTGAGCTCCAGTGCCTTATCTGTAACATGAACCAAATAATACTTACCTCACGGTTTTCTTATATTATTACTAATGGATATAACTTGCTTAGCAAGATGCCTAACCATAGTAGACACTTCAGAAAACGTGTGGATTTCAAACCTAAGGGGCAAAAGGGGTTAGCCTTGTGTCTCCATATTTCTCTGTATCAATTTTGGTGTATGTATATTGCTATTAGTGAGTCTTTTTCATACTGAGTCTCCTCTGCCATCTCCTTTGCTTCTTTCCTTTCTTAAGCAATGCTAGTTTTTAGGCTATATTTCCAATTAAAGAACAGTCCCCTCCCCCTGCCAGAGGACAATTTTGCTTACTGTTTATTTTTTGTGTGACTCAGGTCTAGCTGTTCCCCAGATCTCCGCTGATAAATCCTTTTCTTCCCATTTTAGTCAGTACTGTCTTCTCCCCAGCAAGCTTAGAACAGAGAACAGCAAACATGGATTAGGGCACAATCTCAGAGCCAATGAAACAGTGGTTGAAAGAAGATTCCAGGATCAACAAGAGTCCTATGCATCACTGGTGGGGAAATGAGCCTCTTGTGTCATCTATTCTGTGTTTTCAGTTATCCCCAGCCACCCCTCCATGCTTATCTTAGTCTTATTTCTTCTCTATTCCTCCTCTCTTCCCCTTTTCCAGGCCTGTCAGCTTAACTTTCTTCCCCTCTCTCTTTCCCTCTTCTTCAATGCAATTGTACTTTTCTGGTGGCCCCTTCTGGATAAGCTATAAAGAGCTGAACAGAGCAAAAACTGACTGGTAACAGTCAGTCAGCTTTGCTCTAAGTCCTGGTCAGTGGGTGTTAGAATTTGATTACTGTAGTTAGTAGCCATTTAGGAGTGGAGAAGTCTTAATCCCTTAAACATAGCCTGGCTAGAGAGGGTGGTGGTGTTTTATCAGGTGTTTGACTGCAGGGAGTAGGTGAAGAAGAATGCAGTCTTTCAACAGAGAAATAAATGAAGGTCTGAAACTATGAAAAGATTAACAGTATGTCTTCTGGTTAAAGCATCTGAATAGGCTGTGGGAAGTGGCCCCTAGGAAAGGAGGGGAACAGTAATAGCACTGTTCTCAGTCTATACTAGTAAGATCTTTGTAGAATGCTTTTGTGGGGTAGTTTCACATCCAAGTTAATTTTTCATTATTGTTACTAAGAGTCATCCAGGTCAGAGAAGAGCTTCCCTTTGGGTCCAGCATGGTACTACCATCATTAACCATGAAGATGCCTGCCAATGGCACACTTGACTATGTCCATACTTCTTTACCAGCAGTGATGGCAGAGAGTTCTATTGCTGGGTGGCAGATATGGGATAATAAGGGGAAATTGGACTTTGAAACTACAGACTACTAATTAAAATGATATCAAACAATATAGAAGGCTTCCCAACTGGCTCAGTGGTAAAGAATCCACCTGACAATGCAGAAATGCATGAGACAGATTTTTGATCCCTGCGTGGGGAAGATTCTCTGGAAGAAGCCAGGGTAATATGTTCCAGTATTCTTGCCTGGGAAATCCCATGGACAGAGAAGCCTGGTGGGCTACAGTCCATTCTGTTGCGAAGAGTCAGATATGACTGAGTGACTGAGCATGTACAAACAACTCAGAAAACATAAAATACAAAGATACAGTGAAAAGAGCCTTGTACCAGAAGTCAGGAGGCCAGAGCTAGTTTACAACATAGTGACCCTGGGCAAGTCACTTCACTTCCTGAGTCCCGTTGTTCTTATCTTAAAACTAACCCATAGTATTACCTCCCTCGTTGACTCCTCACAGTTATGTTCAGAGTCAGGTGAGAATCTTCCAGCTCTTTATAGCTGATAAAGTGCTGTGTAATTAAATAATAATTAAATAATTAAACATTATTGTTGTCTTAATTACTTTAGCATGTAATATTAAAAACAAAACTATGATTGAACCAAATATGTGCAGTTGACACCACCAAGCTCCCCTGGCTATCCTGCCTCCTTCTGTTGACTTATGTAGGATAGGGTATAACTTACAATAAGACCAGTGATTTAAACCCTACTCTTTTCTTCTTTCAATGAAGGAATAACTTGTCTTCCATGTCCTAGAAACCCCAAGAGAGATTTTCACTCTACCATTTATTAACCTATTAGAGAAGTTACCTAATCTCTCTAAGCCTCAGTTTCTCGATCTATAAAATGAAAATTGTTACGGCACCTACTTTTTAGAATTGTTATTGGGCTCAAGTGAGATGTAACATGATTTAATACAGTGCTTCCCACATAGTAAAGGCTCACCAACTGTTAGTAATTCATGTTACTTCTACTATTACTACTACTACTACACTACTATTACTACTCCAGAAAGCTTGTCCCTGGTAGCCTCCTTTTACTAACTGGCATAGCATTTCAACTTTGTTACCTGGCCAGTAATTTCACCATAACCAAAGCCTACAACATAGTCACCTCTTTGACAGATTAGTGTCTCCTGCAATCACAGCTCTTTCCTCTATTCCCCTCCAGGCTTGGTGGGCTATTAAATTACCATACCTCCTGCCTCCTGTTGACTTTAAAAAAATGCTCAACACGAGAGTTACAAGTTAAGTTTTATTTGGGGCAAAATGAGGACTGCAGCCAGGGAGACAGCACCTCAGACAGCTCTGAGAAACTGCTCCAAACAGATGGGGGAGAGGGAGGTCAGAATATATATGATTTTGGTGAAAAGAAAATACATGCAATCAAACATATATTTTTCCAGAAGATTTCTGCTAGTCTCATGAAACTTTCTGCTAGTCACGAGGAACAGTCATCACCATGAAAGATTTTAGTACTTTTCTGGATAGGAGATACAAGAGTTGAGCTGATATTAATAAATTGGCCCCTGAAAATATTTAACTCTCTTGAAGACCTGTTCTGCCAGTTTTTCTCTGGGCACAGAGTGCCTCATTTCTGCTCTCCGCCCTGAACTTCTTTTAGGGGGTGTTGAAAATCAGCAGCTACAGCAGCACATGCTTTAATCCTTGTAGAGGTAGATGGCAAGCACCTATGGCAAGTGCCAATTTTTAGTTGACAGCCTGCATGAAGCAGTTTTACTCAGCCAGGGATAGTCCTCTACTCAAAGGCAGCAAGGCTTTCCACAGCTTTAGTTGTTGGCTGGAGTCTCCCATGGCTCTGTCCTTCACCCTGCTCCCAGGCCAATCCCATCCCTAGGGTTTCCTTACCTGAGACCTTTCTCCTGCTCTCACCTGCCACTGATGGGGCAAAGTGGGCAAGCACACACGTGCACACACACACACACACACACACAATATGCATATAGATCTTCTATACCCCCCCAACACACAACCACTAGCGAATTAGTGAACTTCATCTTGCCTAGACTATTACTGATGCAAGAAGCAGGCAAGAAGCAAGCAAATCAACTGTTTCTAGCATCAGTTTCTGTCTTCCAACCTCACAATTCTTGGCAACACCAATTCATAAATCTGAGAACAAATTAAAATGAAAAAATCTCACATCCCCTTTTTATCATCTAACCACTTCATCCCCAGAGGACCTGTTAGTGACTATATTTTTAGATCCTGTGCACATCTTCAGATGATTGTCTGCATGGGGCCAGTTTCACAATAAGGCAATTTCCGCAACTCCCCAAGTATATATGGTTAGGTGATATGGGCTCATCTAGCCCACTTTATCAGAGACTTTTGAAGCCATGATTTGAAAAAGGTATTTTTAAAGATGAAAGCACCAATCAAATCTTCATTGATTTGCTCTTCAAGTGAGTTATAGCCAAATGAACTACATATTTCCATACTTACAAAGTTTTTTTGGTCTCAGGTTGCAAGCACTTTAAAATACCTCTAAAAGCTGAAGTCTTCAGGTTTAGGAGCTCCTAGACATGTGGGGTCACACAGAGTTGGACATGACTGAAGTGACTTAGCAGCAGCAGCAGCAGACATAATCCAGCATATTGTTACAAAGTATCAACATATGAAAAATATGGGATTATGATATTTCAGGCATCCCTCAAAAAAACTGACTTTTTTCTTTCCTTGTGAAATCATTTATAACACATGGTCTCCTTCCATTAAACTAGTGGGAAATCTGCAGACATTACTGGTCATGGCTTTGCCTCCTAAGTGAAATAGTGGCCTCTAGGGGGAGAAATACCAGACCACCTTACCTACCTCCTGGGAAATCTGTATGCAGGTCAAAAAGCAACAGTCAGAACTGGACCTGGAACAACAGACTGGTTCCAAATCGGGAAAGGAGTGCATCAAGGCTGTACATCGTCACTCTGCTTATTTAATTTATATGCAGAGTTCAGTTCAGTTCAATGGCTCAGTTGTGTCTGACTCTGTGACCCCATGGACTGCAGCACGCCAGGCTTCCCTGTTGATCACCAACTCCCAGAGCCTACTCAAACTCATGTCCATCGCGTCGGTGATGCCATCCAACCATCTCATCCTTGTTGTCTCCTTCTCCTGCCTTCAGTCTTTCCCAGCATTAAGGTCTTCTTCAATGAGTCGGTTCTTCACATCAGGTGGTCAAAATGTTGGAGTTTCAGCTTTAGCATCAGTCCTTCCAATGAATATTCAGGACATATGCAGAGTACATCATAAGAAATGCCAGGCTGGATGAACCACAAGGTTGAATCAAGATTGCCGGGAGAAGTATCAATAACCTCAGATATGCAGATGATACCACCATTTTGGCAGAAAGTGAAGAAGAACTAAAGAGCCTCTTGAAAGTGAAAGAGGAGAGTGAAAAAGGTGGCTTAAAGCTCAACATTCAGAAAACTAAGATCATGGCATCTAGGCCCATCACTTCACGGGAAAGACGGGGAAACAGTGGAAACAGTGTCAGACTTTACTTTGGGGGGCTCCAAAATCACTGCAGATGGTGACTGCAGCCATGAAATTAAAAGACACTTGCTCCTTGGGAAAAAAAAGCTATGACCAACCTAGAGAGCATATTCAAAAGCAGAGACATTACTTTGCCAACAAAGGTCCATCTAGTCAAAGCTATGGTTTTTCCAGTAGTCACATATGGATGTGAGAGTTGGACTATAAAGAAAGCTGAGCACTGAAGAATTGATGCTTTTGAACTGTGGCGTTGGAGAAGACTCTTGAGAGTCCCTTGGACTGCAGGGAGATACAACTAGTCAATCCCAAAGGAAGTCAGTCCTGAATATTCATTGGAAGGACTGATGCTGAGGCTGAAGTTCCAATACTTTGTCCACCTGATGTGAAGAACTGACTCGCTGGAAAAGACCCGGGTGCTGGGAAAGATTGAAGTCAAGAGGAGAAGGGACAGCAGAGGATGAGATGGTTGGATGGCATCACTGACTCGATGGACATGAGTCTGAGCAAGCTCCAGGAGCTGGTGATGGACAAGGAAGCCTGGCATGCTGCAGTCCATGGGGTCGCAAAGAGTTAGACACAACTGAGTGACTGAACTGAACTGACCTCCTGAAAGTCGCTGCCCACACCACACCATGATCTCCCCACTAGAGTGAAAGCATCAGGTTCTTATTTTAGAAGAAACATTTTTAAGATTTCATCAAATCTGTCAAAGATAAATCTCTAGTGGCAAAATTCTTCTTCCACAAACAAACTAATACCTACACGGCTCTGGTCCTTCCAACTTCCCTTGGAAGACGAAAGAATGTAGTTCCTTAAGAAGCCAGCTTGTTCTCAAAGGAGCCCAGAGTGCTTCAAGGGTCAGTCCAAAGGCTGAAAGTTCAGCCTCCAACTCCTGTGAGCACTTTGCCCTCATGTCAAGCCTCTCAGCTATGGTGACAGTTAACAGCCAGGTTCTTGGTGACATGGAAACTTGATCACCACATCAACACACGGGCCATCAAAAATGTGACCCTGAGGTGAAGCCTCCATGTCATGTTACCTCTCCTCTCAGCCAGGCCACCCCTCCCCCATGCACTGCTTGTCAGTTTATATTGATATTCCCCTCCCCTCCTCTCCTGTTCCTCCACATGAGGCAGTTGACAATGGTAATAAATGTGGCCGCACTCAAGGATAGGGCTGTGACAGGCTCAATAAGAAGTGGACTGATTTGTTGCTTTGGGGTTGAAAGCTCAGACTTTCATGAAACAAAAATATTATATTCGGAGTAATGATTTATGGCCTCGACTCCTGTTTGATTGCAGACCATAAATACTTGCAAACGGTACTTACAGCATCTCTAGAGGACATTAGGAACATACTCAAGTTTATTTTATACAGCAATTACTGAGTCAGTATAAGCATGGCCATTATTTGAAAGACAAGGTTTTTCCCCCAATAAGTCTTTGGAGATGATAAGTTTCAACAGCAATCTTTACACACTCCAGCCTTATCCATGTGACTCTAAAGAACTCAAAGAAACCCAATGACAGGTCAACTGGTGACCCAAAATCTGATGCCCATCAGCACTCTGACAAAGATGTTATCCTTTTTTTTCCCCTGTAATAATCAAACTTCACAACCTGGTCTATGACTAGCATCAAAATTTAGAAGCCATCAAGGCAGTATAAACTTGCTGACTAGGCTCCCAACTCGATCAGATAGCCTGATTTCTTCAGCTGTGAAGCAGGAGCTGTGTTTTCAATAGATATTTGGTTCCTGGTCATACTGTTTCTATCTGCTGGCCTTTTGGGGAATCATCTCGTCACTACTCTCACCCCAGACTGGGTCCTGACTTCTTTTGCTTTTTCGACCACCCCTAAGTCCTAGAGTCGCCTGAATGACACACTGTTAGTTATTTGTAACTGAAGACTGTACCAGCCAGAATGGAAAGAAATGACTCACGTAGTGTTTCATTTATATTAGAGAAACATTTCAATTCCAGGAGGAACTTATTTATACTCCCTATACCTAGTGCTCCATGAATTAATTTATTTAAAGCAGTTATATTAAATAAATATAAATATTTATATTTTTCTGAGATACAGATTTGATCCCTACTTGGAAGAAAAAAGACCTTTCTAAAAGCTTCTATTGATTTATAGAACTTGGATCCCAAAGATGCTACTTGAAGTGTTATTGAAGGAAAGTCTCCAGCAGATGAGGGCACGGTGTAGGTGCTATTTTACATTTATATTATATTAGTAGGTAGCCACTTTCCCTTCCCTATCTTGTCTGACAGACTTCCCAGAAGATAGAGACCAATTAACTCTTTATTTTGGCAGAGATCATTCTAGGTGTTCTTTTAATGGGTATTATTCTTGTTAAATTATGGATGAGCTTGATAGTAAGACAAATGTCATTATCTGAGTTATTTATTCATGGGATGTCATCTGTAACATACCCACACTAGTTTTTCTTCAACTTTGGTATCGATCAATCGCTTTAATCAGTTGTACCAAGGGATGGTAAAAGACAGTTATCACAGCTTGAGGACCAGCATCTCTCTTTGGGTCTCTGCCAGGTCAAGAGTGAAAACTGTGGCTACTTTCAAACTCTTCGAACATCTTACGGAAAACTCAAACAAATATTTTGTCCAACCTGATAGAAGTGGAGGGATGGCTCCTTACCCTCAGAGGGGCTGAATGGATACCTCTCCCAGCCTCACACGTGGAAAGTCTTCACTTTCATACTACCGTGTTTTTGTTCGCACATTTTGTTCATTTGTGATGTTCGTTGGAAGGACCATAGGCATCCCGCTCTGCCCTCTCTTAATGATGCCCACACATCTTTTCAGCCTTTGCTTTCAAAGTAAGTCACAAAGTCTGCTGGCTCCCCGGAAACACATGGCCAAGACTGCAGTAGACAATCAGCATTCTGTCTAGAGGCAATTAAAGATGATATAGTTCGGGCTTTGTTTTTATTTATACTGTGTAATGAGGCTCCAAATTAAAAAAGCTATATCCTAATCTCTGTGAATGTAAGGAGTTGCAGTCCTGTGAGTGCAGTGGTCCATATTAGGTGACAAATTTATCATTTTTATACTTTCTTTCAGTGTCAAGATTCAGCATTTCCCGAGGACTAGTGCTGATGCAAAGAGCAGGTGCACTCCCCTCCCTCCTCATCCTACTGTGGAAGTGGGTCTCATTTGAGCCATAAAATCTGACAGACTGTGCATTTGTGGGCAATTTGGGCACACCTTCGGTGGTATTAGAAAGCATAAGGTCAGAGATGGGGGCTTTAGCTTCCTAAAGACTTGCAATCATGACCCTGAAATGCACAGCTTGGGCTCCTTTTTACAATTGTGCAACAGAATACATTAAAATAAAGAAAGCAAGGAACAAAGGCATAAGTGAAAATTGGTAGACGGGGGTAAGAAATCAATGTCAAATCATAATACTACTCTTTTTAAAATTTTCTCAGTTGTGTCCAACTCCTTGTAGCCACATGGATGTAGCCCATCAGGCTTTTCCAGGCAAGAATACTGGAGCAGGTTGCTATTTCCTACTCCAGAGTAACTTCCTGACCCAGGGATCAAACCCTGGTCTCTTATATCTCCTGCATTTGCAGGCCGGTTCTTTACCACTAGTGCCACCGGAAGCCCTAGACCATTTTAAGCTTTTGTATTTAGATTCTTAAAAGCATTTCCAAAAGCTCATCTCTTTACAGAGCTTCTCCACTTTCTTATGCACAGTAAGACCCAATTGTCTACAAAGAGCTTCTAATCCGTTTCTCTGCATTTCTTAATGAAGTTCCTAAGACCTGGAAAGGCTTTGTTTGAGAAGAGAACTTTGCCAAGGGGGTCTGCATTCGTTTTTAGATTTGGGCCAGCGGTCTGAATGGGACAGGGGCACTTGGGAAAGGGTAGAACTGTTTTGGGTCAGCAAAGCACAACTGAATAACTGCTGAGAAATTCAGGACAGCTTGTATAAAAATGAGTCCTGTGATTGGCTGAAAACTGCTGCTGCTGCTAAGTCACTTCAGTCGTGTCCAACTCTGTGTGACCCCAGAGACGGCAGCCAACCAGGCTCCCCCGTCCCTGGGATTCTCCAGGCAAGAACACTGGAGTGGGTTGCCATTTCCTTCTCCAATGCAAGAAAGTGAAAAGTGAAAGGGAAGTCATTCAGTCGTGTCCAACTCTTTGTGACCCCATGGACCGCAGCCTACCAGGCTCCCCTGTCCATGGGATTTTTCAGGCAAGAGTACTGGAGTGGGGTGCCATGGCCTTCTCCGGGTTGAAAACTAGTTCCCCCAAATATCCACACCTTCGTCCCTGGAACCTGTGAATGTTACCTTCTATGGCAAAATATAGTCTTTGCAGTTGTGGTTAATTTAGGGATATTGAGATGGAGAGATTATTCNTGGGGTGCCATGGCCTTCTCCGGGTTGAAAACTAGTTCCCCCAAATATCCACACCTTCGTCCCTGGAACCTGTGAATGTTACCTTCTATGGCAAAAAATAGTCTTTGCAGTTGTGGTTAATTTAGGGATATTGAGATGGAGAGATTATTCTGGATTGCACAGTGTGCCCTAGATATAGTCATGTTTCCTTGTAAGAGGGAGGCAGAGGGAGGGTGTCTATACACACACACACACACACACACACACACACACACACACACACATAGAGACACACACAAAGGAGGTGATGTGACCACATGGCAGATTGCCGTGATGCAACCATAAGCCCAAGAGTGCCGAAGTCTCTAGGAGCTGGAGGAACAAAGCACCCATTCATCCCTAAACCTCAGGAAGGAGCTGGATTTCGACCCAGTAATACCAGCTTTGGACTTTGGAACCTCAAGAGTGTCAGAGAATACATTTCTTTCGTTTTAGGCTTCCTGTTTCATGGTAAATTGTTACAGCAGCATCGGAGACGGATTCAAGTCCCAGTGGATTTGGGGCTTCTGCTCCGTGAGCCTGCACCCCACCATGCTCCATGATTATTCTTTTTTAAAAAAATTTTAATTGACTATTCTTCAAGGATCATTATTGAGCTACTTCTAGAGAATACTGTTTTCAAAGAATGCAAAAGAGTAAAACATCTTCACTCCCACTCAGCTGCTGTCTCCCAGTTAGTTTTCTGAGGGAACCTCAGACCCAGATTTAAAGCCTCCCAAATACTCACTTTATCATCCCAAGCCTCACCTCAGCCTGTTAACCTGACCCACACAGCCACAATTCTCCTTCCCTTTCCAGGTCCCAGAGTCTTCCTTGAGGCTCCTACCTGGCAGCTCTCCTCCCGCACCTGCCTCCAATAACCTGGATCTCTTTTAACCCTTCTGTGCCATTTGCCACAGAGGCGCTCTGTCCTGTAGCCATCTAACTCCGTGGAGGAAGAAAAAGCCTTTGTATCCTCCAAGGGACCTGGCCCAGCTTCATGCCTTGAGGGAAAGGAAAGGATTGCTCTGAGTACATTTTCCTTGACCGAACAGCGTGAGAACTGTGCAGAGGCAGGTGGGCTGACCCTGTGTTCCCCAGGCCTGGACTGTGGAGCGTTTTATGTGATGGGAAAGGGAGACCTTGGGCAGCTCTGTAGGTGAAGACTGAAAACATCAGACTCAGTGCTTTCAACAGGCGCCAAGTAGGAGATGCTGAAGTCAAGAGCTATGGGGAAGGTAAAGGACTGGAGGGAGGTGGGGTGCACTAAGAGAGTCTGACCATGTGTGCAGAGTTGGGGAGTCTGTAGTTTGTGTCATCAGAATGGGCCACCCAGAGAAATGATGCCCCCAAATCCATGAATGGACATCAGTGAACACACATGCTGTTGCAGATGGGGTTGGCACACACTTGCCCACCTCTGTCCACCTGCATCACACCTACCCAGGAAGAACATGCCACCAGGTATAGAGCCAGTTAGCTTTCTACTTATTCAGAGGTCAGGGGCTGAAGCTGGACTGTGGTGTCTTGGGAGCTGTCTTCAGGGCCCTCAGTCCCACTCAGGCAATTCTGTAATTTGTAAGCAAATCACATGATTATTTCACTCACAACCATTGCCTCTTGTCACAACAATTCAATACAGGTTCATTCATAAGCAGTCCTTCCAGTATAAATCAGTTCATAGACTGCTGCATCCATCTGAACACTAATTCCCACAGAATTAATCCAGCTCATCGCAGAGCACTCCAGTATATGTCATTAATAAGAAAGAATTCTCCTTTTCCCTCCCCTATCTGGCATGTGTTCCAAGACCCTAAGGAGCCTGTTGAATCCTTATTACAGAAAATCCTTTACAGAAATCTTATTCCCATTGGATTGAAGAATAAAGTTGACTGGACTTCCTACCTTCAGAGCTGGCACTCCCATTTGGCTGTTAGGAGGCACTGCCCCTAGTCAGGATTCAAGAAACTATTGAAGATCTAGAAAAGATCTCTTTCTCCCAGGAACTGTGTCCCTGAAGGTTTTGTTGTTGTTGTTGTTGTTGTTTTTAATGTATAATTTAGTAGTCTTCAGGGGGTTAAAAGGGAAAGAGAGAATTTTGTGTATTTGTTAAGCCTATGATGAAAGAAAACCCATAAATAACTAGGATATCAGTTGAAACACTTTTTAAATATATAAATCCCTCCTTCACATTTAGGTAACAGCTGGGGAAGTTCTAGAAGAAAACTAGATAATACCACTCACGATGATTATAATAGCTGGTTATTCACTTGACTCTGCATCAGAGATTCAGATGCTTTGGCTTTGTGCTTGCAGCAGCCATGTGAAATCGGAACCCCTGCTCAGCCCAGGCTTACGGATAAAGAAACTGAGGTCAGCGAGGTTAAGAGATTTGCCAAGGTCACACACCACTACTTAGTGGTGGAGCTGAGGTCAGAGCCCAGCAATCTTTCTCAGAACACGTGCTCACTGGGATGCCCAGCAAAAAAGATTTATCCTTTGGTAGCAGGTATAAATCTGAGTCTATAAAGTCAAGGTGGTTTCCTGTCTATCGATCAAGTTCACATCATCGCTAAGTCCTTTTTGACCCTGGGCTGGAGAAGAGAAAGACTCAGTCACTGTTGGGGCTTCCTTATCGCCTTCAGGGGGTCTCAGCAGGGTCTGGGGATCTGATGGTGAGATCTGGGGTGGCCGCAGCTCCTCCGTGTTCCTGGTGTCACATGGCCCTGGGTCATGTGGTGAGCTCTGCTCTGCAGCTTCCCAGTGAAGCTTGGGGTGGTAACAGCATCTTAGAATTTACCCCATCCTCCTCCCCAGAGCCCCACATCAGCCTCAAGGTAATTCACAGAGGAGGGAGCAGGTCCTCACGGGCCTGAACTGAGGAGATCAGCTACCCCGCTTCCCTGTCCTCCCACCCCCTCAATCTCTCCCCAGAGGATGCACACAGACACTCTCCTGTGTCCTCGCTCTTCTCAACGGCTGGAGAATTTTGACAATTTTTGCTTTCTTCCCTGCTGCAAATCCCCAGCAGGCATGGATCTTGATATCTGCTTGAACAGGTAAAGAAGGTAAGGGCAGAATATAGAGTGAAAACGTCAGCAAATACCGCAAAATAAGCATCTGTCGCATCCCCCTTCACACCCAGGGCCTCACCGCTGGTCCTCCCTCTCGCCCTGCACAATCCTTCCTATGCAGGCATAGTTTCCCATTTTTTAAATCTTTGATAACACTTTCTTCTCCTGTCAGGTGAAACTTATATTGCCTAGGCTTTGTCTCTGACAATAAAAGATGCTCTTATGAAAATGCTTTAAATGTTCCTTGATTAAAAATCCCCGAGGGACTTCCCTGGTGGTCCAGTGGGTAAGACTTCACTTTCCAATGCAGGGGTGAGAGTTTGACCCCTGGTCAGGGAGATAAGATCCCACATGCCTTGCGGCCAAAAAACCAAGAATTAAAAAACAGAGCCAATGTTGAAACAAGTTCAATGAAGACTTTAAAAATGGTCCACATCAAAAAGAATCTTAAATAAATAAAATCCCCAACAAATGGCACATTAAAGCTGATGCCCATGAGGTAGTGGGCAGTGTATAGATGACCAACTTTTTTTGTGTTGATTCATATCCACCATACTTCTTAATATGTCTTATAACTTATATTTTAATTTATAATTATCTTGGAAGATCTGATTGTTTGGAATTCACACTCTTCACTACTCCAGTTATTCAACTCTTTAGAAAGATTATTAAAGGAATATTTAAGTGTCTCATTTCATGGAAATTAGAAACACTGGGTTACAATTAAGTATATTTATTCAGAAAGTTGGGCAGAAAATCTCTAAGGAAGATACAGTATTTACTGTCCATATTGGGTTCAGGGGTCAATGTTGCCATGTGTGGGCCTTTTTAAAAATGATGTTGTTTCTGTTTAATCTTGTGTTTATCTCTCCACCAGGAGTAAATTCCTAAACAGTCAGTGCATACAGGGTACATGTAGGGATGCTTTCTGAGTAGACCTCATCTTCAGGGATCATTTTATTTCCACAGTTTAGTGCCTCCTTACTAGAACAGAGCACTCCATAATTTTTTCTAAAGATTCTATCAGTCTTGATCCAATGTGCTGGGTGATAAATGATGGGAGGTTGGCCACAGAGGAGAAGGAAGGAATGAATCATGCTGTCTCCTAGTAACCAGTCAGTAAAGAGCTTCCAGCACGTATGTTAAACCCCAAAGCACACTTACCTTTGGTATCATCCTTAGACAGACGGTCTTGATCTATATTTGTGCTCTCATCCTTCTTTCAAAACTTCCAAGAAGGTAGAAGAAATGCAGTCAAGTATGCATATGCCTACTCTCTCCTTCCAAACCCAAACAAAGCCCACTCACCCTGGGAGATTTTCCCCACAAATCTTTATTTGCCCTTGATTTGCTTTTAGTGTGTTGCTTGTATGTTGTTATGAAACAGTGTTAGCAATGTATTCTTTTTCATTTACAGGTGCCTTTCTCTGTATACCTTTTAAGTCAGCTAGGGTTGATATGTGGTTCCATATTTCAGAACAAAGGTCGATGAAATCTCAGAATAGAAAGCTGCAGAAAATATCTTTTTCATGAATCCCATCTACTAAAGATTGAATCTTACATTTTTAAAAACTTTCTTTTTTATTTTTTGACTTTATTTTACATTGGAGTGTGGCTGATTAACAATGTTTTGATAGTTTCAGGTGGACAGCAAAGGGACTCAGCCATTAATATTCATGTATCCATTCTNACTAAAGATTGAATCTTACATTTTTAAAAACTTTCTTTTTTATTTTTTGACTTTATTTTACATTGGAGTGTGGCTGATTAACAATGTTTTGATAGTTTCAGGTGGACAGCAAAGGGACTCAGCCATTAATATTCATGTATCCATTCTCCCCTCAAAATCCCCTCCCATCCAAGCTGGCACATAACACTAAGCAGAGTTCTCCATGCTATACATAAGGTCCTTTTCAGTTACCCATTTTAAATATAGCAGTGTGGACATGTCAATCTCAAACCCCCTAACTATCCATTACTTACCAATGCTGTATTGGTTTTGAATCTTAAATTTGTTAAGATTATGGAAAACATCAACTCTCCCTAAATGACAGGTAAGAAAGGGAAGAATTAAGTGTATTAACTGTTTCCTCCAAACACTGAGGATGGGAGGCTTCAGGGATATGGGGGAAAGCAAGAGAGTTACTGCTGGAGCTTGGAGCCCCAGAAGCGGTGCCATGTAAGCTGAAGCAGAAGGTGCCATAGACAGACAGGCAGATAGCTGCAAGAACGCTTCAGGAAGCATTTTGCTCTTTTTATTAATTAAGCAGCCACCTACTTGAGCATTTATTTCATATTCATATTTCAAACATAACATGAGCTTTTCAGAAACAATCCTTTTAATCCTCTCCAAAATGCCATCAGTGGGTCTTTTGTCTATATTCACCACCTGAGTCTTGCAGAGGCAAAGCAATTTACCCACTATCACAGAATGAATGAGATACAGAGCTGAGATTTGGACTCAAACTCCTCTGACCCTGGAGTAGATCTTTTTAACCACTCTCTGCACAATTTCCCTTCTCTAAGCCTCAAGCCTGAAGCAGTTTGAAAAACAAATTTTAGTGTTTATTAATCTAGTTAAAGAGTAGTTGTAGAATTATATGATGATCATAAAATTGTAGCAGTGCTAAGAATATTAGAAAGCACTTAATCTTGTGGTTTTAAAACTAGTTTCCAGATTGCTCAGTGGCTGCCCAAGAGGAGGCAGAGGTGGAGGAGATGGGAAGGCCGAGGGCCAGAGATCCAGATTTTCAGTCCCTTTTTCCAAAGACGAAAACTTCCCTCTACTTTTTTCACATTGGAGTTCTAAGCAAGATTTCCTTTAGGGGAAAATAAAGATTCAATACCATTCTGAAAAAAACTGAGAAAAACTGAGTGACAATCACTGAGCTAGTGATTGAGACAATCTTTCATTTTACAGGTGAACAAACAAGAGAGCTAAACAGTCATTTAGCCAAAGCCACTCTGTTAAAATTATAGTGTCTCTGAGATGGAAGTACCCTTGAGGGTCATCAAGTCCAAACTTCCCCCACCATCGGCCTCCTCTAACCTGTGTTCACCCACACTGGGTCCCAAATCCTGATTCTGGGAGCTCATGGTCTACAGAATCTCCCCTATCTTCCTGGTCCTTAGAAAACATGTCTTCATAATAAGCAAACATCTGCCCTTCTATAGCTGTAGGAGCCAAATAGAAGAATTAAAGTCATTCTTCCCACCTGACAACACTTCAGATATTTGAAGACACCTAACATGTCCCTGGTGGCTCAGTGATAAAGGACCCTTCTGACAATGCAGGAGACACAGGTTTGATCCCTGGGTTGGAAAGATCCCCTGGAAAATGAAACGGCAACCCATTCCAGTATTCTTGCTGGAAAGTCCCATGGACAGAGGAACCTGAAGGGCTACAGTCCATGGGGTTGCAAAGAGCTGGGCTTGACTGAGCAACTAAACAGGAATCTGTCATCGCTACGTACAAACTTCTGTTATACACGGAGCTCCATTTTCACAACTATTCCTTAGACAACACAAATTCTTTCAGTCTGCATGTTCCCTTTCAAAAAGGTGTCAGTTTGTTTATATCCCCTTTAAAGAGTCAAGTGGGGAATTGCTTCAATAATATTTTAATTTGTTCATTAAGTCTTCTTTTAAACTTCCACTCTTTGCACAATATTGTCTTAACTCCCTCAGGGTGGGCAAGTATTGATAAGCAAGATAAATAATATGGGGATACTATTACTTATAGGCTGTTGCTTACACTGTCTGAGCCACAGAGGATGAGATGGTTATAGATAATCACCAACTCAATTGATATGAATCTGAGCAAACTCCAGGAGATAGTGAAGGACAGAGAAGCCTGAAGTGCTGCAGTCCATGGGATTGCAAAGAGTCAGATACAAGTTAGCGGCTGAACAAAAATCGTGCACACAGACAAAAATTCATGCCCACCCTTTCTTTCCCCTCTGTCACTTTTCTTTATTTTTTATTTTTGGCATTTTTTTGAGATACTTAAGAGATTCACATGAACCTGTAATAAATAATGCAGGGGACAATTCATGTGCTTTTTGCCAATTCCCCCCAATGACAACATCTTTCAGAACTATAGTACAGCATCACAA
Source organism: Neotragus pygmaeus (assembly GCA_006410875.1). Taxonomy (NCBI): domain Eukaryota; kingdom Metazoa; phylum Chordata; class Mammalia; order Artiodactyla; family Bovidae; genus Neotragus; species Neotragus pygmaeus. Next base: position 1,736,561 of record SJYV01054512.1, on the reverse strand, counting down.
CCACAATATTGACATTGATATAGTCAAGGCACAGAGCAGATTCATCACCAAAGATCCCTCATGTTGCCCTTTGACAGCCACACTCACATTTCTCTTCGTTCAGTTCACTCCTTAACTTCTGACAACCACTGATGTGTTATCCATTTCTGTAATTTTGTTATTTCAAAAATAACATATAAATGGAATCATGCTGTGTGTAACCTTAAAGTTTTTTCTTTTACTGGAGTATGCTAAGTTGCTTCAGTCGTGTCCGACTCTGTGTGACCCCAAAGACGGCAGCCTACCAGGCTCCCCCATCCCTGGGATTCTCCAGGCAAGAACACAGGAGTGGGTTGCCATNCTTTTACTGGAGTATGCTAAGTTGCTTCAGTCGTGTCCGACTCTGTGTGACCCCAAAGACGGCAGCCTACCAGGCTCCCCCATCCCTGGGATTCTCCAGGCAAGAACACAGGAGTGGGTTGCCATTTCCTTCTCCAGTGCATGAAAGTGAAAAGTGAAAGTGAAGTCGCTCAGTCGTGTCCGACTCCCAGGGACCCCATGGACTGCAGCCCACCAGGCTCCCCTGTCCATGGGACTTTCCGGGCAAGAGTACCGGAGTGGGGTGCCACTGCCTTCTCCAATGCTATGTTAGTTTCAGGTGTACTCCCCTCTGTTTCTTAAAAGGAATTCCCGACAGCAAAGTCACGCCAATGGCTTTGTATGTTCCTTCCCAAGGCAAGACTTTACTCTTTGCCATTAGCTATATGCAGAAGGATTTGCACATTTGAAACAAATAATCAGCTGACTCAGGGCTATGTTGAGTCAATTTTAGATTACTCTGCTCAAGCCACGTCCACAAAGGCAGCAGTCCTGTCTATGCACTGGATAGCAAGATCAAGCCACAGCAGGTTCATTCAAGAGCATGAATCAGTTTTAAGTATCTTGGCAGATACCCTTGCAAGTGAGACGATAAAGGAGAATATAATTATAATACATGAAAAACATGTTCTAAATTTATAAAAGGCATTATAATTGGCCCTCACATAGCTCTCCTAATGGAGGAAACCTATATAAATAGTCTCAAATGGCAAGCAAAATGCCATAAACTCTAGATCTGGAGTGCATTGGAATTTACATTTTCAAAGCAATAGCAAATTATCTTTCTAATAATAGATGGTTTTATTAAATATTAAAAGTGAGTAGCATTTCCTTGAGTTCATCCTGACTAGTCCTGATACATCCTGAGTGGCAGGGGAGTCAACCTGAAATGGAACATTGGCTAAAAATAATCCACCAAACAAATGATAATCCATACAAGCTTCATCCAGAGATGATTATATTCTACAGTTACTGCTATTTTTGAGCAGCTCTAAGTGGTTTACTGTTCATGGCTTTTCATTCAAGGAATTAAATGTGCTTTATGTGTGTCATCTTGTTTACTGTCACCACTGCCCTGGTAAATATAATTAGCTCTGCTTTACATTGGAGGAAATTGAAGGTTTAGGACTGTTATATTTCAGGAGAGGAAAAAGGCAAACCTCACAGAATATTCAGCAAGGTTTAGAATTCTCGAGTATTTCAGTTGCAGAAGAATGCAAGGATCAGCTACTCAACCCAGTCATTTTACAGATGAAGACAAGGAATTCCCTGATGGTCCAGAGGTTAGGATTATGTGCTTTCACTGCTGACAGCATCTGCTCAATCCCTGGTTGGGAAACTAAGATCTTACAACCTGTGCAGTGTGGCAAAATAAATAAATAAATAAATAAATAAATACACACACACACATATATATATATGAGGGTAGGGCTGGTAGAATGATTTTTGGTGTTCTATGCAATGAACTTCAATACTTCTCAGTTTCATTTCCATCTTCCGAGTTTGAAATAAGAATACTTATATTAGTTATTTTTCCTAATAATACAATTATCATAACCACTAATGGCATTGTGCCAAGATGAATGGAAATGTGTGTCCACCTGACATCTCACTAATGGGCAGTGTAGCCCCCAAAATATTGGGATGAGGGTAGGAACCAAGGCCCCACACCATCTATGACACTAACCCTGCTTTCAGTAAATAGTTCTCAGACATATCTTCATCTCTAAAATTAGGAGTTGGACTAAATCTTTTAAATGTTCTTAGAGTTCTAATGTACCACGGTTCTCACTTTCTTTATATAATTTTTTTGAATGCATAATATATACATTTATCAGAAGAGATGTAAAATCAGACACTATAAAGAGAGGAGGGAAACAGAAATTAAAAATAGAAGATTACATTCTATTTGACTGTATTTCAAAACTAAGTGATCTCTAACGAGAAAGATGTTGATTTGATATTTTTTAATGTTGTATTTGCTAGTAGATAATAAATTCTGAAGTGACTGGTTCCACTTAGGGTATGTTTATTTGCTATTCTCTTCATCAGGTTTTGGGAGTCTGTGTTTCAAATAGGCATCAAATTCTGATAGTTTAATATGTTGTGGCTCCCTTGTTCATGAGAGTGTTTCAACAAATCAACTCTTGCAAGTCAGGGAAGAAAAGGGCGGGGGAGTATCTCTCTGGATGAGTCTCTTTTGGTTTGCTTAGAGTCTGTCTGTAGCTGTAATTCTTGGCTGGCAGTACCACCTCATTCCTCTCGTAACCGATTATGTCATCACAAACAGAGATTTATGAGCCCTAACTCTAAAGAAACAGAAGGCAGGATGAATTATGAGAAGTTCCAGGTCTGCAAACAGTTTCTTCAATAATTAGCCCAAGGTGGGGAGGAGGGAGAAATTAACCTCACTAAACTCCCATTTTCCACAAACCAAATAACACACTGCTAGCATCTGACTGAGCACAGAAATTCATCTTGAGGTGATCCAGTTTAAAACCCATTTGTAAATCCAGTGTGAAGGGCTTAGAGTGGAAAGGATGAAGGTCTGGAAAATGCACAGTGGGGACCAGCCAGCCCTTCCTCAGGACAGCCTGGATGGCTTAATAGGGCGTCTCCAGCCCTGATGGATGGATCTCTGAGATGGCCCACAGGTAAGTGGGAAACGGTTTTGTGTTCCAAGAGAGAAAGGGTGAATTCATCATCATGAACACAAGCTTTTGCATCTTCCTCATGCAAACAGGGAAGCCAAGAAGCAGAAGAAGTGGTGTCCTCTTCAGCCCTAGCTGTGGCAGTGTGAGTTGCAGGTTACCAAAGGCAAGGACTACATCCTTCACTTAGTGTGCTATTACTCAGGGACATTCCATTAGCTATAAAGAGGCAACCTAATATTCAACCCATGCTATATTTGTCTCCTCTCGTTAAGGAGAGCATATCTTGGGGGCAAGGTGATAGGACTCCATTAATCTACCAATGAATATTTACTGTGTATCCACCATGTCAGAGAGATTACTATGAGACCTGGTAAGAAATAATAACTAAAAAATACATAAAATATGTCTAGCTCCCAAGAAATTTACAATTTTTCACAGAAATAGAATAAACCATCTTAAATTTTCTTTGGTACCATAAAAGACCTTAAAGAGCCAAAGCAATCTTGAGAAAGAAGAGCAAAGCTGGCATCATCATGCTTCCTGATTCCAAATGATGTTACAAAGCCATAGTAATCAAAACAGTATAGTGTTGGCCTAGAAATAGGTAGATTAATGGAACAGAGTGGAGAGCTCAGAAATAAGCCCGTATATGTGTTTGTTAATTTATGACAAAGCAGCCTAGAATATACAATGAGGAAAGGAAAGTTTCTTCTACCTACAAAAGAAACTGGACCACAGTCTTACACCACACAGAAAAACTCACTCAAAATAGATTAAAGACTTGAATAGAAAACCTGAAACCACAAAACTCTTAGATGAAAACAGGCAGTAAATGGCTTGACATTGGTTCAGCGATGATTTTTTTGGATTTGATATCAAAACAAAAGCAAAGAAAGCAAAAATAAATAAATCGTACTACATCAAACTAAGAAAATTTTGCACAGCAAAGGAAATCATTGACAAAATGAAAAGGCAACCTACTGAAAGAGAGAGAAAATACTTGCAAATCATATATTTGATGAAGAACTAATATCCAAAACATGCAACTCAGTAACAACCAGCCAAACAATTCTATTAAAAATGGGTAGAGTATCTAACATACCACTCGCTTTTCCAAAGAAGACATACTGATGGCTATCTGATCTGTGAAAAGATGCTCAGCATCACTAATCATCAGGAAAATGCAACTCAAAGTCCCATAAAGTATTACCTCACACCCATCAGAATTGGAGAAGGCAATGGCACCCCACTCCAGTACTCTTGCCTGGAAAATCCATGGATGGAGGACCCTGGTAGGCTGCAGTCCATGGGGTCACTAAGTCGGACATGGCTGAGTGACTTCACTTTCAGNAAATGCAACTCAAAGTCCCATAAAGTATTACCTCACACCCATCAGAATTGGAGAAGGCAATGGCACCCCACTCCAGTACTCTTGCCTGGAAAATCCATGGATGGAGGACCCTGGTAGGCTGCAGTCCATGGGGTCACTAAGTCGGACATGGCTGAGTGACTTCACTTTCAGCTTTCGCTTTCCTGCATTGGAGAAGGAAATGGCAACCCACTCCAGTGTTCTTGCCTGGAGAATCCCAGGGATGGGGGAGCCTGGTGGGCTGCCGTCTGAATGGCTATTATCAAAAAGACAAGAAATCACTAGTGTTTGTGAAGTTGTGGAGAAAATGGAAGCTTCATTTACTGTTGGAAGGAATTGGTGCAGCCACGATGGAAAACATTAACGGTGTTTCCTCAAAAAACAGCAACAACAACAACAACAACAACCACCACCCAAAAACAAAGAACCACTGCATAATCTAGTAATTACACTCCTGGGTATTTGCTCAAAGAAAATGAAAGCACTAACTCAAAATACATATGTACCCCCATGGTTTTGTCTGCATAGACTTTTTCTATTGTCCTGAGGAACTCTGGCCACTAGAGCAACAAGAACTGCAGAGTTTTCTCTGTAGCCCAGGGCAACTCTCCACTCCACTTGTCAAATGAATAATTTGGGGGGGCGGTGTGGAAATATCTGGATTCTATGGAGACAGAAACCTAAAAATCCCAGGAATGTAAGCTGCTCAAGGCTCTTGCTCTCGTGGCCCTGAGTTAGAGCACTCAAGTCTCTGAAAAGGGTGCATCAAAATACTGAGCCTAATGAATCACGATGAAGGATGAATCCATAATTTATCTTTTAAATGCCTTAAATTGCTGGACCAAAGAAAGTGAAGACCACAGTTCTTTACCTGGCGGGGGCTCCAGTCTATATTTGCTTCCTTGTCTCCCTCCAGTAACTTTGAAAGTTGGGTGATAATGGCTGAGTTGGCAGTGAGATGGAAATATTCACCAGGACCCACCTGAATATAACAAACTCTTTGAGGATATGGCCTCAATTCATCAGTGTGAATACATCCAAGAAATGCCCTGGTGCAAATGCCTTTCTCAGTTTTTTAATTTTTCCTTAATGGGCATTTGCTTTGTCAGACTTGCATTTCAGTGGAGTTATAAATATAGAAATGAAATATAGATGACTTGTCTCAACTCATCTACAACTTGTGCAATATCACACACTACAGAGCTATGGGAACTGAGAGGATGGGGGTTTGCCAGGGCTTTCAGGAACTGAACTCTCTTGAATGGCTCATTGGCTGAAATTCATTTGCAAAAAGCACTTTTTTGGTAGACTATTTCAAGAACCAGAAGTAAGGCTTAGGATAGACATTTTTCCCATGAAAATTAAGGCCTTGTCGTCTTGCAAATCTTTTCCTTCCCACCCACAGAGCTGGTCAACCTCCATTCATTTGGGTACCACAGGCATGCACAATAATGGTGGTTGCCCAGACGGTGGCTGGGAGAGGCCCACCACCACCCAGGCATTGACACAGCTCCCAGCCCAGAATAGCAAGCAGCAGCAAAAGAATAACTGGGGCTTGTTTTGATTGCAGGCAGAATGCAAATAATGCAGTCCCTAGATGTTAGGTCAAAACAATCACCAACTTAAACAAAGCAAGAGAAAGATGTTTCGCAAGAGTAAGCAGCTTCTGATTTCCCCAAACTTGTTCTTGGGCAGAGGCTCTATTAGTTTTGCATGGGTAAGGCTGGTGGATGCAACCATAACCAAGTTATAAAAAAAAACCACAACAGTATTTGGAAAAACCGACATCAAGAGGTTCCTGATATGGTTCCTCGAGAAGGACAGAACATCACTTTTGTGGTATTCCTGCCAAGAATTCACAAGCAGAATCCAAGCATGAGGAAATATCAGTAAACCCACATTGGAGGAGGTTCAAAATAATGGACTTGCCTTGTTCAAATGGTGATGGTCAAGGGCAACAAAGAAAGGACCAAGGAGCTGTTACCAATGAAAGATACTAAAGAGACACACAAAAAATACATGATATGCATAATCTTGAATCAAAGATTTGAATATGGACTAGATCGACAATGGTATTATGTCAATATTAAATTACTTTGGTAATTGTACTTCGGTTATATAGAATGGTCTCCATTTGTAGGAAACATAATGAAGTAGGTATAAAACAAACATAATGTTAACTTAGTTTTTAATGATTCAGGAAAGAAAACTATCTATTTAGAGAGAGAAGAAAAGAGAGAAAATAATATAGCAGATGGGACACAATTTTAACAAATTAGGAAGTCTGGGGACTTCCCCAGTGGTCCAGTGGTTAAACCTCTGCACTTCCCATGCAGGGGGCAAGGTTTTGATCCCTGGTCAGGGAACAAAGATTCCAGGTGGCATGTGGAATGTGGCAGGATGCACAAAGTAGCTGTTTGAAGACTCTGAAAAGTCAATTTGTTGCTGTTTAGTTCCTAAGTTGTGTCCAATTCTTTGCAACCCCATGGACTGTAGCCCACCAGGCTCCTCTGTCCATAGGATTTCTCAGGCAAGAATACAGGAATGGGTTGCCATTTAGTAGCTGACAGATTGGAAAATAGTTCTAAAATTGAAGTATTGCTGAACTAGTGGAGAGTTCATTGTTTTGTCTATCCTTTGTCATGTTCTCTGACCTAAACCCAATGCAGCGTGAAATCTAGAAGTGGGCCTCATGATCAGACACAGAGAGCTCCAGAAAAAGACCTTCAGTTCTGTCTCTAGGAGCCTGAAAGGGAGCACTACACTCTCTCTGAGAGTAGGGGAATCATACATCATGGTTCAGAATATGGAGTCAGAGAGCTGATAATTGTCTCTGAGATGACTGGATGCAGATGGTGCAGTGAAGATCCTTCACAGTCTCTTTGTACACTTACAATTGTGAGCTGACCCCCTTTCCTAGAACCATCCAACTCCTTTTGCTGGCTTTATGCTCAACAAGCAGACTTCTGGTAGTTAGCTCATTTATTCGTTCATTCACTATACATTTCTTGAGCACCATCACTGCGACAAACATCACACCCCGTGCTGGGCATCCAAAGATAAATAACACATATGCAGTGCTCTGAGCAGCTCACAGATTTTGCTGCAGGGTAGAGTGTGACGGCCAGCTGACAGGTATTCCAGACCCTGTGGCAATGATTTTCCACACTGTGATTTAACAAGATAAGGTTAGGTGCAGTCAGTCAGTCTCTTGTGAATTTGCTTGACAAAAATAATTTTCCTTGAATTTTCCTACACCAAGAAAAAAATTATAAAACCCCAAGATGGGAGCCCGAACTGACTATTCCAATGAGGAAGTGCCTACATGTGAGATTTCAGCCTATGTCACAACACTAATGACCCACCTTAGAACCTAAAGTTACTTTCATACTCAACCCACACTCAGCAATTTTACTCCAACTCCTAATTCTTCTTGTTTACTACCTTACACCATCTGTCAGGCAACACACCATCCTCACCAGGCTGCAAAGTGAGGGCAGATACTGAGTTTCAGTCATGCTGATATTCTATCGCTCCACCTCATCCTCAGCAGCTAGTTCAGTGCTTTGAAAATGATCCTGTAAATGAATTGCAATTTGTTTATGCGAAAGAGGAGAGTGAGAGAGAAAGAAAGAGAGAGAGACAAGGAAGAAAGAAAGGCTCAAGCCACTTGGAATTTGAAGTTTAAGTGCCTCGTAAGCAAAGCATATTTTTAATAGACGTGTACAAAAAATATACTTTTCAATGGGAAAAAAATGGGCTCTAATTTTGCTGCCACTCATTAGCTGTGTTATCTTTATAAGATAATTATCATCTCCAGCCTTCGTTTTCTCAACCATAAAATGAAATGATTGGGCTAAAGGATTTCTAAATCATTCCAGTACCCGCTGATTCCAGTATTCCTAAAAACAAAATCCTCTCTTCAGATCCTTATCTGTTTTTGTTTCATAATTTGTTTCACCATTTCTGCTTGACACTTAAAAGGACTTTGTGAAAATGACAAGTTTTCCTAGTAGATTTCCAATAAACATCATATCATATATGTTTCCTATTAGGGCTTCTGACATTCCACATGTTTTTCAAAGGTAATTGTAAATACTGGAGACAATTTAAGGGTCATTATTGGGTTAGCCAAGAAAATAGCTAATGATGACTTTAGCTACCGGACTATTCAGCTGATCGTAGAACCCATTAACTCAATTAAGTAAATCAAATAGGAAAAAATATTTAGACTTAAAAAGCCACCCACCACTACCCACTATTTTCCTTTGAGCTACTATTTTATGGTGAATTCAAATTGTTCCTTCTATGAAAAAGACCAGATCATCTGATTTAGCAGATGTAATGATTCAAGATCACTCAGCATATATAATTATAAACCAAAAATTACACCATAGCAATTTTCAGAAAGCAGGTAAGACTAGACCTTCTGTGTAAACAGGGCGTGAACCTGTCTTGAGTGGCTTATTTCCCTGTACTAGGGCAGGTGTGTGGGGGAAGCCGTTAGTGGTCTTTCCTTCTCTTAAGGAACTTGTTTCAATTCTGGCATGGTCTGTAGGTTCAGATTTTCAGGAAGGCAAGGGATTAGTTTTGAGATGAAGATTTATGACTGTAAACATCCTAATTCTAGCAGTTTATAGCATTTAGAAACTGAGTAGGCAAGTATGCTTTTAAAGACCAAGACTTCCAGATAATGCTGACTTGAACTTGTAGCTTTTTATGATGCAAGTGGGAAGGTCACAGGATGCTCCAAGTGACTCATAGGGAGAAAAGAATACGATGGCTCATATCATTTAATATTTATTAAGTGTGGTAATTATGTTCATACTATTATGCTATTGCTGGAGAAAGTTGGTCTAGCGAGTGAATGTTTGAAATTCATGTAGCACACATTTTATCCAATTATAGATTCAGCAACTGATGTAACCAGTGATGTGCTGGCAAGTGCTTGACAACCAGCTTCTCAGCATGAATGTCATGGCGTAGACCCTGGTGAAGACCCTCCCCTCAGGGTGGGCGAATATCAAGCTTCTGATATGACATCATCTGACTTGCCCAGCTGCTGGAAATTCAACAATCGGCTCTAGCGAGTAGAAACAAACAGCTCCAGCACACTTCCGGAGGTGACCTAAGCTAAGGAATAAGCAAAAGGATGATCTACCTATATTTGAACTCCAAGACAATGATTTCTTAAATGACACAACTAAATGCTTACATTTTTGCCAAACTTAATCCCAAATTAGCAGGGGGTATTGAGTCACTTAGTCAAAGACCCTTGTGAATGAGCCTTTGGGAGAGAAAAAAAAAAAGACTAGTCTGTGAGAAATCTGCATTCTAAATATCAGCTATTCCTCATCTGCTCTGTGACCACGGGCAAGTTATCCCATTTCCCCGGGTGTCATACTTACAATAAATAGATTGCATATCAAGAAGGCCTAAGTTCTCTTCCATTTCTGCTGCTCCGTATGCAGGTCAGTCCAAACTCAATTCTAGTGCAGATCATCAAAATGGATGAAAATAGTCAAGGAGGTCCTATCCACTCCAGGTACGAGCTAGGAAGTCTCTAGCACTTCTCCAGGGACTTCCTAGGGCCTTCATCTCTCCCTGAGATGGGCCACTTTAATGACCTCACAGACAGAGAGGGGCAAATCTACCTTCTCCAAGGCTGTGTCTTTTCTTCTGCCAACAATCTCCCGTCATCTCAGCCTACCCCGTTCTGTGCTTCATCCCACTTAGGTGCTATGGTCTAAGAAACATGACCTTTCTTTGCTATTCCCATTTCCCCTTTCATCCCTATGTCATCAGATAGTGATGCATGACATTATTTCTTGTTCATGCTGAAATACTCATCATTGAGAGCAAGGAAAAGATCAAATCTGCAAAAACAAGACGTGATTTCAGCCCTTAAATACAATATGGTAATATAACGAAACTGGTCATTTATCGCTGCCTATTCAACTGTACTTTAATATTCATTACTTCTATTGAGACTTATCTATTTAAACATCAAGCCTGTAAGTATCTATTGAATGAATGAATGAATGTCTGATGTTCAGTCTGAACTGGTAAGGTGGCCACGGGTTCCATTTTCAGGTTTTCTAGTGCTATGATCGGAGAAGGCACNACTCAGCAATTTTACTCCAACTCCTAATTCTTCTTGTTTACTACCTTACACCATCTGTCAGGCAACACACCATCCTCACCAGGCTGCAAAGTGAGGGCAGATACTGAGTTTCAGTCATGCTGATATTCTATCGCTCCACCTCATCCTCAGCAGCTAGTTCAGTGCTTTGAAAATGATCCTGTAAATGAATTGCAATTTGTTTATGCGAAAGAGGAGAGTGAGAGAGAAAGAAAGAGAGAGAGACAAGGAAGAAAGAAAGGCTCAAGCCACTTGGAATTTGAAGTTTAAGTGCCTCGTAAGCAAAGCATATTTTTAATAGACGTGTACAAAAAATATACTTTTCAATGGGAAAAAAATGGGCTCTAATTTTGCTGCCACTCATTAGCTGTGTTATCTTTATAAGATAATTATCATCTCCAGCCTTCGTTTTCTCAACCATAAAATGAAATGATTGGGCTAAAGGATTTCTAAATCATTCCAGTACCCGCTGATTCCAGTATTCCTAAAAACAAAATCCTCTCTTCAGATCCTTATCTGTTTTTGTTTCATAATTTGTTTCACCATTTCTGCTTGACACTTAAAAGGACTTTGTGAAAATGACAAGTTTTCCTAGTAGATTTCCAATAAACATCATATCATATATGTTTCCTATTAGGGCTTCTGACATTCCACATGTTTTTCAAAGGTAATTGTAAATACTGGAGACAATTTAAGGGTCATTATTGGGTTAGCCAAGAAAATAGCTAATGATGACTTTAGCTACCGGACTATTCAGCTGATCGTAGAACCCATTAACTCAATTAAGTAAATCAAATAGGAAAAAATATTTAGACTTAAAAAGCCACCCACCACTACCCACTATTTTCCTTTGAGCTACTATTTTATGGTGAATTCAAATTGTTCCTTCTATGAAAAAGACCAGATCATCTGATTTAGCAGATGTAATGATTCAAGATCACTCAGCATATATAATTATAAACCAAAAATTACACCATAGCAATTTTCAGAAAGCAGGTAAGACTAGACCTTCTGTGTAAACAGGGCGTGAACCTGTCTTGAGTGGCTTATTTCCCTGTACTAGGGCAGGTGTGTGGGGGAAGCCGTTAGTGGTCTTTCCTTCTCTTAAGGAACTTGTTTCAATTCTGGCATGGTCTGTAGGTTCAGATTTTCAGGAAGGCAAGGGATTAGTTTTGAGATGAAGATTTATGACTGTAAACATCCTAATTCTAGCAGTTTATAGCATTTAGAAACTGAGTAGGCAAGTATGCTTTTAAAGACCAAGACTTCCAGATAATGCTGACTTGAACTTGTAGCTTTTTATGATGCAAGTGGGAAGGTCACAGGATGCTCCAAGTGACTCATAGGGAGAAAAGAATACGATGGCTCATATCATTTAATATTTATTAAGTGTGGTAATTATGTTCATACTATTATGCTATTGCTGGAGAGAGTTGGTCTAGCGAGTGAATGTTTGAAATTCATGTAGCACACATTTTATCCAATTATAGATTCAGCAACTGATGTAACCAGTGATGTGCTGGCAAGTGCTTGACAACCAGCTTCTCAGCATGAATGTCATGGCGTAGACCCTGGTGAAGACCCTCCCCTCAGGGTGGGCGAATATCAAGCTTCTGATATGACATCATCTGACTTGCCCAGCTGCTGGAAATTCAACAATCGGCTCTAGCGAGTAGAAACAAACAGCTCCAGCACACTTCCGGAGGTGACCTAAGCTAAGGAATAAGCAAAAGGATGATCTACCTATATTTGAACTCCAAGACAATGATTTCTTAAATGACACAACTAAATGCTTACATTTTTGCCAAACTTAATCCCAAATTAGCAGGGGGTATTGAGTCACTTAGTCAAAGACCCTTGTGAATGAGCCTTTGGGAGAGAAAAAAAAAAAGACTAGTCTGTGAGAAATCTGCATTCTAAATATCAGCTATTCCTCATCTGCTCTGTGACCACGGGCAAGTTATCCCATTTCCCCGGGTGTCATACTTACAATAAATAGATTGCATATCAAGAAGGCCTAAGTTCTCTTCCATTTCTGCTGCTCCGTATGCAGGTCAGTCCAAACTCAATTCTAGTGCAGATCATCAAAATGGATGAAAATAGTCAAGGAGGTCCTATCCACTCCAGGTACGAGCTAGGAAGTCTCTAGCACTTCTCCAGGGACTTCCTAGGGCCTTCATCTCTCCCTGAGATGGGCCACTTTAATGACCTCACAGACAGAGAGGGGCAAATCTACCTTCTCCAAGGCTGTGTCTTTTCTTCTGCCAACAATCTCCCGTCATCTCAGCCTACCCCGTTCTGTGCTTCATCCCACTTAGGTGCTATGGTCTAAGAAACATGACCTTTCTTTGCTATTCCCATTTCCCCTTTCATCCCTATGTCATCAGATAGTGATGCATGACATTATTTCTTGTTCATGCTGAAATACTCATCATTGAGAGCAAGGAAAAGATCAAATCTGCAAAAACAAGACGTGATTTCAGCCCTTAAATACAATATGGTAATATAACGAAACTGGTCATTTATCGCTGCCTATTCAACTGTACTTTAATATTCATTACTTCTATTGAGACTTATCTATTTAAACATCAAGCCTGTAAGTATCTATTGAATGAATGAATGAATGTCTGATGTTCAGTCTGAACTGGTAAGGTGGCCACGGGTTCCATTTTCAGGTTTTCTAGTGCTATGATCGGAGAAGGCACTGGTGACCCACTCCAGTACTCTTGCCTGGAAAATCCCATGGACGGAGGAGCCTGGTAGGCTGCAGTCCATGGGGTCGCTAAGAGTTGGACGCTACTGAGCGACTTCACTTTCACTTTTCACGTTCATGCATTGGAGAAGGAAATGGCAACCCACTCCAGTGTTCTTGTCTGGAGAATCCCAGGGACGGAGGAGCCTGGTGGGCTGCCGTCTATGGGATTGCATAGAGTCAGACATGACTGACGTGACTTAGCAGCAGCAGCAACAGCAGTGCTATGATACACTTTTCCTATTTTGATATTTTTCTTTAAGGTCTTTGTTCATTTCTAAAGAATGACAAAGAGCTTCATGCACCGTGGGAGGTGAATTTTAGCGAATTTCATTTTGGGGTGAATTTCATTATCTTTACCTGTCACCTAACTTCTGGAAATGCAGGAACTGGGAGACGGGGAGAGGAGAAAACACACGATACGATCGCTGACCGTTGGTGGAGCGGCAAGTGCCCCAGAGTGGGTGGCACTAGCCCCTGCTTCCACGCTCTGATCTGAAGCTTGTACAACAGATATACTGGGCGTTGAAGAACATGGTGCTCATTTATGGAGGTGAAAGAGCGGGGGAAACACGCCAGCCATGATGGTTGGAGGAGGGCGGGGGAGCCGAGACAGTGCCACGGGCTGCTGACCCTGTTTCTTCTGCTGGGCGTTTTTCCTTCAGAAATATTTTTAACCATTTGCAAGGCTAGAAGCTACAGAAAACATTGCTAATTTACCCTTTCTTTCCGAGGTCAGAGCACTGGGACTGGATTGCATGGAGCTTCTTGTTTATTTATGAGTAGGATTTAACCTCCCACTTGACAAACACAACATCCCAGAAGGCTTATATGTTGCTGCTGTTATTCATAAAATATTGCATGAGCGTAATATAATTCTGGTGTAAAAAACTGAGTAATTTTTGTCCCTGTAATTAACTGGGAGTTTTTTTTTAATACTTGAGTACTGAATACTTATTAGCCCTGTTTTTATTTTTAATCTCTTCTTTTATTTTTCTTTTGGTCCTCCTGTCTCTCATATAAGCCCACAATTTACATTCTCATTTCCATATCTCTCCAAGTAAAAGAAAATTCCTAGGAAGTTGAAGCAATACCTATTTGACATGCCAAATATATCTTCCAATGATCTAATGGTATATTTCCACAATAAAGATGGCTTAAAAAAAAGTCTCTGACAAAGGAGCAGTTAACTCACAATTATCATTTCAGAGTTAATCCGTAACTTCATCTTTTAATTAATGTGTATATTTTACTAAATAACTTTTCTGTCTTTATTTGACCAATAAAATTTGAAATTGCATAGATTTTCCTGCTCCTCAGAATGTAAAAAATGGGAAGCTATAGAAGATGCAGAACATTCTGACTTTTGACAAAGCTGGTAGAGGGAGAGACCATGTCTGCTTCTAATTACACAAACTAGTTAAGAAAAAGAATTTTAAGCCAGCTAATATTTTTCCTTTCATTATTTGTGATTTAAACCAGCTCATCTTTTTCCTTTCATTATTTTCATGACATCTAATAACTGGTCTGATTGAATTGGAACATTTGCAATGGGTTTGTATATGTTAGAACAAGAGTTTAAAAGAGTCGTATATTTCACTAACAGTTTTATACTTTTCATGAAATACAGAACTGAAAAAGGCTATTTCTCTATTCCCGCCATTCTGATCCTCTGCAATGCAAATTAGGTCATTAGTTATTGACAATACTGTCAATTAAGAGAGTAAAATCAGTATCAGTCCACATGCCTGACCTCCAACTGTGTATTTCATTTTAGAGGAATGTTGCCTCAGTGACAAACCCAATATTTCTGCTCATCACTTCGACTCTAAAGCCACTGAAAGGATCATGGTATAGAATCTTTGTGGAGGTGAAAGTGTTAACCTCTCAGTCCTATCCGACTCTTTGCGACCCATGGACTTAGCCCTCCAGTCTCCTCTGTCCATGGAGTTTTCCAGGCAACAATATTGGAGTTCGTTACCATTCCCTTCTCCAGGGGATCTTCCTGACTCAGGGGTCAAACCCAGGTGTCCTGCATTGCAGGCGGATTCTTTATGGTCTGAGCTACCATGGAAAAGAACTTTTAAAAAATTATCATTATCATACCTAGTATCTGCTTTAGCTTAAATGGTCTCAGGCCCTAGCACTGCAGTGAGTAGAGATGGAATCATGGAAGACATTGACTGCCCTTGTACCTGCACGGCAGTCCATGCCCCCTTCACATAGAGAATAATGAGATAGAGTTGTTAGAAAATGCTTCATGATCGTGAAACTGAGAAGAAATTAGCCTGGTAAAAATCAGAAACAGCTTTTGTGGGTCTGGCCCTAGAGCTTGGCCTTCTCTCTCATCTGCACACAAATTTATTAACTGCAGGGGTAGGGGGCTGGGGTTTCCTCTACCTTGCATTCCTCTGTAGCCATGAATTAATTCCCAAATGCCAATGTGAGTCTGTTTTCCTTTTCATGCATCGTATGTGGGGAGGCAGCTGGAAATACTACTCTGTGTGCCCCGTGCACTCACTCATCTCAGCCTCTTGTTCACACAGGGGGGTAAAGCAGTTAAAAGAAATTATTCATCCTTTCCCTTATCTCCATGTGTGCGCAGCAATTGCCTCAAAATTGGTACAGCTTACTTTGCTAATGAAAACATCCAAAAAATGGACAGAAAATAATAAAGTCCATGTCTGTTTTTTAAAAAAAAAGCCCTAACTTTTATATTCCATCAGTCAATAATCATAGAATGTTAAAGCAAAAAGAATTTTATAGATCTTGAAAAAAGCACAAGAGTAAAGACGAGTTGGTCTCTAAAGAGAAAACAACAACAACACTGAATTTGGAATCAGAAAATCCAGGGAGGTCAAATATTGTAAGAACAAGGAAAGTTTCACTGTAGCTTATCTGACTTTTATTTTTATGTTTTATTTTATATTGGAGTATAGCCAATGAAATGGCAGAAAGTGAAAAAGAACTAAAGAGGGCATCAAAAGATGAGCTAGCTGGATGGCATCACCAATGCAATGAACATGAACTTGGGCAAACTCCAGGAGATGATAAGGGCCAGAAAGGCCTGGAGAGCTGCAGTCCATGGGATCACAGAGTCGAACATGTTGAAAACAACATAGCCAATGAACAGTGTTGTGGTAGTATCAGGTGAACAGTGAGGGGACTCAGCCCTATATGTACATGTATCCATTCTCTCCCAGGCTCCCCTCTCTTCCAGCCTGCCACATAACACTGAGCAAGAGTTCCCTGTGCTATAGAGTAGGTCCTTGTTGGTTATCCATTTTAAATATAGCAGGCTTTTATATGTCAGTCTTCTGAATGTCAAGATGATACCTTTTAAGGAGTTTTCAACAGAGACCAAACACTAAGTCCAGCATGCCTCTTTTCAAAAGGCATGCAAATAAGAAGACAGTGGTCTGGCCAGTTTAGTACTGAAGGAGACTTACAACCCAAAAATTCTATATCCAGAGAAAAGAGCCTTCAGAATAAACTCAAAAAAACAAAAAGACTTTTTCAAACAAAAACTGAGGGATTGAATGCACTGGTAGCAGAGCTTCTTCAGATCAGACACTTAGATCTACACAAAGAAATGAAGAGCATTAGAGATGGGATGAACAGTAGTAAAACACATTTTTTTTCATTAATTGCTTTTAAAAAGACCTGTTTAAAGCATAAATAGTGAAAATGTCTTAAATGTTTACTGAATATGCAGAAGTAAAGTTTATGACAATACTGCGAAGAACTGGAACGAGGAATTGGAAATACACCATAACAAGGTGCTTCTCCAACAAGAAGCAATAAAATGTATTTGAAATTGAACATCAATTATAGAAAAATTATATTGTAAATCTTAAGACAACCACTAGCAATTATCTTAAAGAAGTTAAATAATTTGATAGAGGAGATGAAATTGAATTAGAATTGCTTAATTAAACCTAGACAAGTCAGAAAAAGAAGGAGAATAAACAAAGGACAAATGGAACAAATAGAAATCAGACAGCAAGATAGTTGATTTTAAGCCAACCATTTCAAAAAATCACTAAGTGTGAAGGGAGGAACTGGATGTTCAGGCCAGATTTGTGCTTCAAATCTTCAGGTAAAATTTTTTAGAGTTACCTATTTTATTCCCCAAGCTCACCTTTCCAGAAAAGAACTGGATCCCTATGTGAAGCTGGGGTCCCTGTATGCTATCTCCTGGGAAACACTGCCAAGTACAGGGAGAGTTATCTAGGCTGGAATTCAAGGTTTGGGGATTCCAGCTGGACTGGACTCTTGTGGGCCAGTGCTAAATAGTGCAGTGAAGATTATATCAGAGGCCTCTTGATCCAGGAAGACAGCCACCTGTAGAACAGAGGAGTCCAAGAGGGCTTTGCAGAGCAGTAGGACTTGAGTTGGACCTTCCCCAGTGGCTCAGAGATAAAGAATTTGCCTGCAATGCAGGAGACTCGGGTTTGATCCCTGATCCGGTAAGATCCCCTAGAGAAGGAAATGGCAACCCATTCCAGTATTCTTGCCTGGAGAATCCCATGGACAAAGGAACCTGGAAGGCTACAGTCCATGGGATCACAAAGAGTTGGACATGACTTATCAACTAAACAACAATAGGACTTAAGTTGCATCCAGAAGTTGCTCAGTGGCAAACAGCTTCGAATGAAAGGAAAATGGCAGGGTGGTGGAATGAGGCTCAGAGGTATTTGATTTTGCCTAAGATTTCTGTTCTACTAAATATTTCAGTGGTTGCTGACCTGAAAAGTGTTTGTCAGCTTTGCGGGCTTCCTATTTGCTGCTTCAGAGATAGAATCTGAATATAGCTATTAAAACATCTTCGGTGGCTGTTTGATCTCTTGTCTGAAGCCTTTGAAATGATTTTCCATTAGCTTCATTCATGGAGATTTTGGAGGGAGGTAGGGCCTTTGAGTTACTCTCATTTTTACCTGAAGGTACAGCCTATCCTTTTGTTAAATGCATTTTACTGGTATTTATGGAACAATTTATGCTGTCTAATCAAACAAATTAGAACACTTATTTTTGCTTTCCCCAATTCAGTCAATTGTTAATAATCATGTTGTCATTTTTTCTCAGACTTGGCACCAAAACTTTATTCATTTTCCTTAGAAATTCTGTCACCAACCTACTATAAAAACTGTCATTATCTCTCAAAGTCACAGTCCTGACATCTGTTAAGTAAAGGTTTATTTTACACTTCAAAAGTCAATCTGCACAGCTGACTAAACTCTTTCAGAATTTTACAGCTCGCTCTTGTCAAATATTTGGGANAAACTTTATTCATTTTCCTTAGAAATTCTGTCACCAACCTACTATAAAAACTGTCATTATCTCTCAAAGTCACAGTCCTGACATCTGTTAAGTAAAGGTTTATTTTACACTTCAAAAGTCAATCTGCACAGCTGACTAAACTCTTTCAGAATTTTACAGCTCGCTCTTGTCAAATATTTGGGAAAATAAAATTTGCTTGTAGAAAAATATTTGGTTTTCATAGAAAAGAAAATACTCTTTATTTATCAAAAGATTCTTTTGTTTCTCCCCCCCAAAAGAAAAGAACTTTGCTTATCAGTTGGTTTCTAGAAAAAGAAATAAGAAAGTTGAATTAATGTCTGTGTGTTTTATTTCAAGTGACACACCAATTTCTTTCTTCTAACATCCCTGAAGGTTGAATAGGTCATCTAAATTCCACAGAACTTAATGGAAAGCAAAGCCGAACAACCTTCTCCAGTTAGCCTGGAGAAGGAGGGGAGAGACTGCTTGCTGTCCCTCTGGGGGCCTTCCAGTCTCTCTCCATAGCTCCCTCACCTCCACCCCAATAAACTTGGATTTGACCCTGGCTCTCTGTGCTAATGAGCCTCTGTGATTCATTGTATCAATCCAGGGCTGACCTTTGGGCCTTGGACTGGTATCTCCCATCAGATCAGCAGCAGTATTAGATTAGAAATAAAGTGCATGACAAATGTAATACATTTGAATTGTCCTAAAACCATCCCCCCTCCCCGTGGTCCACAGAAAAAATGTCTTCCAGAAAATCGGTCCCTGGAGCCAAAAAGTTGGGGACCACTGTTTTGGGGGGCAAATTCTTGCTAGTTCTCTAATGTCTCTGAAAGCAATGGAAGGTAATGGAGATCTAATAGAGTATTTTCTTTATATTGAGGCTTATGCTAAGAATATTCCACAAGCTACTTTGTTTAATCCTTGCAATAGTCCTATAAGATAGGTATTGTCTCCATGTCCCAAGTCAAAGCTTATGATTGGACTCTGGATCTTTGCTGCTTCCCAGCAGCCTCCCTGATACCCTGCTTCATCCTTTTATGCTGTTGTTTGGCATCTTGTGATTCCAAGCTTCCAACTTTTCTTTAGTGAGAGTGCGTGACTTGGTAGCTACACAAAATTGTGAGCCTGTAAATTCTTAACTGTCCTTTTGTGCTTTAGAATTATTTCCAGACAAGCTCTGTTCTTGGGCTGCTACCTGCTTTCTCATGTGGATTTATTATCTAATATAAATAGAGGTGGGGATGAGCACGGAGTGTACAAGAGTTTCTATAGGTGAGTTTAGGTACCAAGCTTAAATGATTCACTGCTGCTTCTGACATGGAAGCCATGAAACAGAAGATGCAATGTACAAGAAGTCAGAAGCCCTGATCTCTGACCTTTGTTCTGTAATTAATTCATCAACTGTTTCAGTTTGGATTCTTCCAATGACATTCTTATTTTGGTGCCAAATGGAGAGATGATAGTAACTGTCTCTGGTTTCTGTAAAAACCAAGTAAGTCATGTGGAAGAAGTTTGAAAACTAAAGGACTTTCAGAGATGTTTATAATCAACTTCATTCTTGTTACACCTCTAGTGGAGTCTTTTAAGGCTTCTGTTGTCCTTGAGTTAGAAACCAACCTCCTGATCACTGTTCACTGATCAAGGTTCTAGGTTATAGATGACTGAAATGAGTTCTGATGGACTTAGACAGACAGGGGGGTTTTGTGAAGATGGTAGCAGGCTCATAGAATCCCTGTTTGGCTTGGGAAACTAGAAGAATGGAGGGGATTCTTGAGACCAGATGGAAGGACCAGCCCCTGGATAGCTCCACTGCCACTGCTGGATGCCACAGGTGCCAGTGCCATGAATAAATGCCACCTTCTTCCTTTGACTTCGCAACCCCTTCCCAGAGCCAGAGACCAGAGTGATCCAGGGTGTGTGAGCGAACACACACAGATCCTGTGATTATGCCTTGGATGCCAGGAGATGGGAGGTGAAGGGTCTCTCTGCTTCACTCTCCATAACAGGAGATTATAGCTGTGGACACAACTGATGTCATGGACACTGGGAGATATCCATCAATGAAAGAGCGGGTGCATGCTAGATGGTGAAACTGAAACAAAAACAGTTTAAACCTCCTGCGTGACCTAGCCATACTTCACTCATTAGCTTCATCTGGCACCACCAACACCCTCACACCCATGCTCTACTGACTAATGTTATTTCATTTCCTCTTTTGTGCCAAGCTCTTTATCACCTCCAAGCCACCCAACTGGGATTTTTCACCATTTCATACCTTCTTCAGTGAACCCCCCCTCAGCCTTTAAGTTTCAGCTTCTGTGAAACTTCTATGGGAAATACTTTTTGGACCACCACTGCTTTTGGCCAAATTGAGGTTAGCCCCATTGTATACTTCCACATAAACTCACGCTTCTTTTTCATTGCATTTACAATGAAACAATCATTGGTATTAGTTTGTAAATGTCTGTCTCATTCACTAGACTATGAGCTTCATGAGTATAATATGTTTATCTACCTTACATGTATATCCCAGTTTCCAGTAAAGATTCAATAAATATTTGTTGGGCAAATGACTGAGTTAATAGACAAGGGTATGAAAATATGTTTACCAGCAACCTGAGACACTCAGGTAGTCCCACGTCCCTAAATATTAGCAACCCTGGCCCTCTCTTCCTGCCTATGGTGCTGTGAGGTCCTGAAGGACACGCCCACATGCTTGTTCCTCTTTGTACCCTGCTCGGTATAATTTTAGGAATATGGAATAAATGGATTACCAGATGAATGGATGGATCGATGCATGAATGAAGCATCTGGAGTTGCGATGAAAAAGCTCTTCCTGCTGTTCTCCTCTGAGCCCCTCCAGTATGTCTTAGATTAAATTCCTTTTGTTACATCAAACTAGGAGAAAAAAATGAGTACGAGCATCTTCTTTTATCAGCTGATCGATACGTACTAGATGTTCTGTTAGGTCCAACAGGGGTTAAAAATAATTTTAAAACTTCATTTTCCCCTCTCCAGGAGCTTACCAACAAGGCAGGGAGACAGGTCAATAATACATGAGGAAGTAAACAATAAAGGTTGAAGCCAATAACACAAGACAGCAGTAAGAAAGACATAACAGAATGCTGTATCATTAATTGCCAATAGAGTGGAGACCAGAAGACTATTCATTCCGAGCAGACTGAGGTTTTAGCTTTTAGATTGGCCCTGCTTTCTATACCTGAATACCGTTCATTCACACGGTGGATACGCAAATTCTTCCCAAAGGAATTGCATCTTCTAAAAAACATTTTATCCACCCTCCCATGGCATCCCTTCCCTGGCCCCTCCACTTTCCCAAGCACCCTTTGAATTGTGCCTCCTGGAAACAAGTACCATCCTGTGCTCTAGGCTTGGAGCAGCTGTAATTCTGTGTCTTTCCCAAGAAACTCCAAATGTGAACCCTTGTCAGCCCAGAGGCCCCATAGGAGCTGTTCCATAGAAGATCATCATGAAGGAGAAGATGGGTTAGGAGTTGCCCATTATCTGTTTTGGCTAGACAACTCATTCATAACAAATTGTAGATGTTGCTATGTTTCATCTAGTTTTGTTAACTGGAAATGTGTCTGTCCTTCAGAATCTTGGATTTTCTCTGTGTCAGTTGAACACTCGGCTTGTTCAGGAGTTTGGGCCAAGTCTGAAGCCAGACTAATGAGTTTGAATTCTGGCCCTGCCACTTTCTATGTGTTTTTGACCTCTTTAAGCCTCAGCTTTCTCATCTGTAAAATGGGCACCATAAAAGACCTTGCCTAGAAGATTTAGCATGAATGTTAAAACAGAGCATCTGCTCAGTTACTCATTTGTGTCTGACTTTTTGCTACCCCATAGACTGTAGCCTGCCAGGTTCCTCTGTCCATGGGATTTCCTAGGCAAGAGCACTGGGTTCTCATTTCCTTCTTTGGGGGGATCTTCCTGACCCAGGGATCAAACCTGTGTCTCTTGTTATCTCTTGCATTGCAAGTGATTCTTCACCCACTGCACCACCCAGGAAGGCCACATCCAACTGTCGTTCTTAGGTAGCCAAAACCTCTCGGGCTGCCTTCTTTTTTGCCTCTGTGGATTTATTTCTCCCAGTTCCTTCATGTCCTTTCACTCTTTCCCAGCTCTGACTTCATAGGGAAGTTTTCTGATTGGACAGAAGAGTGCTGTGAACTTGCCCCTTTGCACGGACATCTCAGGGGAACACAGCCAACAGCAGCGTGACTCCCTCCTGGAAAGTGTGTGCTGTTAGGAGTGACCTTGGGGATAGGAATCACACTAGGAGTCAGAGTGAGAAGTGTGAATATTGTGAAGTGAGCACCAGGCAGGAGTAAACAGCTTCAAGATTGCTGCTGGGGCCCTTACAGCCAGATGACAGAAAGCAGGCCTCCCTAACCCGGCCGGGGCTCATCTCAGGGTCTCTGGGTAGGGAGATGCCTTTCCGTCTCATCAGAGCTCTTGCCAATCCAGGGTCAGAGTGATTGCCAAGAACAATTGCTCTGGTGTGTCAGCAATCAGCAGCCTAAATTGTGCTCATCTCTGTGAGATTAGAAAAAAATTTCCAACTGCACGATGGACCTCGCAGAGTCTGTGCAAGCACGCTAATCAGAAAAACAATTTCCACCTGGGCAACTCCGCATCCAGGACAACAAACACGATGTCATTTTCGGGCAATTAGAGATGGTGGCTTCCCTCTCACCAAGGACATTAAATTGTGTGCATACATCGTAAGGCAGAAACACTGTACAGAAAGGGGAGAAAGAGACCTATGATCACACTTTAATTAGCTTCTTCTCTGACATTAGTCAGGTCTCCCTCTGTCCACACTGTCCTAGGTCTTGCAATCATCTCTTACCACGGGCGATGAACATATGTCCCTCCTTTTCTAACAGGTACCTGTCTGCACAAGCAAGCAGACCAAGGCCCGCCCCTCCCTGCCGATGGAGATGTTTAAGCTTTCAATTTCATTCCAGGCCCCTGGGTCCGAGGCCCTATTTTGAACAAGTTGGCATGGGGTGGGTTCTGGTGGTGTACTTTTTAATTGCATTATCCTGAGTGATGAAAATCCTTTCATTCTTCACGCATAAAAGCTCAGGCTGCACGGGGTACACGCTCCCCACCGTGACTTTGAGCTAGGGCCCAGTTCCCTCCCAGGGCCACTTTGTCAGCTGTTCCAAGATCTTTTGTCATCTCCGTGCTATTAATTGCCCTTGAGCAGCACCAGGCTTTTTAATTCAGATTTTCCTAGAACAGCAGGAGGGAAAATGGAATGATTGTAAAAGGGAGTTAATGATAATTGCTAATGTAGGTAGAGGTTTTTGTTGTTGTTTAAGATGGTCCTTTAAATTTTGTAATCTTGAAATAAAGAAGCAGAGATTGGATAAAACATCACAGTTCAAGGACCTTCTTGATAAACTGAAGGAGAGGGAATGAATATGCTTTCTTTTCTCTCCTTGTTTTATAGAATCAAATTGTCCCCAAATTAGAGCATCCAAAAGATCTTGCTTGAGTCAGAAACGCAGGAGATTCCTGTGAGGACCACCAGTGTATGTCCTGATTTCAGAGACTTGAAGGGGAAAAGAAAGAAACATTCAACCTGAGAAATATAAAGGAAAATGTACATAGACATCTTAGGAGACTTTACCATCCATACTGGGATTTCCCTGGGGGTCCAGGGGTTAAGAATCTGCCTTCCATTGCAGGGAACTTGGGTTTAATCCCTGGTCAGGGAAGTAAGATCCCACATGCTGCGGGGCAGCTAAGCCCATGCTCCATAACTACTGAGCCCATGGGACACAATGAAGATTCTGAGTGATGCAGCTAAAACCAGACACAGCTAACACACACACACANCCCAGCATCCCACTTGAAGGCAAGTGATTTCCTTTTTCAAACTAAGCAGGAAGACAGATCTTAAGGTTCATCCTATGCCTGAAAACCCTGGGAAACTTGTTTCTGGAAGTCAGCCAACAACCTGAGAAGGACAGTGTACTCGGATTCTGTCTTGCACTTACGGACCCTGTGAAGAGCTGTGACAGGCCCCAGGCCCAGGCGGCCCTTCGGGGTGGAGCTGGGTTGGGTTCTGACAGTGCCACGTCCCATCTGGGTGACTCTAGGCCAGTGGTAGAGTCACTCGAGGCCTGTGTCCTCAGCCGCGTCTTGGGGAGGACACCTGGGTGGAAGGGCTCATGGGAAGATTAAAGTACAACCAGAGCCCTGAGCAGACGTAGAGAAAGGACCTCTGGACAAGGAGGGGAAGGGGAGGGTGGGGCAGATTGGGAGCGCGGCACTGACATACACACACTACCACATGGGCTCAGATGGTAAAGAATCTGCCTGCCAGGTGGGAGGCCGGGCTTTGATCTCTGGGTCAGGAAGAGCCCCTGGAGAAGGACCTGGCAGCCCACTCCAGTATTCTCGCCTGGAGAATCCCATGGACAGAGGAACCTGGGGGGCTACAGTCCACGGGGTCACAAAGAGTCAGACACGACTGAGTGACTAACACACATACACACACACACACGTGTGTGTAAAATAGAGAGCTAGTGAGAAGCTGCTGTATAGCACAAGGAGCTTGTATAGCTTGGTGCTCTGTGATGACCTAGAGCGATGGGTGGGGGAAAGATGGGAGGGAGGGTAATGTGGGACGGGATACATGTATACATATAGCTGACTCACTCTGTGGTACAGCAGAAACCAACACAACATTGTAAAACAATTATACTCCAATAGCAAAAGGTGGGTTTTTTAAAAAGAGTATTTAGAATTATGCCTGGCACATGACGAGTACTGGGTAAATGTCAGCCTGCACTGTGTCCTTGGGCACCTGGGTTACAGCGTAGGCACATATCTAAGATGAGACGGACATTTCGGAGAGTGAGAGGAGTGCTGTTTATAATCACACTAGGACAAAAGCAGGAGCTAGGACAGCCCCAGACTTAGGTCATCCTCAAGAAGATCATGTCCTGCTTCCCCAGCGGAGATCTTGCCTGAAGCTTGCGGTAGTTCCTGCCTTTGCTTTATTTCCAGGGTGGCATCCCCTCTCCTAGCTCAGATGTGCCTGATGGAGATCCAGACACTCTTTATCCCTCTCCCCTGGATCCCAGCCTAAGCAAGCCCAGCCGCTCTGGAGAGTGGGCAGGCCCCAAGCTCTAATGCCACCAGGCTTTGTAGCTAATGCAAAGTGCAAAGCCCTTTCACGGTGTCTGGCCGCTGGCTCCTTTCATCAAGATAAGGCCCTCTCTAGCAGGGAATTCTAGCCCTCATCTCACTTCTGGCCGCCCAAACACGCCAGCCCCTCTCCATCAGCCTGCAGCCGCTGCAGCACTTAGAGCTGCGAATGACAAAGACACTTCGCAGAGGGGATCGATGGTGGTGTGAGCAGAGCCACTTGAGCATGGGCAGAAACAGAGATGCTCGGGTGCTCAGGCACTGCCCTGCCCTCCGGGGAAAAGCGAGTCAACATTTTGTTCTCAGAACTTGCCACTCCAGCCCACCTGCCTATCCTGAACACATGTCCCCCCTGCTTTTTTTTTTTTTTTTTTTGAAGATGATCTCCACTGAAAAAATAAAAACCCAGCCATTTGATTTAGCTCTTCTTTGTTCTCACGGGTAGCCATACCAAATTTTCTGTTTTATAAAGTGAAGATTGAAAGGAGAAACACCTCTTTCTGACTATTCTCCCAGAGGAACTTTTAGAGACTTAGAAAAAGTAAAATGAAATCAAACCATATTATTTAAACTTGAAATTGTTGTATGAGAAAAGAGTTTGTAAAAGCTNGATTGAAAGGAGAAACACCTCTTTCTGACTATTCTCCCAGAGGAACTTTTAGAGACTTAGAAAAAGTAAAATGAAATCAAACCATATTATTTAAACTTGAAATTGTTGTATGAGAAAAGAGTTTGTAAAAGCTACCGTTTTATTTCCTTTCTTCCGGAACAGTAAGCAGCCACAGCTTTTCTGAGTCTGTGAACTGCATATTCTTCCCTTTCCTCTGTTCTGTCAGCTCAAAAATGTGCGTTAATAATGCCTGCCTCCCAGCCTCTTGAGATTTTCTGTGTAGATTGATGATAATAAAATAACAGGAATAATCTGTGTTTATATGGTGCTGTACAGTTTATAGAGAAAGCAGTTTCAGTTAATCCTCACAATGACCCGGTGAGGTGGGTAATATGAGCTTCTACACATAACCTAAGGGTTAAGAGCATCACGCTACAAAAAGCTGGGCATTGTGCTTATTGATGGTGTAACTTAACCAATGATGACAAATTGTGTCCATGTGCTTGGCTCTTCCTGGAGGAGGGTTGAAGCCCCCGTCAGCAGCCTGAGTAAGTCTCAGCCTCAGTATTTTGGCTTCTCAAGCAGCTGGGTGAGCCGAGAATCAGGGTGGGGGTTGGTGGAGGAAGGGCTAGGACTAAGTCTCCCCTAGTGGCATCAGAGCTTGGGGCCTGCCCACTCTCCAGAGTGGCCACAGTCTTCCGGGGAAGCCCTTTCTGGATCATGACTCTAGAGAGCCCATGAAGGGTCTAGTATCATCTTCCCCTTCTCAACTCTAGTTTGGCTTCACTCTTGTCCCCTGTCCTGCTCACTGCCTCCCACAGAAAAAAGGTGTGTTCAAAATCAATGACACAGTAGAGAAAGCCACTTCCGCATCAGCCCAGAAAGCCAGCAAGGATTCAGTCTCTTTTTCCCAGGAGGACCAGCACCATCGCTCCATTGGCACAAACATCATCTCTTCCATCCCTGAATAGACTTCAGAGATTAGACTTCTGGAAGTAAATGGATTTTGCAAACGATCACTTGAAATTATTAAATTTCCAGTCTGGATTTCTGCTCCATAAGTACCAGCCCCTCCACTCTGGAATGTTTTTCTCTTTGGTCTTGGATGTCACTTCTTTGAGGCGCCTGTGTCCTTCTCCAAGCTGGTTGCTCTTCCTGGGGCTCCCCTGGCTTCCTTAGGGGTCACCCTACTGAGAGAGTGTAAGCCTTTTTGTTCCCTTTTCCCTCTCCCAGGAGACTATGAGTTATTTGAAAGCAAGGACTGTAATCTCCTATCTTTCTACTTCAGGCATCTAGCACCTGGATGAAAAATAATTTTAAAATGAGTCAGTAAGCCTAATGAATTCATCAAAGCAAGCTAGAGAGGAGAGGAAAGTGAACTTAGCACATTCCTGGATTGCACATCACACGTGACTCATCGGCGCCCATTGGATGACCACATTTGCCAGAATCAAAGTGGCTCAAGTGAATCTCTCACCCTCAAGGTTATCCCCACTTGTTCCTATTTTTAGACTACAAAAGCATCATCTTTAAACCAACAAGCTGGAAAGATGATTACAAAAGGGAGTTGGGAGGGTATATGTGAATATTTTTTCTAAAATGCTTAAAGAAAAAGATTAAAATGATTAATAAAAAAGATGAACTAACTTTGTCTAAGGCTCACTACCCTGCTTTCTTTGGGCTCATAAGCACAGAACAGGCTCACCATCTTCACTGGCTAAATCTTCCAGCTTACACGGACAACTGGTCTACTCAAGCTGATGTGGCTGTTGAGCGTAAGTGGACACCAGACTGTCAGGAAGCAGTGCAGGGGTTCTGGGGATGACCCCCTATCAATCTGGGCCAAATATTAGTGAGGAATCTCCTGGCTTGATAGCCAGTGTCTGCTGCTGTGTATTCTTAGCACTCATCTTCTATCACCCTTCAGTTATTTTAGACAAGTACCACTCTGGGTGATTGATCATTATTTTTACTTTCATGAGGTTTAGGTGGCTGGGAAGAAAACCACAGCAAAAGAGCATGGCAGGAAGTTTCTTTGCAAAAGATTCATGTATTACTTCTGGGTTATGGCGTCTTAAAACCCAAATTCTTAAGTGTTCTGAGGTTAAAAGCTTCCTATTTGCCACAAAGTTGAAGGATGATGATTTAGCTGGTGTTATTTTACAAGCACAATTTTACATTCAGCCATTTCTAGATGAATGAGTCTTTGATTTTCACTTGGGAAGGTCATTATTAGAGAAGGAGATTCTGGATCCTGACAGAGCTCATCAGGGAAACGAAATGAAGGGATTACACTTGAAGTGTACAGCCTACTTCTTCCCTGGACATGTTTTTGGCTACGGGTGGGAAGGAGACTGGCTGAATCATCCAGATATGGAATTGCATTAGTCTGCTTCTCAATTACTTGAGAAAAATGGAGGGAAAAATAAGAATATGGTCATAACTTGTAAACTTTCCACTTAATTTCATTTCTCTCTTGTACGTAGATTGACTAGAAAGGAGCATTCAATTCAATGAATCTAATCACAATATAGTATTAATTTTATAATTATAGCTACCATTCACTGGAACAGAATATGTGTACTCCAGTGAGCTGAGTACTGTCATTATCTCTGTATTTCTGATGAGGAAACTGCAACTCTGAAATGTGGAAAGTTACCTCCTTAGGGTCACACAGCTGGAAACATGCAGAGCCAGGATGAACACAGAGGTCTGTCAGATGCCACAGACCAGCTGTGCGCTCTTAGTCTATGATTCTTCTCTTCCTCAGAGCACGAGGCAAGGATCTCTGCAGGTACTGAAAGACTCGGTCTGCGTCTCACCGCACTGCTGGTCCCGCTGTGATGACAGCAAAGGTCTCCAGACCCGAGGCTCTCANTGCCACAGACCAGCTGTGCGCTCTTAGTCTATGATTCTTCTCTTCCTCAGAGCACGAGGCAAGGATCTCTGCAGGTACTGAAAGACTCGGTCTGCGTCTCACCGCACTGCTGGTCCCGCTGTGATGACAGCAAAGGTCTCCAGACCCGAAGCTCTCCTTTTTACAGCTCCGCAGCACTATGACCTGACCTGGCAACCCTTCAGACATGTACCTGAGATTCCCTGAGAAATGTCCAATTGCCTATCATTTCTTGCTTTTTAATAAGAATTCTTTTTGTTCTAACAATGTGTTTTGGTAGATTTCTCTTTGTTCTGCCAATAAATTTACAGCTAAGAAGTCCATTTTCTTAGCTCATGTATCTTAATTTCTGCCTGGAAAACATGACCACTCTGAAGAGCTGCCCTACGTATAGGTTTGAACAAAAGTGTGTGTGAGGGATGACTAAGCTACCCTAAGGCTGGTCTGAGTAGGCGGCACTGAGGAAGCAAGTGGGCGCTGAGGGGCTCTGAAAACACTGACCTGGTGTATTTGGACCCATCCAGCCACTGTCCTCCTGAGAGTCTCAGATTCCTGGTATTGCAGTCCCTGCTTTGGATTAAGTCTCACGTCACCAGTTAAAGCAGGTCCATGCTGTTGTTTAACGTCTCTAGCTATCTTACTGCATTGCATTGAACCAGACAGCCGGCTGACTCGGAACAAGTAGGTGGATGGAATAGGATACAGACGAGGTAGGTTTCAGTGTAAGAAGCAGATTCAGGAAAGAATTGAGGCAGGGGAATGCACCATCTGGTCAGAGTCAGTCAGATAGATCAATGCCCACTAGGGCACTTTGAGTTGAGGCAGGTAAATACTGAAGAAACAGTTTGCCAGGGAGTAGAAGTAGTGATTCTCCTGTTGACTGAGAGGCTTTTAGGAAACACTGATGAATAGTTTGTGTAGTTGGTGGATGACATAGCACCAAGTGTTCAAGGTAGAGAACCTGAGAAAGGAGAAAGGGTATAAGATGGACAGCAAGGGACTGAAGAAGGTAAGTCTGTGAAATCCCGATGGCCCCAACGTCAGGGCTCCTAACAGAGAGGCCCCAGAAGAACTCAGACCACGTGGCTTCTGGTGTGAGAACAGCAACGGGGCATCGAGACCCATTGAGTCTGTAAAGGACACTCAGCTCTGGGGGTCCCAGCTTCCACCCTTATCTGCAAAGCAGGAGCAGGCGCCTCGGTCTCCTGCAGCTCTGTGTCCGCTGCCAGCCATCGCATCGCCACCCAGTTAGTTTTCTGTTTACCTCTGAGGTCTGGCGGGCACTCACGCCAGGGGAATGAAGGTGGAGAAGAGTCATCTCCTCAGCATCTCTCTCTGCCACCACCGCATCCATCCTGCACCCGAGATTTAACCAGCCTCACAACAACTAAACCTCCGCATGCCCATCAGTTCGGTCTTCATTTATTGTAAGATGCGGATGAACACGATGCAACCCAGAAATTAGGCCCCAAGAGTGCCTTGCTGCTAAATTGGTTGGATAAGTGGCAAGTGTGGCGAAGCAGCCCTTAGCGAATTTAGAATTTGAGAATCTTGATGATTATCCCTGGATGGGAGAGGAGGCGGTGGGGAGCCAAGTAACCCATCCCTGACCTCCCGTTGTCGAGTAATCAAGGCCAATCATAGACTCGGGCTGAGAGGAGAGGGCTCTGCCAATCATGTGTGCAGAAAATGCTATTTAGGCAAAGGAAAGCCTCTTGAGCACGCATCTTGCCTATTGTGCGGGTTCCACGGGGGAAATCATGTAAGGAGAGGTGTGCTCACAGGAAGTGAAGTGCAGCCTCCAGGGGGCGGCCCCTCCCTCTCAGATTCCCAGGACCCGCCTCCCTTTTCCTAGCTCTACTCAGGGAACAGTACCACTTCTGCCATCAGTGACTAGCTAGCCCGCCCCCGGCCTCCTGGCGTTGGCATTTGCCCCCTTGGCAACCATCTAGGTCGATTGCTCATGTTTCATCTGGAAGAAGTTTATTCTGAAGCATTCTCCTGAGCCCTGGCTTCACTGTCAATCCAGAGGCTCTCTCTAAGGTTCAAAGGGCACGTGCCTCTCTTGAGAGTCAGAGAACGTGGTTGGCTTACTCAACAGCTGCCAGCGAAAGAGGCCCTTCCCCACTCCCTGGGGAGGACTCAACCCAGAGGATGACAGATCCTAGGGAGCCTCTTCTCCCAACACGTGGTTCACTCCAGTGGTCCTTCTCTGCACAGACTCAGGAGATGTCAACCATGTTTATCTAATAGCAGCCTGAGTTCAGCAAAGATGGTTCCAGAAGGATTTTTCTTTGTCCTATGTGTTTCTGAGTTTTTCATTTGTTTTGTTAAAGAGAACAGCTATAGGACTAAACATTTATACGATGGCATTTTGAAGTCAGGCATCTTAGGAAAAGTAATACCATTGTTGTTTTTCAGGCAGCCTAGGCTGTGGTCACATGATTTCATTTCTTTACTTAACATATAATTATTAAACACATGCTACATGCTGAGAATTGTTCTGGGCATTCAGGATATGACTGAGCTTGGGAGAGATGACAGTCTTTTTTTTTGTCCAGGGGAAAGAAACACAGGCTGTCTAGAGAGACCATCAGAGTAAAGAGATCTTTAAATAAGATCATCTCCTGTGTTGGGTAAGATAGTGTCTCCTCCTTATATATGCACCTTAATAGCTCAACATTTCTATAGCTCTATCTCCCTGATAAAACTGTTTTTATTCCTTAGAATAAGGAATTAAAAAAACCCTTTATTCCTTAGAAATCACTGGTGATTCCTTAGTGATTCCTTAGAATCACTGCTTTAAAGCTATTATTACTGACCACTTTTTTCTGCCCTAGGATGGAATCTGGACTCTAGCTTGATAAAGTGTTGGCCTGAATATTTGTTTAGTAATGTCTGTGAGTCAAAAACATCATTACAAAGCCATCCCTCAAGGTAATGGAAGAAACAGGTAGATTATGAAGACTTCATCGCTGTGCAGGTTTTCTGGCCCCAGCACATAGGAAAAATTGCAAATATGTCACTCTGATAATTGGTGCAAGAGGAAATGCAAGTAAGAAACACAGGGAAATAATTTATATTTTTCACAAGTATAACCAAAGAAGTGCATACCAAAGCAAGTTTGGGGAATCATTTGCTTCTGAATTAGCAAAAAAAAAAAAAAAAAAAAAAAAACCCCTAAAAACTTCTATCCAAACTTTATGAAAAGAATGATCTTACATTTACTGCAGTTTGTTTACTGTTGGCATTGTTCAGTTCAGTTCGGTTACTCAGTCGTGTCTGACTGTTAGCAACCCCATGAACTGCAGCATGCCAGGCTTCCCTGTCCATCAACAACTCCCAGAGCTTGCTCAAACTCATGTCCTTTGAGTTGGTGATGCCATCCAACCATCCATCTCATCTTCTGTCATCCCCTTCTCCTCCTGCCTTCAATCTTTCCCAGTGTCAGGATCTTTTCCAGTGAGTCAGTTCTTTGCATCAGGTGGCCAAAGTATTGGAGTCTCAGCTTCAGCATCAGTCCTTTCAATCAATATTCAGGACTAATTTCCTTTAGGATGAAATGGTTGGATATCCTTGCAGACCAAGGGACTCTCAAGAGTCTTCTCCAATACTGCAGTACAAAAGCATCAGTTCTTCAGAGCTCAGCTTTCTTTATAGTACAACTCTCACATCTATACCTAAATACTGGAAAAACCACAGCTTTGAATAGATGTACATTTGTCAATAAAGTAATGTCTCTGCTTTTTAATATGCTGTTTAAGTTGGTCATAGTTTTCTTTCTGAGGAGCAATTGTCTTTTAATTTCATTGCTGTAGTCACCATCTGCAGTGATTTTGGAGCCCTCCAAATAAAGTCTGTCAGTGTTTCCACTGTTTCCCCATCTAATTGCCATGAAGTGATGGGACTGGATGTCATGATCTTCGTTTTTTGAATGTTGAGTTTTAAGCCAATTTTTCCTCTTTCACTTTCATCAAGAGGCTCTTTGGTTCTTCTTCACTTTCTTTCATAAGGATGGTGTCATCTGTGAATTTGAGGTTATTGATATTTCTCCCAGAAATCTTGATTCCAGCTTGTGCTTCACCCAGACCAGCATTTTGCATGATGCACTCTGCATGTAAGTTAAATAAACAGGGTGACAACATACAGCCTTGATGCACTCATTTTCTCGAACCAGTCTGTTCTGTGTCGGGTTCTAACTGTTGCTTCTTGACCTGCATACAGATTTCTCAGGAGGCAGGTAAGTTGGTCTGGTATTCCCATCTCTTTAAGAATTTAACACAGTTTGTTAAGATCCACACAGTCAAAGCCTTTCTTGTAGTCAACAAAGAAGAAGTAGATATTTTTCTAAAACTCTCTTNTGAAGAGTTGACTCATTGGAAAAGACTTTGATGCTGGGAGGGATTGGGGGCAGGAGGAGAAGGGGACGACAGAGGATGAGATGGCTGGATGGCATCACGGACTTGATGGATGTGAGTCTGAGTGAACTCCAGGAGTTGGTGATGGACAGGGAGGCCTTGTGTGCTGCGATTCATGGGGTTGCAAAGAGTCGGACACGATTGAGCAACTGAACTGAATTTAAGTCTTTGATAAACATTTTTTCTCCTCATGAAAATGTAAGGGTGGTATAAAGGGATGTGACAGCAAAAATTTGGCCACATGCAGCATTTTTATGGCTTCATAGAACCCTAGGATTAGGAAGAGACCTTAAAATTCATGCAGCCTTACCCCAAAGTTGAATCATAAATTCCTCTTTCATAACTTCCAAACGGAATAATCATGGTGGAGAAACAGTATAAGTGGCCAGCTGGATAAATCCACACATCTGTGATAGGACCTTGATTGACTGTAACTTGACCATTCCTATCTACTACCTCTTTTCTCTAACACATTGTGAAGCTGATTTTTCCATGAGATTTTGCCATAGGCTAGAACAAATCTGACTCCATATTGTATCTGTCTCTTTAACCTTTATATTCTATTGCTTTTGCTTTGATTGCTATTGCCTAATTCTATTGCTATGGCCTATCACCTCAAATGGACAGGATAGCCCATTCTCAAGGCTCTGACTTTTAAAAAGATATAACACTTTCCCCTTCCTATAAAGATAAAAAGTTGAACAGAGAATAACCCTTGTCCTGTTGGAGGTTTACAGGAACATCATGACATGACCTCCATGGACAGCTGCACGAGTGAAGGATTCCAATACCAAGAAGTCTGCAGCAACCAACCACAGCCTCTCCCTTACCTTGCCTTTAAAAATGCTTTGCTGAAACCCTTCAAAGAGTTCAAGGTTTTGAGGGATATGGACCACCCATTCTTTTTCATGGCCCTGCAATAAATCTCTGCTCCCAATATTGATATTTCGGTGTTGTATGGACTCAATGTAGGTCAGGTACATGAACTTCTATTTGGTAACAATTGGAGAGACCATGTTCTTCTATGACGTCAACACCTGCAGAGTGAATGGTTGCATTCTGTACTTTAAGGGTTGTAAATATTTTTGCTTTTAGGCAACTTCATGTTATAATCATTGATGATTATAACAAGCATCCCATTGGCCAACCAAGGAAAGCTGATACTCTTTTAGAAGTAAATTTACAAAAAATGGGCTTCCTTCAGCCAATAGCCTTGCCTGCCTCCTGCCTTCCCTTTCATCATGTTTATTCCGTTTCCAAACTGTGGTCACAGACAACTGATGGGGTGAGGAAGCAGATTCTTATCTTCATCTTTGCTCNGGCAGTTTGTTATACAGTTAAACAGGCACTTAACATATGATCCAATAACTCCATGTTTTTGTATTAATATTTATCCAAGATAATGAAAAATACATGTCCACACAAATCTTGTAAATTAAACTTCATTGCAGCTTTAGCCCCAAATTGGAATCAATCTGTATCTTAGAATATCCATATATTCACATAATGAAATTACTATTTTGCAATAGAAAGGAATGATCTGCTGGTACACACAACAACATAGATAAATCTCAAAAGGACTATGCTAAGTGGAAAAGGCCAGATATAAAAAGCTGTATGATTCTATTTATATGAAATTCTAGAAAAGGCAGAACTATAGTGGCTTATATAGTTTCAAAAAGATCAGTGGCTTCTAAAACCTGGAGATGGTAAATGGAGATGGATGGAAAATGAGCACTAGGGAACATTATTTGGGTGATGGGGTTGTTCTTTATACCATCAGGGTAGTGGTGTTTACAGAACTCTGCATGTTTGTCAAAATTCATTGACTTTTGCCCTTAACATTGGCGAAAATCACTGCACATAAATCATAGCTCAATAAGGTTGATTTCAAAAATCAAGAGAAAACAAATATAAAGTGCAGGGACATAAAGTATAGCCGGAATAAGATTAAGAAAAATGATCCTTATTCATTAAAGAACCATGGATTTGGTTCTAAGATTTCTCACTGCCATCCTGAAAATGGAAATCTAATTATTTACAAAAGTCACTGTTCTTGGATTTAAGTCCAGATAGGAATTCCCCTATTATAAAGCAGACACCATTTGAAATCAGAACAATGTTATTATAATATAATCAGCAGCGAATTTCACTGTACTCTTTCTCACATTGACCCCATTTTACAGGCAACTCAGTGAAGCAATTGGGGAGATAGTCCTTAAAATATTTTAAATAAGTAGTTCTTTACTGAGTCGTCTTAATTCATGGTGATATTTTCAGAGCATCTGAGGGTAATCTTCACTCTGTAATCTTCAATTATTTTTTCTAAAATGTTATTTCTCTCAATGGAACATTTAACAAACATTGGCAATGAGCTCAAGATTGCATTTTTTGGCACGAGCAGAGATATAAGCTATTCTGTGATGCCACCGACTCCCATCCCAAACATTCTACTCTGGGTAGAAGTCAAGGGTTCTAACAAGAAAGGACTGTGTTAACTTAACCCTTTGAGCAATATTCTCTTTTTGTGTTTTCACATGAGAAATACACAGGGGTTAATGCCTTTTA
Source organism: Neotragus pygmaeus (assembly GCA_006410875.1). Lineage (NCBI taxonomy): Eukaryota > Metazoa > Chordata > Mammalia > Artiodactyla > Bovidae > Neotragus > Neotragus pygmaeus. The sequence continues at coordinate 1,700,321 of SJYV01054512.1, read as the reverse complement.
GCTATTAACCTTCTCTAAAGCTTCTCAGAGATTAAGAAATTCAAGCCAATTGTATGTTTTTATGAGGTTCAAGTTTATTAAAAATGAAGATATGCTAAAACAAGCCCCTAAATATTATAATAAAAACAATGCTAGGAATTAATAACTTACTATGAATTAATAGTAGTTCATAAACCTTGTCAGTGTATCTGTATTACTGCTTGTTTAACTTTATTTGGAGATAATGTCAAAAATTTACACTTAAGCCCTCAGAAGTCCACATTCTTAGCCATCACATTATAAGGCTGAACTGTACAAAGATGCCAATTGTTCATCATTTGCTACCTACAAAATTAGCAATTTTATGTGGTTCCACCTGATAGAATGCTGAAGTTGACTCCAACCGTGTTCATATGAGTCTGCATATATGGGACACACTGGTTTACTGCCACTCAAGAATACACATCCACCTTTTATCTGACTTTGGCAAATGCAGTATTTATATCTGAGTGCTTTTTTGCTCCGGGGCAGAGACATTTTAAAATTCATGTCTCCTTTGTGAAGACATGGGAGGCATAGGAAAGTTGATGAGGGCTTAACTAAAAGAAAATCTTCCTAACGATTAGAGCTGTCAAAGGAGGGCTGAAGGCCACTGTGGACCATGGTGGGGGCCTCTTGCCTGAAAGGCATCCTTGGAGGTGGGACCTGCTATTATCCAAAACGTTTATTAAGGTTCATTCTCTCAAGGTGACTCACCAAGGCAGGAGGTGGTCACGCATCTGCTTGCCCACAGAGTGGGAAGCTTGCTCTGCTGCCCCTTGTACTGTGGATGCTCTGATTTTTATGCTAGATGCCAACATTTAGAAATCAAAAGCAGGGATTTCCCTGAGTGGTTAAGAAGCCTGCCTTGCAATGCAGGGGACGCAGGTTTGATCCCTGGTTGGGAAGCTAAGATTCCACATGCTACGAAGCAATTAAGCTTTCGCTCCACAGCTACGGAGGCCGCGGGCCACAACTGGCTAGTCTGTGTGCCACACTGCAGTGAAGATCCTGTGTGCCACAAGAGCGACACAAACTAATAAATAAATATTTTTAAGATTATAAAAAAAATAAATCAAAAACAAGGAAATCCTACTGGAAAATAGGAAACATTCCTTTTGTTTCAGCTGAAAACTTTTGTAATTTACAAAAGATTTAGAGAGAAATAATGCTATGTCTTTAAGAAGCCAAATTTGAGAGTTCTAAAACTGTATAGTTAATTCTCATGAATTCCTTTCCTGCCTCTAACAGCTTACTAAACCATCCAGTCTTTCTTTTGGACAGATCCCATAGGGTTCTTTAGATATTCAGCGTTGGGATTTAGTAGCATTGAATTTGCTATAAATTGACTCTGGAGAGTAATCTGATCATGGCCACTACCCTCATCTGCATTTTATTGGTATATGATGCTTACCTGTGTTCACCTGGATAACAGAACCACTCAGAGACCTGATCTACACAGTGGCCAGATCCCAGGGTCCTGACTAGATCTGGAAGCCAAAAACTGCTGCCACATTCCACCAACCAGCTCATCCTGACTAGTGGGACCATCAATGCGAACAACATCCAAGAAACAAAATCCAGGTGTCCTTGAGGCTGCACAGAACTAGATGTTCTGCAGGCTAGAACATTTCTCTTTCCTTCCACACCATGTCCACACAGGGCTCGCCTGAGCTGGACAAGGACAAGCAGAGTTCTATTATCTGTGAAGTTTGGTTTCACTGATTACAGATTGTCGTGATCACTGGGCTCAGTTAATTCAATCTTAATTTTCCCAAAAGGCATTTTATGTGGAAACTAATGTGTTTGTCCCTCAATCATCCTCATCAGCAGAACATTAGTGGTAAGGGTCAGATTAGAAATCATTTCTTTGATTTTCCTCTGATGTCTCCAAAGGGAGGAGAGACTCTCTGCCTCCCCCCACGTGTTCTCTGATGATGCAGAGAGCCCTGGGACAGTTGGGGTGGAGGTGTCCTGTTTGCGACTCCTAGTCACTCATTGTCATTGGCCAGTCTTTTGACATGTGACTCAGCCATGAGACAAGTGGTTTACCTCTCAAGACCACATCCTGTTTTGCAGCTGTTCTTGGATCTCTGGAGCCAAGAGCAGGGTGAGATACCCATCACTGCCTCCCCGGTTCTATCAGAGGCTGATACAAGCTTCACTTTCTGCTCATTAGTTTTCTCTGGCTTATAGATCTTCCCTGATGGCACAAGCAGTTTTCTAAGAATCCACCTGCAATGCAGGAGACACAAGAGACATGGGTTTGATCTCTGGGTCAGGAAGATCCCCTGGAGAAGGAAATGGCAACCCACTCCAATATTNCTCTGGCTTATAGATCTTCCCTGATGGCACAAGCAGTTTTCTAAGAATCCACCTGCAATGCAGGAGACACAAGAGACATGGGTTTGATCTCTGGGTCAGGAAGATCCCCTGGAGAAGGAAATGGCAACCCACTCCAATATTCTTGCCTGGAAAATTTCATGGACAGAGGAGCCTGGTGGGTTACAGTCCATAGGGTTTGCAAAGAGTCGGACACAACTGAGCACACGTGAACTTATAGATCTTAAACAAAAGCAGCAGCCAAGAGTCTCCTACCCAGCAAAAGGGACCACGAGCAGGACAGCAGGGCCACGCACCCAGGGTCTCCTCTCCCTGGAGGTCTGCACTGCTTCATGCTGGCCTCGTCTCTTTCCCCACTCCCCATGCCTGCCAGGCAGCCCCCAGGCACATGCAAAGTGCCTCCATTTTCCTGTATCACTTTATTCCTCTGCTCCCAGGCCTTGGAATAATAAATTCTAGTTCCCTGGATTGGTTCCCCTTTGCATTATATTATTCAATCCTTTCTCCTCCAAGTTTTTGCTTAACATAGTGCATGCTCAAGGCTGCTGTCTGGGTTTTTATCAGAGGAGAATTTTAAGGTTTTGGCAATTAAGAGAAAGAACCATGGAAAATTCCTTCCACTGCTCCCAGCCNATTCAATCCTTTCTCCTCCAAGTTTTTGCTTAACATAGTGCATGCTCAAGGCTGCTGTCTGGGTTTTTATCAGAGGAGAATTTTAAGGTTTTGGCAATTAAGAGAAAGAACCATGGAAAATTCCTTCCACTGCTCCCAGCCAGGTCAAACAGAGGAGAGGAGAGGAGAGGACAGCAAATATTAAACTAACGCCAGCCATCATCTTCGAATGAGTTTTAGAACTCTCAAATTTGGCTTCTTAAGGCCAGGAAGCAGAAATTATTGTTCTGTGTCAGTGCACATGTGTATTTTAGTCAGCAAATGAAACTGCTGTAGACCCGACACCCCACTCTTGTGTGTAGGTGGCTGGCCCAGACTGGAGGATGGATCTGATATTACATTCTGTGATGTCGCACCAGTGACTTCAATAACCACATTTTCTTTTCACATCCAGATCACATTAGGAACCCATTTGCTTTACTCAAAAAAAAGTAAGCTGTTTAGTCCTGAGTCTCGGGTTATTGTTGACATTTGTACATGACTGAGCACAGTGACTAAAGCCTCTGCTCTTGTCACCAAACATTCAGAAACATTTAGAACTGTGATTTTTACGTTTTAACCTGGGGCTCTTCAGTTTTCCTAAAGGAAGTAATCCAGATAACATCAGACGTTATGCTATTAGATTAGCTATTAAAAAAAAGAAAACAATAGGAAACAAAAATAAATGAAATAACACCAGTCAGGTGAGATAATTAAACCCGTCTTCAGCTCTTCATACTGAGAGAGGAATGTCAGCCCATTCCTTCTTCTGCCTTTTTTTTTTTTTTAAACTGTGTAAGCCTTAGCTCTTATTTCATTTCAAACAGCTCTCCACATCACTGCTTGTTTTACAGATATGAATTGGCAGAATGAATTAAGTTTTGCTCACAGCATTTAACTTAGTGATAATCTGCTTCTCAGAGGAGGGGAAACAAATGGGGAAAAATTTAGCAAAGTGCATCCCCCCTACAATGCCAGGTCTGCAATGAGGTCTAAAGAGGCTGAGAGAAAAGCACTGTCTAACCAAAGCAGGAGCATTACAACCAGGTTTTGACATTATTACTGAACCCTATTGGAAAAAATCACTGTCAAGACTCATCTGAAGTGTAAATGTGGAATGAAAGTTATTCTTTAATATGGATGAGGAGTGGAAGGATAAAGTGCAGTCGTTAAAGGAGGCCAATAGGTGATGTCCCCAAAGAGGGTGAGATCCCGGTCACGGAGCACTGTGGAAGGAAGCCACAAAGCTCAGAAGCCCAGGTGGACAAGAGTTAGTTTTTCTGTAGCAGTCCTGTAGTATCGTGGAAGGAGCAACCAAAAGGAAAATATATCTGCTTGAGCCTGGGGTCTACCACCTTGGGGCAATCTGTTTGATGCAGGCAAGCAACTATGACTTTTCATTGTCTGGACCATCTTTTTTGACACACTCTTTAAGAGCAAAAAGTTAGAGGGTAGCAGAAGGGTATGAAAAGAAAAACAACCTTTGTTTTTTTTGGTTCTCACCAATATTAGAACACTTTGATAGATTTCTTTGTTTTTACTTTTTAAATGCAAAGTTCATAGAAAAACAATCATTTTTAGAGGATATCTGGTCACATGATCCCTCTGTTTAAAACCTCATGGTGGTTTCTCCAGGAGAAAATTCAAGTTTTTCAGAATGGCATGCCTGGCATAAAGTGGATATTCTACTTCAGTCAAGTGAATAGTGAAAAACTAGTATCACTGGCCACTAATCTGTGGTGACAACAATAATAAGTATGAAAAATGGAATATAGATAATACTTTGATAACACTAAGCCCAGAGTCTAAGACAACTTTCTTGGCTTCAGTGGAAGATTCACACAGGTGACAAAGATGTTAAGAACTTTCCAGAGCTAAAATGAGAAATTATCTTTAATTAAAAAGATTGAAAGAGAATTAAAGAGACCAGCTTCCACTCAGTGTTCAAAATTGTCTTACACAAAATCACTAGAAAACCACTGGATGCCTGTACTACAGATCTCTCCCTTGGTCTGAGAAACATCATCTTACAACACCCCTTTATGTTCTTATTGTTTTGCTACAAAAGCTGACCATCTCTGAGTTCCAGCCCATTAAGAGACTAAACTAATTTGCTAAACTCACTTAAATGGAGGTGTTCGTGGATGATAATGGTAAATTTGTGACAAAATCCCAAAGGGGGATCATCCCTGTGTGTATGAATCAAGTCCCAGGGCACGAAACAAAAAATAGCCCAGAGGCACCTTGATTGTCAAGCAGGAAGGAATTGGCATGACTTTCTCCTTTAGGTTGGGATGAAGGAAAGATTCTGGGTGGCCCACCCTCGGAAGTACAAGTCCAGCCCTATCATTTATGTAGTACAATTTACGTTCATGTGTTGTTAATCCACAGATACTATTGTCATTCTTCATTCTTCCTCCAGTTTTGTGCTTCCTTCTGAAATCATTTTCCTTCAGCTTGAAGAAATTCCTTCAATATTTCTAAGAGAATTTCTAGAGAAAATTGTTCTCAACTTTTGCTTGTCTGAAAATGCCTTTGTTTTTGCCTTCGGTTTTGATCTCCATTTTGCTGCCATTTTCTCATAGAATTTTAGTTTTTTTTCTTTTACTTTAGCATTTTACAGGTGTCATTCTATTGTCTTCTGGCTTTCATGATTCCTGTTGAAATGTCAGCCATCAATTTTATTGTCCCTCATTTAAATGTAATGTGCTTTTTCCTCAGGCTAAAGATTTTTTCCTTTGTTTTTGGTTTATAGAAGTTTGACTGTGATATACATAGGGGTAATTTCTCTGAATTTATTCTCCTAAGGCTCACTGAGTTTTGTGAATCTATCGGTTTGTGTCTTCAATCAGTTTGAAAACCTCAGCAATTATGACTTCAAATATTTCTTTGAACCTCTTCTCTATCTCCTCCTGGGATTCCATTCACACATATGTTAGACATTTTATTGAACCCCACATTTCTCTTGTGCTTTATCTGTTTCCTCCATTCTCTCACACTCCCCTGAAATGTGTGCTTCACTTTGTTTCTTGTTGATCCATCTTTGAGTTCATTAATCTGTGTTTTATTGTCTTAGTTTTAACATCCAAAGAGATCTTAATTTTGAATACTGTATTTTCCATTTCTAAACCATTCATTTGATTCTTTTCTCTGGATTACAATCCGCTGTTGATATTCTTCCTTGTTATCCGTTTTTGTACATCTTTTGCTATATTTTCTTTAACATATTAATAGTGATTTTAAAGCCTTTTCTCTATGTTTGAGTCAGGAGGTAGATGGGCCCCCTAGGGTAAAATAATTGGAGATTCACTCTCTATTGACCAAAACTCCAAGACAAGAATAGCAGGACAATTAAGGGAGAAGGCTGGATCCTACACAGATCACATATTTCTTGTTCCTGAAGTCAGGAGACCACCTTGATCACACATGTGCAGAAAAGCCTCTTTGGAAACCAAAGGGGCATCAGGTCAACGGATGTTCTACCCATAGGCCTTTGCAGTAGAATCCATCTTGGCTAAGAGATGCATGTGCACACATGGGAAGATCCTGAGATATACCAAATATGGACTGTGAACCAGACAAATAAAAATGATTGCCCAAAAGAAACCCAGAAGAAATGCCCCATAAAAGTAATTTCAAACTACCTTGAGGGCATGACTCAGCAACTCAGGAACTCTCCCTTTGAGTCTGCCTGTGTGTCTGTCTACACATACTGCACTCTTTTTCCTCCTAATAAATACTTTACTTGCTATGCTACTTTCCATCTTTGTGGAATTTCTTTTCCACAAAGCTGAAGGGCCAGGGCCCTTGTCACTGACCATTTGTTTAGTGTCTAGGATCTGGTGCTTTCACCACTGTGACCCAGTCAAATTTCTGGCTGGGAATCTAAGCCCCTCTTTAAGCCATTGTAGGCTGAACCAACCTGAGATCATGTTCATGTCTATGGGTCTCCTATTGCCTCTTGTTTTCTCCTGAGTATAGGTGACATACCTACAAAGGTCCATATAGTCAAAGCTACGGTTTTTCCAGTAGTCATATAAGGATGTGAGAGCTGGACAATAAAAAAGGCTGAGTGTCAAAGAACTGATGTTTTTGAACTGTGATGTTGGAGAAGACTCTTGAGAGTCCCTTGGACTTTGAAGAGATAAAGCCAGTCAATCATAAAGGGAAATCAGTCCTGACTATTCATTGGAAGGACTGATGCTGAAGCTCTGACACTTTGGCCACCTGATGTGGAGAGCCAACTTATTGGAAAAGACCCTGATGTTGGGAAAGATTGAAGGCAGGAAGAGAAGGAAATGACAGGATGAGATGGTTGGATGGCATCACCAATGCAATGAACATGAGTTTGAACAAACTCAGAAAGATAGTGAAGGACAGGGAAGCCTGGTGTGATGCAAACTCAGTTCAGTTAAGTTGCTCAGTCATGTCCGACTCTTTGCGACCCCATGAATCGCAGCATGCCAGGCCTCCCTGTCCATCACCATCTCTTGGAGTTCACTCAGACTCATGTCCATCGAGTCCGTGATCTCATCCAGCCATCTCATCCTCTGTCGTCCCCTTCTCCTCCTGCCCCCAATCCCTCCCAGCATCAGGGTCTTTTCCAATGAGTCAACTCTTCTCATGAGGTGGCCAAAGTACTGGAGTTTCAGCTTTAGCATCATTCCTTCCAAAGAAANTGAGCATTACTTTACTAGCATGTGAGATGAGTGCAATTGTGTGGTAGTCTGAACATTCTTTGGCATTGCCTTTCTTTGGGATTGGAATGAAAACTGACCTTTTCCAGTCCCGTGGCCACTGCTGAGTTTTCCAAATTTGCTGGCATATTGAGGGCAGCACTTTCACAGCACCATCTTTCAGAATTTGAAATAGCTCATCTGGAATTCCATCACCTCCACTAGCTTTGTTCGTAGTGATGCTTTCTAAGGCCCACTTGACTTCACATTCCAAGATGTCTGGCTCTAGATTAGTGATCACATCATCATGATTATCTGGGTCATGAAGATCTTTTTTGTACAGTTCTTCCGTGTATTCTTGCAACCTGGGGTCTCAAAGAGTAGGACACTATTGAGTGGCTGAACAACAATAGATCACATATTTTTGCTAATCACTAGTCTAGTACGTTTTGATAATATTCTGGACAGTATCCATTTAAAAAGTCATAAAAACTCCAGGAGACATCTTTCACCACTAAGTATTTACTCTGTTTTCCCGTCAGGTAGCTAAGGTAATGGGTTAATCACTGTGATCCACTTATAGATTGAGCTCACACTGGAGCAGTTAGTAGTCTTAGTGTGACTAACTTTGTTTTTTATCCAGCCCCACCCTCACCCCTCACCTTTTTTTTTTTTTTTTTTTTTGAGGAAGAAGAGGGGAATGGCCCTTCTGAGATTTCTGATTAACAGCCTGACAGATATCTTTCTATTCAGTCCTGGAAGACTGCAGGGAATTAAATTTTGTACTTCAAAAGTATTAGACTTGGTTATTATATCTCTCATTTTCCTCTCCAACACCCTTCAACTCTTCTCCAACTCTTCCCAATGGCTCTGAAATCTTGTACATCAATACATATCTTGAGATGGGGACAATCAGGGTGTTTGAGGCAGGCCATCTCTCTCTAGTAGAACTTTCTTCCGTAAACCTCCTAAGACTGTGGAAAATTTCACTGTGTTTTTGAGAAGCTCTTGGCACTGTTTTCATACCATCTATCTCATTCCAGGTATCTACTGCTGCTTTGCAAACCAATCCCAAAGGTATTTGCCTAAAAGAGCAACAATCATTTCTTTTGATCGTGAAATCTGGTTCCATGATAACTTAACACAAGTCTGGCTATTTGGTAATATCTGTCAGCTGGGAGCTTAGCTGGAGCTATTGGCTGAGGTTCCTTTCCACATGGACCTCTTCATGGAGCTGTTTGGATATTCTCACAGCATGGAGTCTAGGTTCTAACAGGCAGGAAATGGAAACTGCAAATCTCTTAAAACCTGGACTTAGGATTTGTTACAGCATCACTTCTGCAGCATTTTGCTTGTCAAAGCAGTCACTTAGCTTGCCCAGATTCAACAGTAGGGGACATAGAGCCTGTGATCAATTGCAGAAATGTCTAAGAAGCTGTAAGTCACCTCACTCATGCCATCCCATAACTAAATAGATGTCCTATGAGACAAACAGACCTCAACTTTAGACCCCCTAAGTCTCCAATATATAATTTCAGCCTTTCGTAATCACCAAAATCCTCCCTAGTTTCTCTTTCCTTTAGAAGAGTGCCTCTGAGTGGGTCACTTGAAGTATAACGCTCTGTCTGAGCCCAGTCTGAGAATGTTCTCAGAGTTGAAATCACTCACCTCTGAATGGCATCCCCTGGCTAGGATTCGAGTCCATCTTTGCTACTTCCAAAGTTCTTCAGCAACTTGAAACCATGGTTGTTGTTGAGACTGCCTTGTACAATATATTAAAGTAAGAAGAGAAGAGGGCCCAAGAGAGAGTCCCAAGAACCTCCAAAGTTAAAGAAATAGAAACTTCTGGCTGAGAAGTACCAGCCAGAGAATTAGGAAGGAAACCAGGGGAAAGCAGAGCCACAGAAGCTAAGGTTGAGTGTTGAACAGGTGAGAGTGGTCTCAGGCCACAGATGGACCATTAAGTTAAGGAATGAAGACTGCTTTAGATCTAGGGACAAAGAGATGTGCAAACAGTGTTTTGGTACAAGGATGGGTGTAGAAGCCAGAAGTACATGGGTTAAGGAGTAAATGGGAGGTGATTGATCAAGTGAAGACACGGTGAGTATGCAGTTTTTCCAATCGATCTAGTTGTAAAGAAGAGGAGAAAGATAGGGTGAAAGCTAAAAAGGGACATGAGATTGAGTGGAAGATTTTTTAAATTTAAATATAGTATTAACTTGAATGTGCTTGAATGCTAATGGAAGGAGGCCAATAGAAAGAAAGGCACTGAGACTGTAAAAGACAAGGGGGTAACAGACAAATATCAACATCTCTTGAGAGGCAGCGAGAGAGCTGATCCAGGGCAGACGTGGAGATATCAGCCCTAGGCTAGGATTTGCATGGTGCGACTGAGGAGGAACTGGGTAAATTCTTCTCTTCTATTAAATCAGGAAACAAAAAGGAAAGAATGGGACACCTGAGCAGCTCAGTTTTAGGTAAGGTAGCAGAAAAAGGTAGGGGTTTCTAGAAAACTATTCCATTTTCTGAGTGAAATAGGACCATAGCTCCCTTCTAAAAGTACAAGAAGACATGTAGAGGTAGAAGATTTGAGAAGAGATTAGGTTTGAAATAAGCACTGTGGGGAATAAGAAAGACAGATAAAGATTACTGGGCATCTTTGAGTCTAATCGAGGTTATAAATCAGCATTACGCAGTCTGAGAGGTTTTTGATACAAGGAAACATAGAAGTCAAACAGTTAAGCTAACTTGGAGTTGGAATTTTATGGAGCATGTGTCTCTGAAGAATAATAGATCAAAGACACTGAGAATTTTGGCAACCAAGTGCTTAAAGCAAAGGTCCAAGTAGTCTAGACTGGAAGGATGGAAAGATAAGAAAGCATTAGAACAAATGAATTAAAGCAATCAGAGATGTGTGCATGTGGTCATGGATCAGGGTGAGAGTTAAGGTAAAAGCTTACAACTAGAGAGTAAGATATGGAAAGCTAAACTTTCAGAGGCAAAAGAGTTTTGAGCGATGGCAAAGCAAACAGCAGAAACCTGAGCAGATGGCTAAAGTGAGGGACTGATAAATGACCACTGATGCTGAGGGAGTCTGAGAGCTTCAAGGCCTGGTTGCTGAACCAGCAGCACAAATGAAATAATAAAAATTGCTGAGTGGATTAGAGGTGTTGATGGGGATTCTGAAGTATGTGACTGAGAGACTCAGCCCCAAGGAGTGGATAAGTGTTGAGCGTTGAGTGTGGGCACAGATGAGGCAGAGGAGAGGACCCAAACTGTAGAGGAGAGGACCAGTGCAGTGTCAGAAGTGGTACTGGGCTTCCAGAAGGATGAGAATGCCATATTCCAAGACTGTGGATCACGGAGTTACCATGGGTCACTGGGCATCATTCTTTTATGGGGACCATCAGCACTAACAGTCTTCAGGGGTAAACCAGGGGTCATCTGCAGCAGAGAAGCTGCTCTGATAGTGCCATCTGCCTTCTGCTGTCACAGGGACTAGATGGGGCTCCACCAATACAATGCGCTGTTTTCAGTTGTGGGCTTGTGACTGAGCCCTGACCAAGAGGGAGCAAGTCTGCCATCACTCCCTCCAAACCCCTCACCCTTCTGAAGATACCAAGGAGCCCCTAGACCCATAAGCTCTCAGCATGTTCACTCAGACATGGCTACCTTCCTGGGGAGTTGTCCCTGCCTGGGCAACCAACAGGGTCTCCCTCCCCCAATCTCATTCTCCGCTGGAGCATCATGATATTAACTGTCATGGGCCAGCACAGGAAGAACAGAGGCAGATGTCATACATAAATAGACACTCACTTCATGAAAGACCAATGGCTCAGAGTGCTAACAAATTAAAAATTCACTTTGATTCCAGTGCAGTAAAGTCAGGCAAGAACCGTGTCGTCACGTGCTCCCTTTGTAGCTTTGGATGCATGAGCAGAACATGGCAGCTGTGCTTCCTACCGAGACATAGCTGGTGTGGTTTCTGCAGAACAAGATCAGTCATCCCTTTGAATTAAAGCTGACCATTGGGATGTCACTGACTTTATAGGTTTGCTTCTATTTTGTTTGTAGATTTTTTTCAAAGCAAAGTGTTTTACTATTTAAGTAACATTATAAAGGAATACTGAAATCTACAGATTATTTTTCTGGAAAGAGGGTCTCTCTGTACATGACTGTGAGAAACAAGTGACAAAAAAAGAAAGTTCAACAGTACAGAAGTCTTGGCTGAAGTCCAGTGACAAAGAGTTATGCTGGGCCAAGGCTTGTAGGTCCTCCATGTTTGCCTGGGAAGCTTGAGGATGAGATCATAGGTCTTCAGTCTTCACTGGAAGTCCCTGAGAAAGAAGAAGTCAGTTTTGCAAACACTGTCATGTTCGCGCTCTGCTTTCACTTAAAAAGAAGGGATGGGAGGAGGGAGGGAAGAGATACTTTCATCTATGTCTGGGGTACCCTGGGGAACATGTGTATGGAATTACACTATCTCTTACAAGCACTTTTCATTTGCTATGCTGGCAATTCAAGGATGGCAGAATGTAAGATACCCTAGACTATCAAGATGGCCTCCACTTGAAGTGCTTGGAAATGCTATTTGTAATTTTAAAACAAAACCCACCTTCCCTCTCCAAGAATAGTCAGCAGTTTCATTATGCTAAGTACTTTTCACCCCAGGAGGCTTCAGGTTGCTGTATTAAGCAACAGAGCAGCATTCTTTTAAGGCTTAAGGCTATACATTTAGAAAGCTAGTAAGTGTCTCACATCAGAAAGCCCAAAGTCTTTTAGGTAATTTCCAAGGATCACATTTTACAAACGCACTTTGCAGTTCATGCAAAGAGAAGCCCTATTACCCCTAGCTCTTTACAAAGCCTCCTTGGCCTTGCTAAGCTTTCTTAGATAAATATGGATGGAGACTTTTCCCAGCAAAGACAAAAACATTTGGTTGAACATGTAAATGCAATTGTTCAAGCTGTAAATTAAATTCAATTACATACAGAAAGTAGTATCTTAAGCCTCGTGCTAATTATACTGGTGAGTTTCAACTCATTAAACTCGGATAATGCTCAGAAAGAAGAAATCTGGCGGCAGCCAGCCATGCATCCAACCGGCCTGTCCCCTTTTGTCACTGGAGTTCTGTGTGTTGGCAAAATCATTTGACATTCAGAGTCTAAGGAAAGTAGAGAGAGACATCCAGGGTGTGCTGATGGAAAGTGTAGACAAGAGTAGGGTTGATGTGCACCCCATGAGGGTACTAAAGGAAAAAAAAAAAGCTGCTTCAAGGTACAAAGAAGCAGAGGGGGCCTTTTGAGAGAATATACTAGGGGATGACAGATCTGTCCTTGTATCCAACCACCCCGCCCCCAGGGCAACAGTCCAAAGCCAGGCAGATTCCATCGCTTCTTTCCTTGGTGGAGCCATTCCGCTCTTGGCTGGGAGTCTCCCCAGTAAGATTAGCTGAGTCATCATCCTGTTGGTCCCTGGGGTCTTGTCCCCTCTTTCAGCATTGCTCCTCCTTTTTGCTGTTTACTTTCACTCCGACTTTGACCCCTTGGTGACCAAGTTATCTGATAAGTGCATTCCAGGGAAGGAGATGACAGTAAGCTAACCAAGCCAGAAATGTTTATTCTTAAAAAGGCCTCATGGGGAGTACAACTTCAGCCCAGAGAACCAATTGCTGAGGTTGAGATTTCAAGCATTCATCAAGGAGATGTGTCAAGAGAGGCAGCCCCTCTCCCTTGCGACCCCGCAACACTCCAAATCACACTCTGGGTCATTCCTGCTGCTAGGCTGGACTGGATCACAAGCATTGGATTTGTTCAGACGATGTTGATCCTAAAATCCAGGCATAGCCCTGGGCTTCTGGAGAAGATCTTATTGAGAGAGAGAGAAAGAAAGAAAGGAAGAAAGAAAGAGATGTGTACCTCTTGAAGAACATAGATCTGAGAGTCCAAATTCACTTTTAGCTAAAAGATGTTGTCATATCCTATCCATCCAAGATAATCTCAGCTATCTTTCACAATGTTTTAAAGACGTGACACTGCATCTTTGTGTCAGTTATCTACTGCCATGTAATAAACTGCCCCCAAACACAGTGGCTTAAACAACAAGTCACCCCTGAGTTAGTTCAGTGTTCTGCTGAGCCGCTCCTGCCTGGCCCTGGTGGTCTCTGCTGGGCTCTGTCACGTGTCTGTGCTGGCTCATTCCACTAGCCTCACTCACACAGCTGGCAGTTGGCTGCATATGGACAATGGCGGACACGAGGCCACATGCCTCTCATCATCCATCAGGCTAGCCTATGCACCTTAACCTGGAAGAGGCAGGACCCCAAGGGTAGCTACAGGGCAAGGCCAATGTGCAAGGACTTTTCCAGTGGGTGCGTGTGTCAGCTGCATTGCTGTTCCACCAGCACAAGCAAACCACACAGCCCAGGCCCATCCATTGTCAGAAGGGGCCACCCAGAGAGGTAGATCCTGTTGATTTCTACTTAGTGGACTCAGATACTACTCAGAAAGAAGGAGTCTGGCAGCAGCAAGAGGGACGATTATTGGAAAAATCAACCCAAGCTACATATAATATATACATGGTTTTAAACAAAGAAGCAAAAATCAGGAGTCCTGCTCTCTAAAGCAGGACTTCCCAGGCTTTTGAGTTTCACGGACAAATAAAATTTAGTTATTTGACATGGGAGTAAAGCATAGGATTGTCGAGACTCTTATTTTGTGGAAAAAGAATATTAAATAACACGCAGGTAGTTACCATCGACCATCCCGATTATTTTGATAAAAGAAAGGACATTTCAATACCAGAGTGGGAACGAGGCATCATTTTAGAATACGCTAGTCCTCTAAACAGAATAAATTTGGTTTTGTGAAAAGCTAGCTATGTTGCCCTTATTTTTCTCGTTTCACTGAAGATCAATGGAAACCTCAATTAGAGTGGCCCCAGTCAGGTGACTGACATCTTGGAGTCATTGAGCTAGAGAAAGATAATAGGATAAGGCAGACCTGTGCTGATGAGTAGTCATTAAGTGTGTATTGAGGGTGCATGAGAGCACCATCTCTGTGCTCGAAGGAGTGAGAGGAAGGGAAGACGGCAATTTTCCTCAAGACATTTGTAGTCTCAACTAGAAGTAAATACTAGGCATTCATGTGTGTGTGTGCTTAGCTGCTCAGTCATGTCTGACTCTTTGTGACCCCATGGACTGTAACCTGCCAGGCTTCTCTGTCTATGGGATTCTCCAGATAAGAATACTGAAATGGGTAGCCATTCCTTTTTCCAGGGAAATCTTTCCAACCCAGGGATCAAACCTGGTTCTCCTACATTTTTGCTTCTCTGTTTAAAACCATGTATATATCATGTGTAGCTTGGGTTGAGGAGAAGACAATGGCACCCCACTGCAGTACTCTTGCCTGGAAAATCCCATGGACAGAGGAGCTTAGTAGGCTGCAGTCCATGGGGTCACAGAGAGTCGGACACGAATGAGCTACTTCACTTTTCACTTTCATGTATTGGAGAAGGAAATGGCAACCCACTCCAGTGTTCTCGCCTGGAGAATCCCAGGGATGGGGGAGTCTGGTGGGCTGCCGCCTATGGGGTCGCAGAGAGTCGGACACGACTGAAGCGACTTAGCAGCAGCAGCAGCAGCCTGGGTTGACTTTTCCAGTAATGGTCCCTCTTGCTGCTGCCAGATTCCTTCTTTCTGAGTAGTATCTGAGTCCACTAAGTAGAAATCGACAAGATCTACATCTCTGGGTGGCCCCTTCTGACAATGCGTGGGGCTGGGCTATGTGGTTTGCTTGTGCTGGTGAAACAGGAATGCAGCTGACACATGCAACAACTGGAAAAGTCCTCGCACATTGGGCTTGCCCTGTAGCTACCCTTGGGGTCCTGCCTCTTCCAGATTAAGGTGCCTAGGCTAGCCTGATGAGAGGCACGTGGCTTACTCTTTACTGCAATGTGGGATCGAACCTGGGTCTCCTACATTATGTTACTCCTACTCTTTTCTATCTGAGCCTACCAGGGAAGCCCCAGCATTCATATAAATGGTCAAAAATCTGCAAAACAAAAATTCCAACTGCAGAAAAGAATCGCAAAATTAATAGAGATGAGCCTGGCATATGGCTGTAGTACCAGCTCAAAGGCAAGAGAGAGGAATCATGTTGTTAATTAATTTTCCATTTAGTTCATTAATCCCAGCTTACATGGAAGCTTCCAAGAAGGACCTTGAGACTGATTTTCTTACTTATCTCCAGTGTTCTGACTTGTCAGCTTAGATTCCAGCTCTGCTGGGCAAGAATGCGTCTACATCTAAGCCGCGAGCATAGTAGACTGACTGGGCTGTACTGATTGCGTTCACTCTGCAGTCCTCCAAACATGTATCATTTTTACCAATCTGCCTGAGCTGATTACACTGAAATGAAGAATGAGAAAATAGAATTTCTGAGTCCATTGCTTTTTAATATTTTAGGAATCTTTTTGCAGAAGCAATACCTGCTGAGACAGCATATGCTCGCAAAGATGACTGTCATTCTTTCTCTTTCTGAGAACCTGTCCACATTTTCCCTAGTGACTTAGAAAGCACCATTCTGGTGCACCCAGAATAGTTTTGCTTGACTTGGGAGGTTTTTCCTAATTTCTTGTCTGTATTCCTTCTACTCAGCACAGCAGATGGGGGAGATTCTCACTTGAAGATTAGCCCACCAGAAGCTGAAGAGAATCCACTGCCAAAATCTCACCACTTCATTGTTATTCAATGTGATCCTCCATTCAAAGAAGATGCCTTCTGTAAGAAACCACTTTTGGGGAGAAACCTAATTTTAGAATGGCTATACTACAAACATACTGAATGCAGAAGTAAAACCTCAGATCCCATTTTTTGTACATTTTTGTAAATACCATTCCCTTTCATGGTTTGTCTCTTTGCCAAAAGAATGGCACAGCAGCTAACCTCCTTTGCTATTTCTAAGCAAATGGTTCTTTGCTATCTAGCGTGCTTTTGAAGGTGTGGTGAAAGATCTTACAAGTTCCAAATCATGCCACCTTCATTCACATCACTGAGAGAAACATATGGCCATTTGCACTGGAATGATCTAGTCCAATTTTTCCCTTTTCAGATTAGGAAACTGAGATCCTAGTATCTAATACAAGGTTTAGAATCTAGGTCTTTGAGATGTTGATGCTTTATTCTTTGAAATCTCCCCCCTAAACTAGGTACTGCCTGAGGAAGAAGCCCTGGCAGCAGGAACACAGTAGACACTAAGAGATGGCCTCTGCTGCTCTCCAGAAGTGACTCACTTTCTGCAGAGGTCACCAGGATCAGAAGGTACAGGATCGGTCTCCCCTCCCACAGTTACTTTCTCCCACCACTGAGCTCCTGTGGTTCTCAGCTTCAGTTTTCATGCTTAGAAAAATTATTCAAAATTCTTTCTTTGCATGAGCACTTTTTTTTCCCATGTGGATGTAGGATCCGAATCTAAATTTCTCATTACATACAATCTTCAGAATGGTGAGCAAGCAAAAATGTTACTCTCCTTTCTGCAACATGTCCAGTTTTCCCGCTTTTGTCTATCATGATTGCACCAAGACATGAGTGTGTAGAAAACCACGTCTAGATCAGTGGGACTCAGGGGCTACCTAAGGAGCTGTTGTGTGTTGAAAGAGAGTGGGAGAGTGGTAATGTGGGTTGTCTTCCTAAGACTTGTAAGAAATCATCTCAGTTAAGTTCAGTCTCTTAGTCATACAACCCCATGGACAGCACCACTTCAGGCTTCCCCGTCCAAAGCCAACTCCTGGACATGCTCAAACTCATGTCCATCGAGTTGGTGATGCCATCCAAGGTGATGTCCCCTTCTCCTCCTGCTTTCAATCTTTCCCAGCATCAGGGTCTTTTTCAATGAGTCAGTTCTTCGAATCATGTGGGCAAAGTATTGAAGCTTCAGCTTCAGCATCAATCCCTCCAATGAATATTCAGGACTGATTTCCTTTAGGATTGACTGGTTGGATTTCCTTGCACTTCAAGGGACCCTCAACCATACCTGACAACTGGAAAAACCGTATGACTATACGGACCTTTGTTGGTAAAGTAATTTCTCTGATTTTTAATATGCTGTCTAGGTTTGTCATAGCTTTTCTTCCAAGGAGCAAGTGTCTTTTAATTCATGCTCAAGTTGGATTTAGAAAAGGCAGAGGAACCAGAGATCGAATTGCCAACAACCAATGGATCATAGAAAAAGCAAGAGAATTCCAGAAAAACATCTTCTTCATTGACTACACTAAAGCCTTTGACTGTGTGGATTACAAAAACTGTGTGAAATTCCTAAAGAGATGGGAAAACCAGATCACCTTACCTGCCTCCTGAGAAATCTGTATGCAGTCCAAGAGGCAATAGTTAGAATCAGACATGGAACAAAAGACTGGTTTCAAATTGGTAACGGAGGGCATCAAAGCTGTGTATTGTTACCTTGCTTATTTAACTTATATGCAGAGTACATCATGCAAAATGCCATNTGAGAAATCTGTATGCAGTCCAAGAGGCAATAGTTAGAATCAGACATGGAACAAAAGACTGGTTTCAAATTGGTAACGGAGGGCATCAAAGCTGTGTATTGTTACCTTGCTTATTTAACTTATATGCAGAGTACATCATGCAAAATGCCATACTGGATGAAGCACAAGCTGGAATCAAGATTGCCAGGAGAAATATTAATAACCTCAGATATGCAGGTGACACCACCCTTATGGCAGAAAGTGAAGACAAACTAAGGAGCCTTTTGATGAAAGTGAAAGAGGCGAGTGAAAAAGTTGGCTTAATAGTCAACATTCAAAAAACTAAGATCATGGCATCCGGTCCCATCACTTCGTGGCAAATAAATTGGGAAACAGTGGAGTCACTGTGTGTTGAAAGAGAGTCATAAAGTGTGTTGTCTTTCTAACACTTGTAAGAGACGTTCCTCTCAGCTTCCCACAAAGCCATCACCACTCTCCAGCTTGTGTCACATTTGGCAGTAGTTCAGGGCAATTTCAAGTTTCCACGTGATTTGCCTATCAGTTTAAAACTCAGAACAATCTAAAGAGTCTCCTTTAAAAGCTAATCCAGGCTCCTCTGTCCATGGAATTTTCCAGGCAAGACTACTGGAGTGGGTTGTCATTTCCTCCTCCAGGGGAATCTTCCCAACTCAGGGGTCAAACCTGCATCCCCAGTATCTACTACATGGGCAGGCAGTTTCTTTACCACTAGTGCCACTTGGGAAGCCCAGTATCCTTCAATTTTAAAATAAATAAATTTAAAATAAAAAAATTAAAATAAACCAAAAACTACCATGTATAAACTAAGCTACAAAGATATATTGTACAGCTCAGGAAATATAGCCAATATTTTATAATAAATAGATAAATAGTTTCCTTAGCATCATCTTAGGCAATAACATCCATTAAAAAAAAAAGAAAACAAAACAAAACTAATCCAAATTCACTGTGTTCTGGAGTAGAGTAACTCATGGAACAAAATTGCAATTAGCAGAATTCCTGGTCTCTTTGTTCAGGGACTCACTTACAGTGCCATTGGTGAATCTTCTATGTGATCAGGGAAGATGGAGGGATGAGAATAATTTCTCCCCTGCAGTTATTCTTAGTACCTTATAGTTTCTTTGTATTTTGTTGCCCAAGGAAACGTTTGTCCAGGTGCAAGCATTGCAACAAAGGGTCCCATGTCCCAGCCTGTGTCAATATCGATCTGAGGAAAAATTTTCCAAAGTAGGGAAATCCTATTGGGTTAAGTAATATGCATGGAGACTTGGCTTTTTAAAAGGTGCTGTCTGTAATTCTATGTTTCTTATGCTTTGTTAGTAGAAAAGGAATTTATTGAATAAGTAAAAATTAGGCAAACACATTTTTGTCAGCAAAAAAATACAAGTTTCAGTCAGCAAGACACACAGAGACACAGGAATAGTAAAGAGGAAGAAACTCTTCAGTTTGGGCATTTTTTGAAGAGGAACTAGAGTGGGGCTTGGCAGATTTGTACAGTGGGCACGGAGGGATGACATACGGATGGTTGTCAACAGTGGACCCCAGGACTCACTGAGCCTGTGAGCTTGGAGACACTTTGACTTGCTACCTCTTCAGGGGTCCTTGGGGGCATGCTGGCCATTTCCACAAATAAACCAAAGCTTTGAGGGCCCTCAATCACTCCATTATCTGTCTGATGCCCACTGAATAAGGGACAGAAAAGGTCACTTCCAGGAAGCCTCCAGAGTTGGCTAGAGATGCTGAAGAGCCAGAGAAGGCAGCTTTCAATCTGGCTAATTGTTGTTCCTCTCCATAGACGGCTTCCCTGGTGGCTCAGATGGTAAAGAAGCTTCCTGCAATGCAGGAGGTCCTGGGTTCGATCCTTGGGTCAGGAAGGTCCCCTTGAGAAGACCATGGCAACCCACTACAATATTCTTGCCTGGAGAATTTCATGGACAGAGGGACCTTATGGGTACACGGGGTTGCAAGAGTGACTAATGACTGAGCAACTAACCACTTTCTTCCACAGAGGCTTGGAGCTTGCCTTGCATGAGAGGGCATCAGCAACAAGAATCATCCTTATTTTAAAAAAAAATTGTTGAAGTATGGTTGATGTATGATATTATATGTGCTTGATGTAAAACACAGTGAGTCACAATATTTTAAAATCATGCTTTATTTATAGTTACTATGGGCTTCCCTGGTGGCTCGGGGGTAAAGAATCTACCTACAATACAGAAGACATGGGTTTGATACCTGTGTTGGGAAGATTCCCTGGAGAAGGAAATTGCAACCCACTCCAGCATTCTTGCCTTGGAAATCCCATGGACAGGGGAGATTGGTGGGCTACAGTTCATGAGGTCTCAAGAGTTAGGCATAACTTAGTGACTAAGCAACAACAATAACACAGTTACTATAAAAATATAGCTATATTCCCTGTGTTGTAAGTATATCCTTATAGCTTATTTATTTTATACATAGTATTTTATACCTTTTAATCCCCTGCCCCTATCTTGGTTTTTGAACTAAGACTCTTTGCTCTATCAGCCTATCTCTCATAATCTAATCAAGTAAGGAAATAAAATAGCAAACCCAGCTGCACCAGAGAATAAATACCTTACCAGTGATTTAACTCTCAGATGTGTTTTCTGAGATTNAGAGTCTGAGTGAACTCTGGGAGTTGGTGATGGACAGGGAAGCCTGGCGTGCTGCGATTCATGGAGTCACAAAGAGTAGAACACGACTAAGTGACTGAACTGAACTGATCAGCCACCAGGGAAGCCCAATAATATAGTCTAAAGCTGAAACTCCAGTACTTTGGCCACCTCATGAGAGGAGTTGACTCATTAGAAAAGACTCTGATGCTGGGAAGGATTGGGGGCAGGAGGAGAAGGGGACGACCGAGGATGAGATGGCTGGATGGCATCGCGGACTTGATGGACGTGAGTCTGAGTGAACGCTGGGGGATGGTGATGAACAGGGAGGCTCGGCGTGCTGCGATTCATGGGGTTGCAAAGAGTCGGACACAACTGAGCAACTGAACTGAACTGAACGTCTTGTTCATTTTACATGCATGGAAGGCAACTTAAGAGACACTGAATTCAACTGAATGTATTTCAGGACTGCATTTATTGTCACAAATGCCACAGGACTCTTGAGCCCCACTTCTCAGGCTCACCTGCACAGTGCCTCAGCATCCAGATGTCGGGAATTTCTGTGGTCTATGATGATGATGTCATGGTGTTTGTCCAAGAAACAGGCGAGGGCAGTCTGAGCTTCCTTGGTAACTGTACACATAAACCCTGCTTTTTCACATGCCCTGCAGAATCCATTACACTGGTTATCTTCTTTGGTAAACACTAAAAGTACCTGAATCAAAAAAGCATGGACACTTCTTTTTAAAAAAAGAAAAAAAGATGCTGTTAGAACTGTCATGTCTTAGAAGCCCATAGACAATTCCCAAGTGTTTTCAAGGCAAGTATACATATGTAAGCATTACAATCTGTTGAGTAAATCCTTTTCCTCCATGTAACTCAGCAACGTTACTGCTCAGCTCCCTGAAACAAGTGCTATTCTAGCTGTTCTGAGTCTGGAAGTCAGAGCATGGGTCAAATGCTTATTTCTTTCGCTAATAGGCCCAGTGGAAGAATTCAACAAAGACTTAAGTATTTCATCTTAAAACCAAATCAATCAAAACACAAATTTTAGTTAACAGGAAGTTAACTAGGTTAAGTCCTTAGATGGTAAACGCCAATATTTCAGTCAAGCTCTTAAAATACTTAATACTTTAAATAATACTTCAAGTATTAAATAATCTGACTCAAGACTTAATTCCTCCAAGTTTAAAAATAAAAAAATTACTTTGATTCTAAGAGAGGAGATTCAAAGCAGACCAAAATGTGACACTTTCAAACCTGCTCATTTAGTGACACGGGAATAGCTCCAGGTGCAGGAGCCAGCTGGCGGCCCTGTGCCCGGCCCGGGGAAGGTGAGGCCTGCGGCTGCCTCTGCCCTGTGCGGCCAGGTCCCTGTGCCAACCTGGTGCACGCGTGCCGCCCCATCCCCCTTCACACCCAGGCTGGCCGGCCGGAGGGGAAGAGACTGCGAAGCCGACAGAAACTCTGTTCCTGAGGACTGGGTTCCTCTAAGCTTACTGGGGTGCACAAATACAAGAGAAGCAAACAGCAAATTTCCACCAGTGTTTTTCACATGCTACAGATTCTAACAGTGTGTGTAAGTGAGGCATCTGGTCACTTTGGAGCTTAATTTCAGTTGGTTATTTTAAGATTTTGGACTAGAAAATATGCAGATAGTTTCTCNGGAAGAGACTGCGAAGCCAACAGAAACTCTGTTCCTGAGGACTGGGTTCCTCTAAGCTTACTGGGGTGCACAAATACAAGAGAAGCAAACAGCAAATTTCCACCAGTGTTTTTCACATGCTACAGATTCTAACAGTGTGTGTAAGTGAGGCATCTGGTCACTTTGGAGCTTAATTTCAGTTGGTTATTTTAAGATTTTGGACTAGAAAATATGCAGATAGTTTCTCTCTGCTGGAGCTGATTCAGTACCCTTGCATAGACTACGCTTTTACTCTATTTTAGAAAATTTCAAACCTACAGGAAGTTATAAATGACAATGAATGCTAGTGACCCCCTCTTCTAATTTCATGAATTGGTAACATTTTTACTCCTTTGCTCTCTCTCTCCACACACACACACACACAATTTTTTTTATTTTTGCTGAACCTTTTAACTTTTAAAGTAGGTTGCAGACATTTCTTCATCTGTAAATACAGATGATTCATACAGAATACAGAATTAATTCATCTATATTTCTAAGAAAAAAATATTCCCTGATATAACTGTAGTACTGCTATCAAGTTCAGGGAATTTAACATGGATCCAATATTTTATCTAAAAGAGAAGATTACTTTCACTGTATACCTTTAGATCCTTTCCCTCCCCATTTTTAGAGACAATTAAGGTGAGGATTATAGCACTGTGTATTATTACCTGGAGTTGATCTGGATGAAATCTCATGGGGCCAAATTGCACATCAGCTACTGCTACCTGAAAGAAAAAAATCTGCTTAAAAAGGAAAAAAAAAAGATAAACTTGCTTAAATATTGCTCTCTCTAATCAGTGCCACAGATGAAAGTGAAATTTCTACTCTAGAGAAAAATTACATAAATACTTATTAGATGGAGAGAACCCAGGTTTCTCCTTATAAACCCCAGGAAAGGTGGAGCGCAGAGAAGGACAAATAAAATGTATCTGCTCTCGGCTTTTCTTTTTCTAGCTGTGTGTGACTCTAAGTGAACTGCCCACCTTCAGCCTCAATTCCTCACTTGTTACAGAGATCAGGAGGCATATAATATAAAGAACCCCACAGATCAGACACTGAATGAACGCTGGGTCCTTCCATGTCTACTCACATCTTTCCCCTGACGGACAATGAACCCTTACATCTAAAATGAAACAAAAATAATGAAGTAAGCAGAACCACAGGACATTAGAGCCAAAGACACCTTCTCTATACATGATGGTTATCAATAAATGCTTATTGGAAATTCCCTGGCGGTCCAGCGGTTAGGATTCCACACTCTCACTGCTGGAGCCCGGGTTTGATCTCTGGTAGGGGAACTATGATCCCATAAGCCACACAGAGAAAAAAAAAAAAGAAGGCTTATCTACTTGAGAACTTAAAACCAACACACAAAGATAAATACAGTATCATTGGGGACTTCTCCAGTAGTCTGGTGGCTAAGACTCCACGTGGCCAATGCAGGGGGCCCAGGTTCAATCCCTGGTCAGAGAACCAGATTCCACATGCCGCAACTAAGAATTCGCATGCCGCAAACGTAAAAAAGATCCCATGTGCCGCAACTTAGGCACAGCACAGCCAAATAAATAAGCTAATAGTTTTAAAAAATACAATGTCATAACCAAACCCCAACAAGTAATAAGAATCACAGCACCAATGGAGAGCTCAGCACACCTGGGCACTGCACTAAGGGCTGAACATAGTTATATCTCCCTGCATCTCTGCAACACGTTGGGAGTTCACACCAGGAACTGGAGGTTCCAAGTACTTCGTTTAAGGCCACACAGTAGCTGGGACTGCGCCAACCAGTCTGTTTAGTTCTATAAATTGTGCTGCAAGCCCAGGGCCACTGGAAGGGCTGGGAAGTCTGTGCGCTACAGAAGGAGCACAAGGGAGGGGGGTGGAGGCTGAAATCCAGCCCCAGGCCATGAGCCCCGGCCCTGGGCTGCTACCTGGAAGAAGAGACACATTTTTGCACTTTGTCCAGAAACACTGTGTGTGTTGGCAGGACTCCTACACTACTTGAGGCCTCTGGGTGATGGTACGATTTCAAACCAAAACCACAGCAGCAGTAGAACTAGATCTGGAAACCTTCTCACAAGATACTTCCTACCTGCCTGCCCAGGTTCCATCTCTCCCCTCAAGCAGTGATCCATCTTACAGTAAATTCACGTAACAAAACCTGTGGAGTGACGGAGGACATCCGTGTCTACTTCTAACTGTGAGAAGCTGATATCTACTAATTATGGGACAAAGGCTCAGTTTCCTTGCTTTGTAGGAACCTCATCCCTCAGAAGGTGTAAGGATGAGGGTCGCTGCTCCTCTAGACCCGAGACTGAGGACGGATCTCTGCAGTGTAAAGGAAGGGTGAGCACGGACATCCTATGGCACCGTCTCTCCTCTGGAGCTGGGCAGCCACAGGCCAGCCTTATCGGGAGCCACAGATGGATGCTGAAGCCAAAATTTCTGAGATGATGATGATCCAGGAGGCCCCAAGAGAGTCTCGAGAGAGAGAGGCACTCTGTACAGTCACTCTCACAATGCACTAGGAAGGCAGGCAAGAGGCACCAAGAGAGACCAAAGAACAATGAAGCTTTTGTTGTTTTTTATTAAGAAATGAATGAAATCAAAGAACAAGAAATGATAGAAGCCTACTGCTTGAAGAAGACAGTGAAGCCCCTGAGGAAGAAGGAAGAAAATGACAGGAAAAAGAAGGAAAATTCATTTTGCTAATTTTCTACAGTGTTGAGAGGTGGAGTCTCATGAAAGAAAAGAGAAAACAGTCAACAGGAGGGCTGTGCCACCGCCCAGGATAAAGCAGCTGCAACATTTGGGTCCTCTACGTGAACCACGGGCTGCAGCCTCTTAAAAAGGATGCTCAAGACATTTGCTGTGAAGGATCAAGGAGATAAAAAAATAAAGTCTGAAAGGGGAAGAAAAAGTACTTATGAATAGCATAAAAATATGCACCAGGCCACAAAGAAAACCTTAAAACATATTCCTAAAAGCAAAACTTGTACAGTCTTTATTTCCAGTCATAAAGTAATCAAACCAAAAATAAAAACATAAGAAATAGCCCCTCCCTGGAAATTTAAAAAATATTAACTCATGCAAGTGCTGGATCAGAGAGGGGAATGCAAACTCTACCTATAGATTACTTGGAAAATAATAGAAACGTGAATATAATGTAACGAGGCCTACAGGATACTAGAAAATTTTACTGAGAGGCAAAACTTAGATCTTTCTGTCACGAAACAAGAATTAAGTAAATATACTAAGCTTCCAATTCACTAAATTTGAGAAAATCAACAGTTTAAACTTTAGGATATGGGGGAGAGAATAATAAGTTAAAGGCAATAATTAATAAAACTTTAAATGCTAATGACTAGCTTGATTTTAAAAAAATACATATATATTTGTATATAGTGTTGGTCACAACCTGAAGGACAAGATAAAAATATGGGCAGCTAAGTGTAAAAGTCCCACTCCTCCTGGGAAAACAATTCTGAGGACAGAGTCTTCACCAAAAGTGGATGAAGGAACTTTTACAAGGACAATGTACCTTTATGTTCTCAACTTATAAAAATAACTCACCATTGCATTAATTCTAAGAAAGAAAAGCTCCAGATTGTCTTTAAAGTCTTAGATTCCACCTCAATATAATTTTAGCAGTGTCATTTCAAACATTAATGTCTCAGCAATTCTATTTTGTCATATCACTGACTGTATTTACTTAACTTGACTGCATTCTAACCTTACATCCTGTCTACGGGTTATGTCCGGCTCTCAGGACCTCTGTTGAGCGGTGTCCCGGCAGGGCCAGACAGCTACTTACCATTGCCCCCCCAAAATAACCACCACCAGGAAATCTGATGACATTACTCAGTGAGCAGACGTCAGCAGCCGGTCCTCAGAGAGTAAACAACTTCCCAAGAGCTCTGGATTAGGGGATCGGAATGACTAGAATTGGTGGGCCCATTCTTTGTGTATCAAAATCAGAATCAAACTGACCTAATACTTCAGACCACAGCCCTCTTAATAATTTTATTTTTCACATTAATTTTAGAAGGAAATAGTCATTTTCAATTTTAATAACACAGCTATCAGCTTCGAAAGCAACTGATACTTTTAGGTAATATAAAAACAACAGTATATTTGTGGGTTTATATTAGTAATTATACAAGGGGCTGAGTTAGTCTTTCAGGTTTTTTAATATTTATATGTTAAGATTCATTGTTAAATTGGGATATTAGATTAGGATGATGTTTGTACTTTAATAGTTTAAAGTAATTTTTTGTTAATATGGCTCATGGAAGTCTAAAATAAATTATTATTAGACACCTTGATGAACCACCTTTCAGTGGTTCTTTTTTTTCCCCCCCCAGTGGTTCTTTTGTTTGCCTAACTGACCTAACATCATGACCCTGCAGGGCAAAGTTACCATGTTATGAATCTTGATCACAGTGGGGGAGGACAGGAAAGAGATATATAATTCCATCCTGTCTAAATATTCTACTCCCCTGACCCTCCCTGTCCTGTCCCTTGCCTGCTTTTTTTTTCCCCTGTAGCTTTAGTTCCCATTTCCCACACTACATATTTTATTATCTTCTTATTGAAAGAATGTCAGTATTTATCTGCCTTACTCATTGCTAAATTTCCAATATCCAAAACAGTCCTTGGCACATGATAGGCAGTCAAAAAATATCTCTGAATCAATGTTTACTCAACAGCTAATCTTTTTTAACTAATCATTTATCTAAAAATCATACTCATATAGGCTTATACATAACACGGGTATATAACAGCACTTCCAGGTTTCAGAGTATTTTCACTTATTAAAGGAACACAAAGAAAGGGAGGAATCTTCAGAAAAGCCTGACCACCAGGAACCACGGAAGAATCATGTGATCTATCTTTTTCCTACACCCCCTTATTAGAAACAGAAAGTTATACTGGGATCAATTTATATTAATTGTTTACAAACCCAGGAATTAGAGTAAAGATGTAAATCAGATTGTGTCTTCAGCCTAACTGTCCGTGCCCTCCAGGCCTGCCTGTGCAGCCAGTGGCTGTCTTGTCTGCCTCTCCCGGCAGAGTGGTAACTTCATCAGACGGGCACAGCCTGGGAAAGAGTCAGGTGTGTTCTTAGGTGGGAAGAGTCAAAATTAGTTCAGACATTTGTGGACCACAAGCCATGCACAGAGCCAGGTACTAGGAGTGCAAAGACCAAATGCCCACCCTGTCCTTGAGTGGTAGCAGGGGGATACGTAAACGATGACAATGTGGTACAGGTTTAAAAGATAAAGAAGATGTCTGAAAGTGAAAGTGAAGTCGCTCAGTCATGTCCGACTCTTTGAGACCCCATGGGGTGCAGCCTACCAGTCTTCTCCGTCCATGGGATTCTCCAGGAAAGAATACTGGAGTGGGCTACCATTTCCTTCTCCAGGAGATCTTCCCAACCCAGGGATCTAACCTGGGTCTCCCGCATCAGAGGAAGACTCTTTAACCTCTGAGCTACCAGGGAATGTCCCTACCCTATGAGTAAGATAAGCTCATTAACTCCATTTTATTGATGACCAAACTAAAGCTTCTCTGGAGGAGGAAATGGCAAACCACTCCAGTATTCTTGCCTGGAAAATGCCATGGACAGAGGAGCCTGGCAGGCTACAGTCCACGGGGTAGCAAAGAGTCAAACATGACTGAGCTACCACCACCACCACCAAACTGAAGCTTAGAGCAGTACAATTAAAGCGCTGGTAACAGGCAATGGTGGCAACTGGGTCCAGTTCTTGGGAGCTTAATTCTCATGGTCTTTTCATGATCTACTGGGAAAGACACCTGACCGTAACCTGTATCTAACTGAAACAAGAAAAGAACCTGGAAAGCAGCATCCGTCCACTCCACAAACCTTTGTTAAGCACCCACAAGTTATCGAACGGTTTCCCAGGCACCGGGCATTCAACAGACACCAGGTAACATCTCTGCACAGCAGGGAGGGAATCTGATGGAGAGTAAGTGGGCTGCTGTTTGGAGTCAGAGTCAAGGAAGTCTCTCTGAGGTGGCACAGGGTGGCACTGTGGAAGGCGAGATTTGGACGAGGAGTCAGCCATGCCGGGAATGGACGAGGGGCACCAGGCAGAGCACAGGGTGGGGGTGGGGCCAGGGGGACATCTGAGGGAAGAGGGGGAGAGAGGGAGATGAGCTCAAGGCCAGGCAGAGCTTTCTAAGCTGGGACAAGAGACGGGTTTTACTCTAAATTTCATGAAAAGCCCACCAGAGGGTTTTATCCAAGGGAATGATATGATCCAATTCTTGTTTTCTAAAAAGATCCCTTCAGCTACCTGTGGAGAAGAGGCAATGAGAGGATAAGAGGGGAGGCAGAGAGACAGGAATAAAGCTCTTGGAGTAGTAGTCCAGATAGGTAAGAGAAGATGCTTGCTTGGCCTGGTAGTTGCCATGGAGATGGGTAGTTGAATCTGGAATATGTTTTGGAGATGGACTGATCAGGACTTGTTGATGAACAGAATACAACCAAATCCACTGATTCCTAGATCACAGCTGTCATATCTGACTAGAAGTTTTATATCACTGTAGAAATCTGGGGAGGGCATCCTGGAGAAGTTTGGTTTTTTCCAGATCCACCCACAAGATGGCACCAAGAGCTACCCTGAGGCAAGGCTCCCTCCTAGCTTCTTCCCCTGGTCCTTGTCTGAGGGTAATCTAAACACCCCATGCGTGCGCACTAAGTTGCTTCATGTCCGACTGTTCGCGACCCCCTGGACTGTAGCCCACCAGGCAGGCTCCTCTGTCCATGGAATTCTCCAGGCAAGAACACCAGAGTGGGTTGCCATTTCCTCCCCCAGGGATCTTTCCCACCCAGGGATCAAACTCGAATCTCTTTTGTCTCCTTCACTGGCAGGCAGGTTCTTTACCGCCACCTAGGAAACCCAATATCCACTTTCAATGTCCTATAGTCTCTTCTCTCCACTTACGTACTCTTAATTTGCCCTCTAGTCAATTTACATAGCACATATTTACAAGAAGCCTTTTATGTGTTACCTCAACTGAATTCCAAAATCAAGTCACAGGCTACAGTGAAACTGTTCAGGCTCTTTTTTCCCCAAACCCCATAGTGTTGGGCAAAAAATGGTGTCTGGATTAATGAGCTATTTAAAGAGCTTAACACAATTCCTGACAGTGAGTAATGTGCAGTAAATTCTAAATATCTACAGAAAAAGTTTTCCAAGAAGTTTTTGCTATGAAAGTATACTTTTACTAACANGCAGCCTGGTCAGAACTAGATGCTGGTTTTTGCCACCTGAGGACAGGATCCCGGTGACAGCGTTTGCGTGGTATCTCTGATGAGAAAGGACACTTTGACTAAACGGGACTAAATTTAAACCATTTTCTCAAAGTGGAGTGTCTTTATCGGCCTCTTCCAGATGCCTTCAGGAGCAGGACAAGGATGAAGAGAATTCTAAACCCACAAATTAGGAGCAGCCCTGAAGCCCTGGGGAATTTGTCTGTCTGAGGCTGTGCCTTGGGGCCAAGACACTTCAACATCCCTCCAGCCTTCCATCAGCCACCTTTGACCAACACTAAAAGCCCGTTACCAAGCAGGGAGTGAGAATAATTTCCCTTCTATTATCCTCCCTCCTCCCCAAATGTGGTGCTAGCCACTGGGACTTGTAATTGCAGACATCACCCAAGGACTATGGATATAAATTTCACAAAGGGCAAGACCTTCCATTATGAGTGGGAAGATAGCTTTAATTAAAAAAAAAAATCAATATATTGTTTCCAATCATTAGAATCCCATGTCAGTGGCAAAAATCAATCCTTTTCATATGAAAATGCTTACATTCACACTCGGATGTTATATTACACATGAGTCATTGAGTGGGGTGGCAAGTGGGTCAACCTGGAGGCCTAGCATGGCCTTTGCAGAGAGTCAAGGGGTTTTGGGGGATCCCTGGGAAAGAAAAGATTCTACATGACACCATTGATATCTAAGATTCTGTGAGATAGAAAGGACATCTATCTCATCTAGATAGATTCTCTCATTCTTCCAANATGGCCTTTGCAGAGAGTCAAGGGGTTTTGGGGGATCCCTGGGAAAGAAAAGATTCTACATGACACCATTGATATCTAAGATTCTGTGAGATAGAAAGGACATCTATCTCATCTAGATAGATTCTCTCATTCTTCCAAATCCTCAAATGAAAGCAAAAAGAAAAGTTGAAATCCCATTTAATGAGTGAGAGGGGGATTCCCTGGTGGGTCTGTGGTAGAGGATCCTCCTGCCAATGCAGGAGACATCGGTTCGATCCCTAGTCCAGGAGGATCCCACATGCCTCGGGGCAACTAAGCCGGTGTGCCACAACTACTGAACCTGCGTGCTGCAACTACAGAAGCCCACACAGCCTAGAGCCTGTGCTCTGCAACAAGAGAAGCCACGGCAATGAGACACCACGCACCTCCAACCAGCAGGTAGCTCCTGCTCTCCACAAAGAGAATGAAAAGCCCACGAACCAACAAAGACCCAACATAGCCAAAATAAATAAATACATGAAATTATTATTTTTTTTAACAGTGGGAGTTTTTTGTTTTGGGAGTGATGTCTCTCCCTCCACTGTGATGGCCGATTTTGACCACCGGGTTCAACCAACAAGCACCAGGAGATTCTACTGTTCAAAAAGGGCTCCATTTTTTAAAAAGATAGTTTATCTATTCATGCAAGAAGATGTCTTTGATTTTAATCATCGGCAAGACTGGATGGCCTCCTCTGGTTTCCTGAGATATAGCAGCAAATGGAGACAGGGTGAACTGACTGGAGGGCATCACATGTTACTGAAATAGACTCTTGACAGCATCCGATTCCCAAAGGGGCTATTCTATTTCCCATACAACATAATAGTAATGATCTTATGAAGAAATTTTGCTTTTATGGAAACTGTTTATTTCTGAGAACATTCGAATGTCAGGCTAAGTGTAGAACTTCCCTAATAAAGAAGTAAGAGGAAAACAAGGGTTCTAATTAAAAACATTGTTTAAGGAGACACTTGTGAGATAAAAGAAAATCTCACTTTACAAGGGAAACTTAATCATGCATATTGCTGAAATGCACCGCAGATTATTCAAGCCTATTTCCCCAGACTCCGCGCCTTGTCATTATTTATGCTCTTCTAGCCCAATTCTTCTGGGTCTGGTTTCCCTTCACTCCAGTTCAGCAGTTGCTTCCTTTGAAGTCAGTGTGAACCCGATGCCCAGAGGGGAGAGGGATGCCTGAAGAATATCTAGTCTATTTGCTGCTTCTTCACATTTCGCTGGGTTAGAAAATGATGGAATGGTCTTTCTGTCTGTCAAGGGCTGCCCAGTTCGATTCCCCGCCTGTGTGGATCAAGCAAACATGCCTGTCTGCAGCCTGCAGTTAGGACCAAGGTAATGTTTTTATTAGCATTGGAGGACATCATGGGGCTGATTTCAAAAGCTCATCTATTTACCACTTCTTGATTATTTTCCTGCCTCTGCAAACTAGATGCTACCCAGGTTATTCCTTGCCGCTGATGTGAACGTGGACTCAGCCTGGCTAGAACTGAAAGCCCTTGTTTTCCCATTCTGTAACTGTGGGAAGAGACTTCACCTTCCTTTGCTTCATTGCTTCTTCTACCACTTGGGAATAATTCTGGTACCCATATGATAAGGGCTTTTTTGTATTAAGTCATTGAATTTATACAAAAAGCCTTTCTCAGCTAGGTTCTAATATCATCCCCATGTTACAGAGAAGGAAATTGGGACTAGGGGAGCTGAGTTCCCCAATTCAGAGCCTTTGGGAGGGTCTGTGAATATGACGACATCAAGTATAGCACCATCTATATAGGGAGGGCACATGTTAACACTCCTTATAATAGTTTACGTCATCCCCAGTGATATTTAAAAATATTGAACAAAGGAGACTTCCCTGGCGGTCCAAGGGTTAGGACTCTAGGACTCCCCACTTTCATTGCCAAGGGCTCCCGTGTTTGGGGAACTAAGATCCTGCAAGTTGCATGGTCTGCAAATATAAAATAAAATAAAGTAAAATACAGCAGATACAGATAGGACTCTCGGGAACACCAAGAACCAGGGAGCAGGTCAAAGAGAGAGAAGAGAGTTCTCAGTCATAAGGGCACAAGGAGCCGCACTTAGGGTCTGACTGTGCCCCCAGGGACTGTGCTAAGGTTTTGCCTGTTTTGACCCATTGCATCTTGATAACAACATTTGGAGGCAGGAAAGCATTGTGCCCATCATCCATTGATGAGAAGGCTGAGGCATGAAAGTTTGGGGAATTTCCCAAGGGAACCTATTTCCTTAAGTATCACACTCTGTGGTCCGAAGGGGACTGATTAGAAGAGCGAGAGGCTGAGGAGGAGAACAAGAGACAGCTTAAGACCAGCTTAAGGCCACACTGATTCCTGCCTCCTTCTAATAATTGTGGGTTCTGTTTGCTCTTCTTTCATATGATACTGCTTATATGTAGAATCTAAAAACATGGCACAAATGTCCTTATTTACAAAACAGAAATAGAGTTATAGATGTAGAACACAGACCTATGGTTAGTAGGGGAGAAAGGAAAGGGATGGATAAATTGAGAGACTGGTATTAACATATACACACTACTATATATAAAATCACTCCTGAATATTTATTAGAAGGACTGATGCTAAATCTGAAGCTCCAATACTTTGGCCACCTGATACAAAGAGCTGACTCATTGGAAAAGACCCTGATGCTGGGAAAGACTGAAGGCAAAAGAAGAAGAGGGTGGCAGAGAATGAGATAATTAGATAACATCACCAACTCAATGGACATGAACTAGAGCAAACTCTGGGAGACAGTGGAGCACAGAGGAGCCTGGTGTGCTGCAGTCCACGGGATTGCAAAGAGTCAGACATGAATTAGTGACTGGACAACAAAAACAAATATATAAAATATAACTAATAAGGACCAACTGTATAGCACAGGGAACTCTACTCTGTAATAGCCTATACAGGTAAATAATCTAAAAAAGACAGAGATATATCTATATATAACATTCTCTTTGCTGTTCAGAAGATGTTGTAAATCAACTATCAGTTCAGTTCAGTTCAGATCATGTCAGTCACTCAGTCGTGTCCGACTCTTTGCGACCCCATGAATCGCAGCATGCCAGGCTTCCCTGTCCATCACCATCTCCCAGAGTTCACTCAAACTCATGTCCATCGAGTCAGTGATGCCATCTAGCCATCTCATCTTCTGTGGTCCTCTTCTCCTCCTGCCCCCAATCCCTCCCAGCATCAGAGTCTTTTCCAATGAGTCAACTCTTCGCATGAGGTGGCCAAAGTACTGGAGTTTCAGCTTTAGCATCAGTTCTTCCAATGAACATCCAATCAACCATACCCAAACATTAAAAAAAAAAAAAAAGACCATGGAGGGAAGGATCCAGTGATTACAGGACCTGAGCATTTTAAGAAGCTGTTCAACAACTCAATCTGAAAAATTAAAAGACTTATAAAAGACTTTTGCATGATACTAGGACAGGATTTGACCATCTTTCAACTCTGAGCTCACCAAGGGGAATTTATTTCAGAATAGTTGGATATCACCCCTTATTTTAAACTTTCCTTTTCTTTTGAGGGGTTGGTGGGTGGGGAGAATAATCAAAACATTTCTTTAATTAGAAGAAGTCTAAAATGAAGGAGGGGATCAAGATTTCATTGCCCTTTTCTTTTTTTGGTTTTGCAAGCAGTATACCCAATTAAATGCTGTTGGGTAGTTCTGGGAAGAAGTTAATAAACAGGGAGTGGGGGAAATGCAGACACAGAGGGAAGAGAGTGTTCCCAAGTTGGGGTTTTGTTTGCCAAGTTTCATCACAGAGCAAAGCTTAGCTCTAAAGGAGAACCTCTTGGGAGACAGAGTTTAGAATAGCAATGCAAAGAGAAACTCTAAACAGGCAAGCTGGGGAGATGTTTCTCGAAGACAGCTCATCCTCAACAGGTGCTGGCAACATCTGTAACAAGACTATCTATGATAGAAAGCTTCTCATACCTTAATCCACGTTATATTACATTCTCAAACACACTGCTGTCCTCCTTCCCCTGAGAAGCAGGAATAAATAATGTGCCCTTAAACTCACATCTCTGCTTTCTGCCTAAGAACATTCAAAGTAAAAAGAAAAAAAAAAAAGTAGTTCCCACCACTACCTTTTCCCCAGGAGAATGCAGATTGTAAACATGAGGATACATCTGGGGTGAGCCAATGGAAGAAGCCCTGCTATAAACAATCCATCTATTAAAAAACCTGAACTTGATGCACTCAGTCGACCCTAGGAAAGATACAAATAATGGAGAGATCTTAATTTAATTCCAATGTTGCTACTATGATACAAGTGTCCATGTTTGGGAAATAGAATCAAGTTCCTCCTGAGAGATGCATGGCAGCATCAGGGCCTTCACCCATTCATGCATGCATCCATCCACTCATTTGCTCTCCAACAAATACACATTAACTATTTACAATGTGCAAAATCCAGAACTACAGAAGTCCAAAGTCTAGGAAAAACTCAAGGAAGCACTGTGTATCACTTATGTTTTGTGGTATGTGGCAAAGGTAGCTGGGAATTGGATATATTCCTAGTATTCTTGCCACCTGCTCCAGTATTCTTGCCTGGAAAATCCTATGGACAGAGAAGCCTGGTGGGCTACAGTCCATGGGGTCGCAAGAGCTGGACATGACTTAGTGACTAAACCACCACCACCTGTCTTCCCACCTCAATGACCCACCTTTAAAATGGGTCTGCTGTAAAATTCAGTTAACTCAGTTCACCATGTAGCTGAAGGTAGAGCTTGGTAACTTAGTATACAGCCACTCTTCATAGAAATAACATGAGGTGATCGAATTTCATGGTGCTTCTCCTTTTGGACTGTAGAAGACAAGCATAGCTTTGGTTTTCTCATCCACACCTCACTTTTGACTCACTCATTCCTGCATCCATCAGGACTCTTACACTAAATCTGAATGACAAGCAGCCGTGTGGGATGAGAAACAAGAAAGCTATCATAGGTGAAGGGAGAAGCAGGAACCAAGGCATAGACTGGTGAAGCCACATTTCCCTGGCATGCTTGGGAAAAGGTTTACACCTGTTCGGTCAAGGCCTGATGCACAGGTCCAGAGTGGGTGGAGGAGGACTGGAGAAATGTGAAAGGGGAAGATCCACTGGGTGGTAGCCCTGGAGGTGCTTCCTGCTCCACAGAAGTTTCTCTCTGCTACGACAGCTAGAGAATCCTTTACCTAAGACATAATTCAAGCCTACCTTTCTTGAGGATTTTAAAAAAACTAATACAGACTGGGAAAGAAATACAGAGGATCTGAGAGGTTTATCTGAGGATGCTAGTTAAAGTGATTCTACAGTTTATTGACTGAATACATGGGAACACGTCAAGAAATTGCTAAAAATAAAAAGCCTATAATTTCACAATAGCTGACTATAACAATTTTATTCTGCAGAAGAGAGCTTATTGTAATTTACCAAATCAACATGGATTTTTTTTTAAATTAGGGGATGACTACCCTGCAACAAGCCATATAGAAAATACTTCTTGAATGTTGAAATAAAGAATATCAATAAATGCCCACAGAAGAATAAACAGAGCAATATAAACCTCATGATCTCTGTGAGAGAGTGTACTGTGTATACACACATATTCACTTGTCTATTTTTATCTTCACTGGTATCCTTTTAAGATTGATAATACCATTGAAACTGACAAAACAAATAGGTTATACAGTTCAATGCTAATTTATAGAAAAAAAATCTTGGATCGAACAGGAGTCAGTAAAGTTTTGATATGTGTTACACACAGAGCATTTGAAGTCCCATCCCCAATACACACACACAGACACATGTACACACACATATATACATATACAAGATGCACATGTACATACAGAGACTTGTAAATGCATACATAATGTACACACACAGATACACATAGTTACACACACATAAATATATACACATACAGTATACATGCATACATGCAGGCACACATACACACATAAAAAGACATGTACACACACACACAAACACAATGTACACACATACACACATACAAATACATGCATACACAAAGACACACACACACACATTCAATGATGCAGAGCACTGAGCATCACCTTGTGTGTTTTCATGTCCAAATGGACTTGAACCATCTAATCTGGGTCTGTCCCATAAATAAACATTCACAAGAGGGCTGTGAAAAGCAATTCAGATTTGATTGGCCATTTTGTTTTTCACTTTGCTTCATACATGAGTCTGCCAAGCAAAGGGCAGAAAGGGTCTTTGGGACCCCGGTCACCAGATTTTGTGGGACATACACTCTCTTGGATCTCCATTCCTTAAATGGAGACAAAGCCCCCTTTGTCTTTTATTAGGTAGACATCTTCTGTGTCACCAGGCAGCCTATCAGCTCTGAGTGTGGATCAAGTCTGTATGTCAGAACGCGCCAGGCGCATGGCAATCACCACCCAGTGAGCTGAACTCCGATCAGGTCTGCAGTCTGAAATTTCATTCTTGGTGAACCAAAGACAGCCACCTAATATCACTTCAGCTAAACTGAAATTTATGCTGATGGCAGATTTTTTCCAAAGCACTGGACAGCGTCTTCCACAGGATCAGCTTAGGGGACAAAAGGGGACATTTTGGTCAACCTCAGACCTACCACAGGATGAAAGCTCTGGCTCTTCATCACAAAGGTGAAAGATCAGAGACACCAGCTCAAAACTTCGAAGTGACAACCACATTTGCTTAGTTTCAGGATCACTTGTATTAGACTTATCAGGGTGTTCGTTTCAAGAAAATGCAACATCCCAGGCTCAAGCCTCAACTCCCCAAATAGTCTCTCTAAAGGCTTCAGAATCTGGATGTATAGAATGTTTCCAGGAGGTTTATTCATTCACTGAAGTTTGAGGACAACTATTAATGCCTCATCGCTTCAAGAGAATGCTGTTCTAGGCAGAAGGACAGACCTATTTTGGAGAGAATAGTGTCCTCAGAGAAGCATCCAATTTTCCCAGATAGTCACCATCAATCTCGTAGATCACAAAGTCGAACCTTTTCCATCCTCTGACCATTTTGAAAATACACTCCATTGTTTCTCTCTCATCCAAATGATCCTTCCTCAACTTTCCAGTAATTACAAGTGCATATCCAAAGAGCCTGTTGATGAAAGTGAAAGAGGAAAGTGAAAAAGCTGGCTTAAAACTCAACATTCAGAAAACTAAGAACGTGGCATCCAGTCCCATTACTTCATGACAAATAGATGGGGAAACAATGGAAACAGTGACAGACTTTATTTTCTTGGGCTCCAAAATCNTGCGGAAAAGTAAATATATGGGAAACCAACGGAAGATACGGATTTTGGTAATGCAGTTCTTTGGTGTAGACTTTCACTTTTCACTTTCATGCATTGGAGAAGGAAATGGCAACCCACTCGAGTGTTCTTGCCTGGAGAATCCCAGGGACGGGGGAGCCTGGTGGGCTGCCGTCTATGGGGTTGCACAGAGTCAGACACGAATGAAGCGACTTAGCAGCAGCAGCAGCAGCAGCATCTATGGGCTGACTTTATGCCTGTTCTGATGGTGGTAGTTTTTCCTCCTCCTAGGGTGGGGTGGGGGATTGGAGGGAAGGAGACTTTCTCAAAGAGAAATTTATGTCCCACTTTTAGGCAGAGGTCAAAGAGCAGAGTGCTTGCTAATTCTTCAGGTCGAAACCACCCTTACATCAAAGTGGTAGATTTGGGGGGGACGT
This sequence comes from Neotragus pygmaeus, assembly GCA_006410875.1. Taxonomy (NCBI): domain Eukaryota; kingdom Metazoa; phylum Chordata; class Mammalia; order Artiodactyla; family Bovidae; genus Neotragus; species Neotragus pygmaeus. Next base: position 1,661,984 of record SJYV01054512.1, on the reverse strand, counting down.
ATTCTCATGCTCTTCATAGGGAAAGCCCACTCTCCACGCGTTGTTTCTTGTTTTCCCTCTTATCACAAGTTAGGGCAACTTTGCCAAGAGGACACTTTAAACTGTGAGAGTGGTTATTTTTTAAGTCTCTGCACCGATAACGCCCAGCTTAGGGCCCTGTCTTCCATAGGCTGAGCAGGAGAGAAATAAAGCAGTCACTGTTAGGGGATGTTTTCCTTCAAGCTCATGCTTGTCAGATTCTTCCAGCCATGCCTTTCTAATACCCACTTAGCCTCCTGATGTGTTCTCACCTGCCTTCACCAGCAAGACCCATGACCTCTGGATATCACCCGCCTTCCTTCCAATGCCAAGGGTTTTAATGCCAGAGGGCCAAGCTGATAACCTAGTTCAAACTAACTCATTTAAGGTTGATCATGGCAAAGCAGGTCTCCTTCCAAAAGAGTATTTCTATTTTAACGTGAATGTTGGTGTTGTAATCCCTCAGAAGAAATGATACAGAAATTGCTGGAACTGTGGCAGGGTCCAAAGAGAGAGACTGTGAAGGTCCTGAAAGACGTTGTCTTCACTGCCCAACTCTGCAATTAGCCCTCCCTAGGCCAAGAGTTTGACTCCCAAATCTCCCTCCCAACTGGGAACCTTGCTCTCCTTCTTCAATCTTTATCTCAGTAATGATCATCATCGCCAATCCAGTTCTCACTTCAGGACCCTGGACATCAATCTCCACTCCTTTTCTGCTCTAAATCTTCCCCATGCCAATCCTGCCAGCTCTCCTGCCTAATCACCTTGGACAGTTGTACTTTTCTCTCTTTCAACTACTCGAATTCAGGCTTCAGAGAGGTCTTCAGGTAACTTGTATTCGATCAGGATGCCGTCTGCTTACATTCTTTCAGTGCCTCTTGTTGCCCTTAAAGTCCACGTTCCTTTTCGCATGACCCTCTGCCTGGCAACACATCTTTGCCCACCCTCTCCTCACCGTGGAGGTTACATCATGCTCTCAGTTCCAGAATTTCACACGATGTATTTTTTTTTAAAGGATAGAAACAGATTTACATTTTCTTCTCATCAAAATGAGTCTTCTCAATGAAAAGACCCACGCACAAACCTCCCCTCTCCTTACCTACCAGCAGCCATCACATCCGCCTCCTTTCATTCTCAGACTCCAAAGTTCTCGTCTAACTGCTCCTTCATTTTTGCTTAGTCATACAGTCATGTCCAACTCTGCGATTTCATGAACTACAGCCCGCCAGCCTCCTCTGTCCATGGTATTTCCCAGGCAAGAATACTGGAGTGGGTTGCCATTTCCTTCTCCAGGGGATCTTCCTGACCCAGGAATCAAACCTGTGTGTCCCATGTCTCCTGCATTGGCAGACCGATTCTTTACCACTAAGCCTTCTCCCCAAATTCCAGGTAGTCCCTAGTTGAACCTACACTGTTTAAAAGCCAGGTTCTCTGTGGCAAGGAAAACCTAGCTCTTCCTCTCAACTTAACTCTTAAGACCTGGACACACAACAAGGAAACTGGATGATAAATGCAGTCACAGAGTTATCACTTCTTCCTGCCTCTACCCCTGAACACCAATCTTAAATCATTCTTTTATTTCCATCCAAACAAAAGCATCTACTTCTGGAGAGCAGGACTATCCAGGAGAGACAAATCTAGTTGAATGGGGAGAAAGATCCTAGTGGCCCAGCAAAAAAGGCAGGGCTATGTTGATCCTTGGAATTGCAGACCTAAGGATTCTCTCCAAAGCAAACTACTGCGCAATCCCCTGTGGGGCTAATGTCTGCAAAGTGCCAATGGCATTTTATGAATTGTATTAATTACACTCTTAAGCCCCATGCAAATTGCAAAATCATTTTTTCCAATTGAGTTAATAAAGCCAGTTTAGTACAGGCATGCTGCCTTTCAGCAGAAAATTAGCCCTGTGCACTGTTTGCAGATAACCAAAATTTGGTGGAGGGTGTTCCTGGGTTATGAGTGCAGTACATGCCAGGGTGTCTGCTCTGTGATTTTTTTCTTCTGTGTGAGTGTGATCCATTTCCCTCTGACAGAGTTGGACTTGCAGGGCACAGTCACACTTTCTGATGGTGTTTTACCCATCACTGGGGAGCTGCAAATTCATTCTCGAAGCCTCAATCCTGAGAGATGCTTATTATCACTTAGAGACTTTCAGAGAAAGCAAGATGATTTTTGGAAGTGGCTGGCCAATTCTGACTGATCTCACCTCTGACAGCCTTAGTAGCCTTTCCTCAAGAAATCCAGGCAGTGAAAGATAAAGAATTTCCTCTCCTAATCCTGACTGTCTGCAGAGGTACCCTGGAAGAACCAGAATTCCTCCAAGTTTCCTGACCTTGCAGTCAAAGCAGTGGGCCTGAGCCATTCAATAGAGCCCATGACCATCTTGCTTCATGGCTATTATCAAGCTCGTTGGATGCCTTCAGGAGGTTTAGAAAAAGATGTCACCTCCAGGTAGAGCATTTTCAATTAGCTGCCCCTCTGGGAAGTACCCTCTTTTGTGTATTACAGTCACTGGTAGGCAGCCATTTCCTGTCTACTGATGGCTTGTGTGGGACACGCCTGTTCCTGGTGGCCTTTCCCTAAGACAAGCCATGAGATGTAAATAGATGGCTTGTCATCGGTGTTTTGTAAGCTCCCTATCCTTTATTTTGGCTTCCCCAATGCCTCAGTGGAAAAGAATCTGCCTGCAATGCAGGAGAGGTGGGTTCAATCTCCCTCGGGTAGGGGACAGCTCCTGGAGAAAGAAATGGTAACCCACTCTGGTATTCTCACCTAGGAAATCTCATGGTTAGAGGAGCCTGGTAGGCTATAGTCCATGGGGTCGCAAAAGAGTCAGACATGAAGAGACTAAACAACAACATTCTTTCTTCCATATCCTCACGGTTATAGCCATGGCAGGAACGAACCCAATGAAGTAAAACCAGGAAAAAGCAAACATGGCTATTAATAGTTTAATGTGTTCTCTCCCAGGAGATTTATCTTTATTCAATGTTTTCTGACAGAAAAAAAAAAAAAAGACTAAAAATGTTGAAATATTCCATACGAGGGTTAGCCAGTGCTGGAATCGTATTTGGGTGAGGAGATTTCAGCTCAGGCCACTCAGGCAAGACAGCTCTGGACCCTTCAGTCAAGGCAGGAACCTGTCAGTTGCCTCCGATCACCAGGGGATGGGATTTGAAACTGGTTTCGCTGTGGTACAGTCCTGGGCACCAGGATGACTCACTAACTAGTTTCCTGGTTTCCCCCGCTTTCTGCCATGTTGGTCTCTCCTCTTCCATTGCCTGGAGTAAGGAGCCTCCATCAGAACTGTTCACTTCACTTTCGTTTGTTACTGAGCCTCGCCCTGGCTCTGAAGGGAGAGTTCTTAGCTCTCAACACTAGGCTCCTCTGGGAGGGAATGGTTCTGCTACCATCCAGACACTGACCCACCGAGAGTGAACTATGTTCATGGAGCATGCGACTGACTTCTCTGGAGGGTCCAGCATGCATCAGGGATGACTTTCCAGCCCCTGACACTGCTTACACATATTTATTCCTGCCCCACGTAGGTGGTCCCTGGAGGTCCCAGCATATCTAGCATTTTGAATCATGCCAAATTAATATCAAACAAGGCTTTTCCATATGGTTCCTCAGATCAAATATGTTTGGTCCCTGGACTTTTCTGTAATTCCATTTATTGCACAAAAAATATGATTACCATCTCATTTTATCCTGGCAATGATTTGAGTGAGGTAGATAAATTAGGCATGACTATTCCAGGTTAAGAAACAGGGAGAGATGAGCGAACAGAGGTGCAACAGTGACCAATTCAGACTCACCCAGCCAACCCATAATGGAGCATTTGCCCCAACGTTTCCATTCCACCTCTTGTCACAATGCCAGGCTTTCCTCACTGTCAATCAAGGTCGATTTTAATCTAGAGATGGTTCCTGTGGGAGAGCATGGTGTACTGAAGTTCAAATTCCACCGGCTAAAGAACACTTTAAACTTCAGTTCTTCCAGTTTTTCAAAATGGAACAATTCTTTAGGCTGCAAGTGAAGGCAGTAGTTTTCAGGAAACGCAAGAGGTGCCCTTCTGGGAGGTAATTGAGATTTGGGAAGTAGAAATAGGAAAGACTTCATGATTCTGCCTCCAGCAGAGAACCCACAGGGTTCCATGTTCTTGGTTCCTGGTGACCCATCCCATCCGCCCTGGGGTCCAGCAGGCTATGTACCCTCTACAGTCTGCACAGATGACTCCAAGGGGTTCATGGGAAGTGAAATGATGAATGTGGGCTGGCTCAGGCAGGCATGTTGAACACGAATTTTAAAAGGGGAGCAGCTGTCCCACAACTGTGGGCAGAATTCTGAATGTGGTGGAGACTATAGTTTTTAAACTCTATTTCCTTTCCAAGTCCCAAAATAAAAGTGATTTGTTTACTTTTTATTTTTGTGGTTGACCTTGATCTTTTTTTACCCAGCGCAATTTAGCCCAGGTGTCAGCAAATGTTTTTCCTAAAGGATCTGTTAGTAAATATTTTTAGTCTTTGAGGGCATTATTTATGTAACTGAAGGGTGTGGCTGTGTTCCAATAAAACTTTATTTATAGAAACAAATAGTGGGTACACAGTGTGCCAAGCCCTGGTTTAGACTGTTGTTGTCTGTGTGTTTCTGAAACTTAAAAAAAAGTTACAACATGCATTATCAGCAAGTGGCATTCCTATAAACTCCTTCCATACTTACTCAAAACCATTATTCTAAACATAAGGGTCTCACTAGAAATCAAAGTCCACTGAGGCTCAGTAAGAAAACCTTGTTACTGAATTCAGGAGTAAAATCTGTTTACCATTCCATATCCAAAGTCAACTTACTGATTATGTAAGAGTTGTTGTTCAGTCACTAAGTTGTGTCTGACTTTTTTGCAAACCCATGGACTGCAGCATTCCAGGCTTCCCTTTCCTTCACTATCTCCCGGAGTTTGCTCAGACTCATGTCTATTGAGTCAGTGATGCCATCTAACCATCTCATCCTCTGTCGCCTCTTGCCCTCACTCTTTCCCAGGATCAGGGTCTTTTCCAATGAATCGGCTCTTTGCATCAGGTGGCCAAGGTATTGGAGCTTCAGCTTCAGCATCAGTCCTTAGTACACCTCTATTAACCGTGGGATTAATGGAGACAGCCTGCATCATATAAGAATTTTGGAATGTGAGAAATCTCACGTTTTACAGGAAAGATTAGGTGATTTTCATTCTTTGACAGAGGTAGATGCTTTATCTAAACAACCTGGTGGGTAAAGACAACCATGACAAGAAAAGGGCAAGCAGTAAAGTATGAATAATTCTGTATGTTATGGAAATATATATGTCAATATATAAGGATGTGTCATATTCCTTTAACATTCAGATTGATTCATATATTATTTATGATTTAGCATATTTATGATATAAAAGGAATTTCAGCTAATATTTATAACATGAATTAAAAGTATGTCTGTTACACTTTATTATAGAGTATGTGTAATTAGGATATTCTATCTCTCTAATCTCTTTAGTTCTCTGTGGAAATGTTGCTTACAGGACAATACTTCATTGACTAGAGTTGGAGCATCTGAACAGTCCTCTGCATCTTCATCTCCAGACTGGCAGGGCCCTGGCTCCCAACCTGTTTGTCATCCTGCCTCCCAGAAGTGAGAGATGCTATTAGTGGGAATTTGCTGTTCGGGTAAATGGTGTTAGACATGAAAAAAACCTCATTAGAAATTCTACACTAAGGCAATCAACTTCTGTGCATCGTGATAATGGGTTGACTTTCCAGGGGCTTGGGTTATTTCCAAAGGCTCAGTGTCAGCACCATCAGGTCTGGTGGCTCTCTTGTCTCACCACACCTGTCTCTTATACACATCTCTCCTCTGGGAGGGAATGGTTCTGCTACCATCCAGACACTGACCCACCGAGAGTGAACTATGTTCATGGAGCATGCGACTGACTTCTCTGGAGGGTCCAGCATGCATCAGGGATGACTTTCCAGCCCCTGACACTGCTTACACATATTTATTCCTGCCCCACGTAGGTGGTCCCTGGAGGTCCCAGCATATCTAGCATTTTGAATCATGCCAAATTAATATCAAACAAGGCTTTTCCATATGGTTCCTCAGATCAAATATGTTTGGTCCCTGGACTTTTCTGTAATTCCATTTATTGCACAAAAAATATGATTACCATCTCATTTTATCCTGGCAATGATTTGAGTGAGGTAGATAAATTAGGCATGACTATTCCAGGTTAAGAAACAGGGAGAGATGAGCGAACAGAGGTGCAACAGTGACCAATTCAGACTCACCCAGCCAACCCATAATGGAGCATTTGCCCCAACGTTTCCATTCCACCTCTTGTCACAATGCCAGGCTTTCCTCACTGTCAATCAAGGTCGATTTTAATCTAGAGATGGTTCCCGTGGGAGAGCATGGTGTACTGAAGTTCAAATTCCACCAGCTAAAGAACACTTTAAACTTCAGTTCTTCCAGTTTTTCAAAATGGAACAATTCTTTAGGCTGCAAGTGAAGGCAGTAGTTTTCAGGAAACGCAAGAGGTGCCCTGCTGGGAGGTAATTGAGATTTGGGAAATAGAAATAGGAAAGACTTCATGATTCTGCCTCCAGCAGAGAACCCACAGGGTTCCATGTTCTTGGTTCCTGGTGACCCATCCCATCCGCCCTGGGGTCCAGCAGGCTATGTACCCTCTACAGTCTGCACAGATGACTCCAAGGGGTTCATGGGAAGTGAAATGATGAATGTGGGCTGGCTCAGGCAGGCATGTTGAACACGAATTTTAAAAGGGGAGCAGCTGTCCCACAACTGTGGGCAGAATTCTGAATGTGGTGGAGACTATAGTTTTTAAACTCTATTTCCTTTCCAAGTCCCAAAATAAAAGTGATTTGTTTACTTTTTATTTTTGTGGTTGACCTTGATCTTTTTTTACCCAGCACAATTTAGCCCAGGTGTCAGCAAATGTTTTTCCTAAAGGATCTGTTAGTAAATATTTTTAGTCTTTGAGGGCATTATTTATGTAACTGAAGGGTGTGGCTGTATTCCAATAAAACTTTATTTATAGAAACAAATAGTGGGTACACAGTGTGCCAAGCCCTGGTTTAGACTGTTGTTGTCTGTGTGTTTCTGAAACTTAAAAAAAAGTTACAACATGCATTATCAGCAAGTGGCATTCCTATAAACTCCTTCCATACTTACTCAAAACCATTATTCTAAACATAAGGGTCTCACTAGAAATCAAAGTCCACTGAGGCTCAGTAAGAAAACCTTGTTACTGAATTCAGGAGTAAAATCTGTTTACCATTCCATATCCAAAGTCAACTTACTGATTATGTAAGAGTTGTTGTTCAGTCACTAAGTTGTGTCTGACTTTTTTGCAAACCCATGGACTACAGCATTCCAGGCTTCCCTTTCCTTCACTATCTCCCGGAGTTTGCTCAGACTCATGTCTATTGAGTCAGTGATGCCATCTAACCATCTCATCCTCTGTCGCCTCTTGCCCTCACTCTTTCCCAGGATCAGGGTCTTTTCCAATGAATCGGCTCTTTGCATCAGGTGGCCAAGGTATTGGAGCTTCAGCTTCAGCATCAGTCCTTAGTACACCTCTATTAACCGTGGGATTAATGGAGACAGCCTGCATCATATAAGAATTTTGGAATGTGAGAAATCTCACGTTTTACAGGAAAGATTAGGTGATTTTCATTCTTTGACAGAGGTAGATGCTTTATCTAAACAACCTGGTGGGTAAAGACAACCATGACAAGAAAAGGGCAAGCAGTAAAGTATGAATAATTCTGTATGTTATGGAAATATATATGTCAATATATAAGGATGTGTCATATTCCTTTAACATTCAGATTGATTCATATATTATTTATGATTTAGCATATTTATGATATAAAAGGAATTTCAGCTAATATTTATAACATGAATTAAAAGTATGTCTGTTACACTTTATTATAGAGTATGTGTAATTAGGATATTCTATCTCTCTAATCTCTTTAGTTCTCTGTGGAAATGTTGCTTACAGGACAATACTTCATTGACTAGAGTTGGAGCATCTGAACAGTCCTCTGCATCTTCATCTCCAGACTGGCAGGGCCCTGGCTCCCAACCTGTTTGTCATCCTGCCTCCCAGAAGTGAGAGATGCTATTAGTGGGAATTTGCTGTTCGGGTAAATGGTGTTAGACATGAAAAAAACCTCATTAGAAATTCTACACTAAGGCAATCAACTTCTGTGCATCGTGATAATGGGTTGACTTTCCAGGGGCTTGGGTTATTTCCAAAGGCTCAGTGTCAGCACCATCAGGTCTGGTGGCTCTCTTGTCTCACCACACCTTCCTGGTGGCCATGTCTTCATGCATATGATGCAGAAAGAACGCATTAAAGCAGCACAAGGGCCATGCTCAATGCCTTTCCCAGTGTCAGACTCCACTAAAGATGCTGAAGCAAGATGCACCGAGGCTGAAGGTCCATAATGTAGAAGATTTTATGAAGCAGCACCTGGTGAATCCTAAACAAAATGAAAAGGGGCTGGAAGTGAGGAGTCCCAAAGGGACAGCTCTGCTCAGTCTTCCTTAAGCTCATCATCACAGAGGAAGCAGAAGACAGAATCCAGAGGGGGAAAATTCTCCAGCCTTCACTCTGGAGGTGCACCCATTGAGCATCCTTACCCCTGACCACCTTACTAAATCTATACATGGATCTGAAGGTAAACTCTTCCCAAGATTAGATTTAATCTAAACCCCAGTTCAATGTCTTTAATGAAATAGTTCTGTAAGAATCTGAAGCTCCTAAATGGGTTGCATACACTTGGCACTTTCTGCCAATGTATGAAGTGCATACTTTAAGCATGGAGGAGCCCCTTCATGGTTTCAGCTGGTCATTTAAGCAAGTTCGTCAAGTAAATACACATCCTGAAGCAAGAGGAAAAAGGCCAGCCTCTCCAATTCCTTTAGAGGCTTTTCAGCCACCCTCATTGAAATAAATGTACTGGAAACAGCAGAAGTAGAAAATAGCACAAAGACAATAACGTTTGCATAAAGAAGCCATTAGGAAGGTGTGCCGATGGAAGGGGTGTGTGATGTCGCATAACAAATGCACACTCTCGTTTAGTTATTTTAAAGATTTCGTTTATCTAGTAGTTTTTAGCAGTTAAAAAGTATGATACTGAATGATTCTGCTGAGATGCCAGCAGTTCTTGAAAAAGCATTCACAGAATGATTGAAAACCTAATAAAAGAGTAAATCCCAATGTAATATTTATCCAGCCTGAATTTTCGGCTTAATACATCCAAACTCATCCCATCCCCCCATCTGCGCAATCACGGCTTAATAAAGGACATATTTTAAAAGGTAGGCTGTTAGAAAACAGTGAGAAGAGCCAGAAACGGAACCACAAGACTCTTCCAAATGCCTCCAACACAGAGACTTACACACACTCGAAACCGGGTGGAGATTTCTGGGTGCTGTCTTGAAGTCCCTGTTAAAGGCAGGAGCTGATACATTCCGGATGGCCCACCAGGAGTGGTTCTGCAGGAGGGTGAAGTTCAAGAAAGCTAAATGTAGATGCTCAAAAAGAATATAGAAAAGGCAGCCTCACAAGTTATGCAGATTAAAAGAAGAAATATTTTCTCATCTATCAAATTAGCACCAAGTAGGTTGGATTTCCCAGGTGGTGCCAGTGGTAAAGAACCCACCTGCCAATGCAGGAGATGTAAGAGACGTGGGTTTGATCCCTAGGTGATGGAAGATCCCCTGGAGGAAGGCATGGCAACCCACTCCAGTATTCTTGCCTGGAAAATCCCATAGACAGAGGAGCTTAGCAGGCTACAGTCCACAGGTTTGTAAAAAAGTTGGGCACGACTAAAGAGACTTAGCATGCACGTACAGGTGATGCCTTAACTGGAGGCCCTTTAGTCTCATCTAAGATCCATCTAGCAGGATAGGCTGAGTGAGCCTCACCAGCCTGGGGTCTCTCTCCTGCTTAGAGATTTGCAGGCTCTCTTCCCACCAGGAACAGCAGTCTATCACCTGCTGCCCACCGTCTGCAGCTCCAACCAGACACTCCCCCCAGCCCCTCTCACTGCCCTGCTCATACCAGCCACCTGCCCTGCCCTCAAATTGATGGGGGGCAAGGACAACCTCAGGGCCCTTGTACCTGGCCCCCTGCTGTCTGGATGTTGTTTCCTTGCATCTTCACAAGACTTCTTTTCACCCTGTTCCAGGCTCAGGTGTCATTTCCTATCTAAACTAGATAGATAGATCCAGTCTAGAATAATGTCCACCTGGGACTTCCCTGGCAGTCCAGTGGTTAAGAACCTGTACTTCCATCTCTGGGAACACAGGTTCAATCCCTGGTCAGGGAACTAAGATCCTGCATGCCTTATGGTGCAGCCAAAAAATAAATAAAAATTTTAAACAGCATCAGCCAGCAAGCTCTAACCCTGCTTTACTTTCTCCATAGGACTAATGGTTTCACCAACAACATACTGCGAATGTATTTATTTTTGCCCATCTTCCCACAGGAACTGAGTGCCTTGAAGACAGGAAATTCTGTTGTTGATCATGGCTATTATCTCAAGAGCCCAGATGCATACCCAACACACAGTAAATAAGTGCTGATGGAATGGACTTAAATGGCATGACATGGGGTCATCGAGGTTGTTCTACCTGCATTCCTGTTCCAGGACAGCGGGGAGAGAAGTGAGTACAATCAGAATGGGAAATTATCTGACACAGGTTATGAAACACTTCTAAAAACTTTCTATCCTTTGACTTCATTTACTGCTTTTAGAAATTTACACTAGAGAAATAACCAGAGATCCAGACAGTTTACATATGAAGACATTCACTGCAGTATAACAAAGGAAAATGGAAATGATTGGAATACATAGTAATGCTGGTAATGAAACAGAATGGCTACACTGATTGAGGGCAGTTATTACCTGTCGAGTAAGGTACTAAGTGATTTAAATGTTCTGTAAACAAGCTGTGTCGAATTTGCAGATGAGGACACAGAGGTAACTAGTCCAGGGCATCATTTAGAGGCTTTGGGGAAAATTGGGACTCAATTTCTTGCTGCCCAGCCTGAGCTAAGAAATCATAGACTGTGCCTGAATTACGAAACGATGCAAAGCATCGTCTAGTATTGGGGAGAGGCTGACTAAGAGAAGGAGGGTCAGGGGTGTACTGGGGAGGCCAGGATCTAGGGGTCCTTTCAGCTCTGAGCATTTCCAGCTCCCCCATGTCCTCTGAAGTTCCTTGTATGCAAAGGACTTTGCAGATATTTCTCAGTGACCTTTAGTAGATCAGCACTCAGCAAACAAACCTTTCCTCTACTCCCACCCTCCCGTCTTCCTATTGTTGCCAGGGCTTCCTTTCAAACCCCTTAACTATCCTCGATGGAGTCTCACTCATTTCCTGTCCAGGGAGCCTTGGCATCCAATCTGTGGGTCAGAAGCAGACGGAGGAGCCAGCAACCCCAGGGCTGGTGTCTCCTATTGTCCTTGGGGAGCCTACAGGCTGTTCTGCTGACCTCCCAGCCCTGGGTGCTGCCACCTGCGTAGAAGGCCACTAGCCCCGCCCCCAGACCTGTGGACAGGTCCCCTTCCAGCCCTGCACCCCCTCCCCTAGAATGACACTCAGCATCCCAGATGCTTGCAGCTCCATTGACTTCCTGTCTTCAGCTCCAGATGGTCTGGATTCACTTTTCCAAATGGCTCTGCCTCTAATTCCTGTGCTCATTTTAAGATTATGTCCCATCCATGTTTTCTCTTGCTACATTTGAAATTGTTTTAAAGTTGATGCTGCTCAGCGAATTAATCAACTTTCTGCCAGCCACACCACCCTCCATGGGCATTTCAGTGTATGTGAGTGCATGTGTGAGTGTGGGTGTATAAAGGGAAAATTCCTTTCACATGGCCTCTTGTCTCCAGAAATCTGAAAGTGTCTTTGTCTTGGCAGTTGTCCCAGCAACACCACCCTCTGCCCTTTCTTTGGCTTATTCTTAGGGTATTTTGAGAAAAGCCCAAGGGTTTTGCAACAGCTACAAGTAACAAGACCAGTTTAACCCAGTTAGGGAAATCCAAATTTACGCAAAAGAGGATTTGCTGGAGCTGAACTATGACTATATGCCTTGGACCCTGGACCCCTTCCCTGGCTCCCTTTGGCACATCCTCTCCCCCTGCCCCTGGTTTCAGTCTGCAGAGGACCCCTAATTACAAGCAGAGGTTCTAGACCATTTCTCTTTTACCTGCCTTGTGTCNGCATTTCTCAACTAAACTTCATAGGCCCGTGAACCCGAAGGATTAGCTTCTGGCACAAGGCTGAGCGGCCACATCCAAAATTAGTTCCAAAGACATACCATGGAGATTTCCAGTGGCAGTTTCTTAAATTTTAAAATAAAGCCCCAGTTTTCTATAGTTGAGTCCTTTTATGTTTTCTTGTTCCTGAATGCTCCTTTGAAACCAAAGGTATTGATATATTCTACCCTGCAGGGAAATCAATAAAAACTTTAATCACAAAATTAAATAAAAACCAAAGCTACTGACATTACACGGTAATACTCACTGAAGCAACAACTTGAAGTTTTATGGTTCTCCTGCGGCTGGACTTATTATTTGCAGGAAAATCAATATCATCTTTAGAGTAATTTGCAACGCATCTTGTTGTCACAGAAAACAAGTTCCTAGTAGGCTTTACTAAAAAAAGGTACAGATGAGGTATCAGAATGTGTCTGCCCATCCAGAAATGGATTATTCCTTGACTGCAGGAGAAAAATGCAAGTAGAGTGGCCCCAGATGTCATGGCCAACTGAATGCCAAAGCTCGTCAACATCCAGCTCTGGGCCACTTTCTATAAGCAGACTCTGCTGCTCTTGTCAGTGGGTCACAGGCCTTTCCTGGAATGATGAAAAGCTGGAGGGAGTACATGAGTTAAAACGTCCCCGGAAATGCTGCCCACGCTTCAGAGAACTTGCAGTAATAGCACCCATTTGTCTTATGACCTTAGTGTTGTTAGGTAACGAAAGGTCCTATTTCATGTTTCAGGGGAGGGAAAAAAACGGCTTTTGCAAGTCACAGTATCATGGAATCAGATGTAAGCTTAAGAGGACTTAAGCTCAGTAAGTCTAGCCTCTCTGGAACACGGCGAGCAGCCATAGCTACCCGGAGGGATGTGACTCCTCTGAACTGTCGTATTTCTGGCCTCATCATTCAGCCGCGATGCAGATCCAGAAACATGTGTCTGTGTACAAACTTTTATCTTCATGAGCCGCACGCTTTCCAGTTCTAATGAGTTATTAGGCTGCAAGCTTGTTCCTCTCCCCATAACGCTGTCTGTGTGGTAAGCCGCAGAGTGTAAAGTGAAACCATTGGCAGTCTGTACCATCCGGAGTCTCCCAAACAGGGATGTGGTAACACACTTTCAGTGAACTTTTGGAGAACCCCGAGTTGCTACAGAGGTTTATTGGAGTCTAAGTCAATATGCTCAGTATGCTCCAGTCCCCCATGCTCTTGTATTAGAACTTCAAAACACCGGGTTTTCAGGATCTGAGGCTGTTCACTCAGAATCAAAAGCAGAACCAGAGAAGGCGGCCCACTTCATACATGGCAGGAGTCCAACGGAGCAGGTGTGGACATTTTGAAATTCAGGAAATGAAAACCAAGAAATTTTGCAAGGGTGAGAACAGTCATAAACCCAGCCAAGGTCAGTGCTTTCAAGGCCGGAGTCTCCAACCTTGAATCGACAGAGCTGGGCTTAGAATCCAGACACTGAGCTTGAGGACTGTTTCCCAAGGCAAGAGTCAGAAATCCTTGGCTGGATGACACCATCCTTGGGAAGCAGGAGGTCTCTACATGTGAGATGACTGTGAAACAGTAGGATGCTTAATATCTAATACCAGGATATCATCTTTTACAGGGGTTACTGGTCAGGAAGCTCACTCCAGGGACTGTGGTGGGAGGTGGGCAGATAGAGGGTGTGGGGCTCTCCGGGTCAGTAAGAGCAAAGAAATCAAGGGTCATTCTGACACTTGCTGGCTTCTATGTCAGCTCCCTAGGTCATAGCCCTTCAGTTCTAATATGCTCTTTTGGAACAACTTCCCTGATTAAACAAATAATTGGCTCATCAAGATAACTTCCTAAAGACAGTCTGTTCCAGAAAGTTCTTCTCACATGCACAGTCCACACCTTCCTCTTTTGTGACCAGGGCTCCCCAGCAAGTGCACCCAGTCACCTCCTCCCCCTTTCCAATCCATGCTCCCTCAGCTGAACAGCCCTTTCTTATGCTAAATGCAAAGAACAAACAAACAGCAGCATGTTTCTATCACTGAGCAACAAATTGCATCTGAAAGGTTACACCATGTGAAGTGGTCAAGAGCCATCATTTTGGACATAAAAATGGGAGTTTCACATGGTTCAAATGAAGAATTCTCCCTCTCTGTGTCCGTATCCTCAGCCAGACCATGAGGAAAGGCTTTGTTTGGTTTTCTGCTTGTATAATCAGACTTTAATATGTCCTGGCACATCACTGGTCTTGGTCAACGGCCGATGGATGAGTGATGGAGTTGATCCTGGGCTTTGGGAGCCAGGCCATCTTCTTGGGGAGACTGTTGGGGCTGAGCATCTTCTGATAATAAAGAAGTTATGTGACCTAGAAACAACCCTTCTGTCTGACAGAGCTATAAACAGTACACATTTCTCTGGATAATCTATTTCCTCAATAAAACCATGACCACACTGACAGATAAACACACCATTTTATGCCCTGGCCCAGTGGTTTTTCTCTCAGGTTAGCATGTCCTCAGCACCTCACGGGATGAGAGCCAGGGCCTGTGTCTTACTTTTTTTTTTCTGCTGTTTACGTGTGGTAGGCTGACAACAAAGGTTGAGCCATATTGGCTGAAGACAATGTCTTTAAACATTTCTGTACAGCATCATGCAGGGCCAGTCTAGTTCCTGGTTAGGTGCTGACACCCACAGAGTGTTCATTGCCTTCTCTAAAGTGTTGGCTGTTGTGAACCCATGCCCCTGATGTTTCTTATACCATATATGCTTCAAGGTGCCATGACTGATTTGCCAATTTGTGATCAGACTGCCTGAATCACTAACTTGTGAGATTTCTGAGAAATCTTGCAGAAGTGTCTTTAAACCAAGATATTTTCTTCATGATTATCTTTGGACTTTTCCCAGAATCAAATGAAGACATCCTTCCAACTAAACATAGGATAATTTCTAGCATAAAAACTTCTTGAGAGCTAAGTGACATCATTTAAAAACCAGGAACTTCTAGGAAAAAGATGGAGGAGGACAAGGAAAAACATTCTGCTAAGAAACATTTGAAGAAGATTTTGGCTAAAAACGATGCTCATTTCAAAATACATATGTCACTGGCTTTAACAACTCTTCAATGAATCTCTGGGTAAAATTAGCACATTTGGTTTTTTTGTTCTGCTTTCACCATTTATTTTCTCTTTTTGGTGGGTGTTGTTGGGGGCAGGTTGAAAATTTCAGCGACTTTGGAAAAATAAAGTTTTTGATCTTAACATTGAAATTTCATTCCTAAAGTCAATGGAGCAATTGCTCTAATGACTAGGCTTCTTTAAGATCTTCTCAGAGTTTAAGAGTCAGATACTGTTCAGAGGGAGGGTCAGGGCAACAGACGATGTGTGGGGAGGGGATGCTGCTGAGCTGGGGCGGTCATCGACATTCCAGACTGAATCTCAGGGTCCACACTGCTTTGGCTCATGAGGTGAAAGGCAGAAGCCGTTGGAGAGATCAAGCTCCACAGTGTTGTAAAGGCATGTTTTACACCAGTGAGTTGATCTCACTTGACCTTCTGATGTCAGCACCTATCCAGGAGGAATCAAATCAGATTAGCAGTTTCTTGGTCCTGAGAGTGGTGGGTGGGTTAAGTGATAAACTATAAAGCCCACTTTAAAGTTTCAAGCGGACAGTGAAAAGCAGAGTTCCGCTTATGGATGGCGGAATTTTGTCTCCCACTGCCCCTCTGGGTTTGCCTGATTTAGGGGATCAATAGGAACAGGTGGCAAGATCTGCCGTAAGGTAACATGTAGATGAAGTCAAACGTGTTCTATTTATGTTTGAATTTAGATGACGTGGTGCAACACCTAACTCATGGTTTCCTAGACTCTGTCTGCTGGGGGATCATCCAGGGCCTAGGAGACAATCCCAGTGGTGTTTCGTGCTGGGTTCCCATACTGCTTTGTCACTGAATTCCACATCTCTCTACCAAGGGTCCCAGGAGGCTCAGGCTGCTTCGTCCTCCCAGGTGGTCATCACTGTACCCGTGTTCACCTGGCAGATATCTCTGTCATGGCTGGCATTATGCTGGATCAGCCCTGAAAGTTTCCCCTCTCGTCACCTGCTGATGTCCTGAATAGGGGACATTCCAATCTCTCTGCGCAGAATATACGTTCAGCTTTCTGAGGACATAGTCCAGTTGGACCTTCTGTACTTCTCTCTTTGTTCCATAGTCTTCAGAGTCTTTATTTAATAGCATAGTTGATTTATAATGTTGTGTTAATTACTGCTGTACAGTAAAGTAATTCAGTTACACACACACACACACACACACACACACACACACATGTGCTCAATCGTGCCTGACTCTTTGCAATGCCGTGGACTGTGGCCCATCAGGCTCCTCTATCCATGGGATTTCCCAGGCAAGAATACTGGGATGGGTTGCCATTTCCCACTCCAGGGGATCTTCTTGACAGAAGGATTGATTGAAACTGTGTCTCCTGCACTGGCAGGCAGATTCTTTACCACTGAGCCACCTGGAAAGCTGATATATATATATATATATATATACACACACACATTTTTTTAATATCCTTTTCCACTGTGGTTCATCATAGGATATTGAATATAGTTCTCTGTACTATACAGTAGTGCATTATTGTGCATCTATTTATGTAAAAATTAAGGTATGCTAATGCCAGCTTCCCACTCCTTCCCTCTCCCTTGGCACCTACTAGTCTGCTCTCTGTGTCTTTGAGTCTGTTTCTGTTTCATGGTGGTGGTGGTTTAGTCACTAAGTCATATCTGACTCATGTAATCCCATGGATTGTAGCCTGTCAGGCTCCTCTGTCCATGGGCTTTTCCAAGCAAGAATTCTAGAGTGGGTTGCCATTTCCTTCTCCAGAGGATCTTCCCAACCCAGGAATTGAACCCAGGTCTCCTGCATTGCAGGCAGATTCTGAGCTCATACCAACTGAGCTATGAGGGACACCTTTTCTTTTTGATAGGTAGGGTCATTCATGCCACATTGTAGATTCCACATATAAGTGATGTTGTTGCTGTTGTTCAGTCACTAAGTCATGTCCAGCTCTTTACGACTCCACGGACTGCAGCACGCCAGGCCTTCCTGTCCTTCACCATCTCCTAGAGCTTGCTCAAACTCATGTCGGTTGAGTCAGTGATGCCATCCAACCATCTCACCCTCTGTCACCCTTTCTCCTCTTGCCCTCGGTCTTTCCACCACATATAAGTGGTATCGGATGGTATTTGTCTTTCTCTTTCTGAAGACTCTTAAGTGCCTTAATTGCATGTCCTTAGGACTTGATTATTGTTGTTTACTTGCTAAGTCATGTCTTTCTTACTCTTTTGTGACCCCATGAGCTGTAGCCTGCCAGACTCCTCTGTCCATGGGATTTCCCAGGCAAGAGTACTGGAATGGGTTGCCATTTTCTTCTCCAGGGGGTCTTCACAACCCAGGGATCGAACCCACCTCTCCTGTGTTGGCAGGTGGATTCTTCACCGCTGGCCCACTAGGGAAGCCCCAAGGACCTGATTAGCAGTCCCAAAATTCATTTTACCATTTTTCTGCGGGATGCACAGAGAGCATAGGATTTTATGAATTAAAAATTCCACATTGATACACCAGAGTTCTCAAATAAAGGTTACCTTCCCCTACCCACATTTCAAACATGACCCTCAAAATAATCACAGATCTTCAAGCGGCTAGTAGAAACCTTCTAAGAATAAAGTTTAACAGTTCTGTTTATGGAAAAGTAAATGGAAACAAAAGTTGTCGTCATTTAAGTAGTGAACAATTTGTAGGGACTGGTCATTCATAGAAATGGTCTAGTTAGGAAAGAAGGCAGTGAGTTACTTGTCATTGACCTGACACAGAGCTGCCTGGTGGGACAGAGACCTCTTCCAGAATTGAACAATAACACCTGTGATGGAAGAAAAGACAAGATTCTCACTTACCTTCTCCAAGGAAAAATAGTATTTCCTTTCAAAGAAGTTCTATTTTTTCTTTTAAATGGAAAAAAAAAAGACCGGTCAATAGGCAACTATGCTTTAAAACATCCACTTGGATGTATTTTCATATGGTTTTTAGTAGATACATCTCCTCGGGCTAAAATAACATTTAAAAGAAAATCTTTGGACAATGTGTAAATGTTCAGTAGGTCATATAAATGCATGGATTTTTTATGTATTTGACTTCTCAGCATGTGAAATGTTAGGGTTGCTGACTGTATTTCATGATATCCCAGAACTACTTTGCCTGGGCTTGAATTTTAATTTTGGAAAGCTTTCTCACAGAAGTGGGGAGATTTATGCAGAAGTGAGAACCATACTTGATCAGAGGTGATAAAGCTCCTCTCCAGAGAACATACAGATGTTTCAGGCAAGCGCTCAGGATTTTAAAGGACTTGCTAGGAACCAGAAGAAGCCTTACAGAAGGCATTGGCCTGGGGCTTCAGCCTTGAGAGAGCAAAACCCTGGGAGTTTAGAAATCACTTCCCAGAGACAATGAAGCTAAACCAGCATGTTGGAGCCAAGACTGGCCCTCAGCATAATCACAAGTTTGTTCTGCGTACTTCTTTTCTTCATCTTCCCTGCCTACTTGACACCATTACGCTCTTGAGATTTCTACCTGAGAATGAAGGCCCCGAGGTGCAGACCTTCCCTCCATCACTGTGTTATCTGTCTGAGCCCCCCGCCCTGAACCCTGGCTGCCTTGCTGGTCGTGAACCCATCCAGGCTCATGGATTGCCCTCCACTAGGAAGACATGCTCATTTAAACAGGGGCACCTTGAAAAAGCTATTCTCCTTCATCCAAATGAATTCAATCATAGAAATGTTAAATGCCAGAGACTCAAGTGGGGACCTATTCGAGGGGCAAGAGGGGCCCCTTAAATTACATCATGTAAATGGCTCTTCTGTCACATGTAAGTGTGACATGCTCTTACACTCCGAGGAGGTCCTTTCTACATCCCCCAGACATCAGAGATCAATGTCAGCATTATCACTAAGAGCTGTTCTCGCTCCAAGAGCAAGCGGAAACCTTTCTCCCTCAGACTGTCAAAAAAGGACAATCTGAATTAGCAGAGGGTGAACTGTGGAATGTGTTCCTTTTTTCAAATGTATACAATTTATAGATCTCAATTTTTAAAAAAAGTTTAGCAGAGGTCCTTGGGGAGCTTGTTTTAATGAACTGATAAGAATGATTTGTAATTCAGGCATTAATTGCTTATATGTAAATAGCTGCTTCTGAGATGCTGAAGGTTCTGTTTGAAACCAGTTGTTCTCTTTAAACCTTGGCCTGCCATTTAATTTGCATTTGCAGTTTACTCGCAGACACTTTATTTTGTAGTTGATGCAAAGGTAAATTTCAGCAAACTAATCCACCTATGAGGTCCAAATTTCTGTGGCTTTTACCAGAGTTGCTGATTTTTGAAACCTGGGGTATCTGATGTTTTATTATAATGGATGTTCAGTTTTAAGGCACATTTAAAACATGCAGTTTTGCTGTCTTTGTTTTGTGATGCTAATTTTAGCCAAGGCTGCAGTTATAAAAAAAAATCTACACAAATAAATACATAAATAAATAAAATCTACAAGGCTTCCTGGAATGATCCCTTTCCTGAAACAATAGTTTCCAGAAATGCTTCTAATTAGTGAGCATTCCATTGGCTCCAGTGGGCAGCTTTATAGATGGTTTCCATTTGCAGGAACTTGTTCACAGCACACATCTATTTTCATAAACACACACAATACACGTGTGCATTTTCTGTTAGTTTGTTGGCTTCGATTATGTACTATCCACAGTTCTATTCATCCTGCAGCTAAATATTAAACATGGACGTGTAGGGTTCAGCTGACACTCTGAGCACATAGCATGGTGGAAATAACACAGAGCTCTTGTTCAGAGATCTGGTTGCTGATAACTCTGTAATCCCTTTTCTAACATTTCTGTACATTGAAAAATAGGGATTTGAGATCCCAGAAATACACACAATGGAAATCCCAATGGCAACGAAAGGGATATTGTGCAGGTGGCCCCCTTCAGTCTTGGGAAAGAGTTGACTTCCCATGTAGCTCTTCCAAACAGCTGGAGAAATCCAACCCCAGTGTCAATCAGATTCCAGCGAGTGGGGGTCAGCACTCACATCTGGCTAGCCCGGTTTCCTGCAGCATACCCTCACACCCTGCTCCTTCCGCACGTGTTCACTCTTCAGGAAATATTTTATTTATTCCACCATCTGCAAAACAAGATGGCCTCTAGAGCATAGACAAGCACCGGACCTCTTCTTCCAATTCGTCTTAGGTCAGGGAACAACTGTGCAGCAGAAAGGAATCTTTCCACACTGACAGAGTGATTAACAGTGCTCACCTCTCTTTTGGGGGAGCTGGTGCTTTTATTACGTCTCCTATGAGCAGAGATGAAGCCATGAACTTATAGCGATTTTCTTTTACAGGGTGAGAGAACGACAGCATCATGTCAATTAGTGTTGGCACAAGAAAAATGAAACTCAATAGTTTTCTATGTCCCAGCCTCAGGAAAACCCTTTCTGTCAGAGTTACCCACGAGGCTTGATAAGCCGCAGCCTCACCGAAGGTCCACACCCCTGACTTTCCTCTTCTGCTCCAGGGGGAGGGGCTGCCAGGGTACCGCGGGCAGTGGACTGGCTCCAGACTCGGGGACTCTAAAGATGTAAATTTCTGTTTGTGTTGGAGGTGCACCTTCAAAATTTTGGCGGCCCATTAAGGGATTTTTCCTTTGTTTTGGAACGTGCTTGAATGGAACCAAGCTCTGCTGGAATTCTCGTCAGAACAGGCTCTCTCATGGTTTCTACTATTTCCTGTCTCTAGCCAGCTTGTAGTGATCCCAACAAAGCTACTTATGGTATTTTATCCTGCTTGGACTCAGTTCCAGTACAAACCTGAGATTGAGGCAACGGAAAATGGAAGAGAAACATTGTTGGGGAAAAGCTTGGCCTCGCCCCTCCATCCCAGCTAAAAGACCGTGAAAGTTTATTATTGTTGTTTGTTTTAGTGGCAGGTCGGTGGAGGGGAAAGCTCACCATATTAAAGCCAAGGACCCGCGCGCCACCTCTCATTGTGCTGTTGCCTAAGATTGAATTTGCAAAGATATTTGGCCTGATCTATAAAGGAGACTGGAATTTCTGTAAAAGTTCATCCAGCTTTCTCAGAGCCTACGCATATTCCGGGGGCTGATGCATTTCATTCTGAAAAGGCTTCAACACTTGGAAAGGCTATTTTTCTGACTGAGTTCTTGACAACTTAGGTCACAGCACTGATCATCCATGGAGAGTCTATAATTTGGCATTTTTACTTTACCACTGATAGTAATATTTCAAGCAGGTACTCCGGGAGTTAGTCACAAACAAATCCCATGGACGGAGGAGCCTGGTGGGCTGCAGTCCATCGGGTCGCTAAGAGTTAGACACGATTGGGCGACTTCCCTTTCACTTTTCACTTTCATGCATTGGAGAAACAAATGGCAACCCATTCCAGTGTTCTTGACTGGAGAATCCCAGGGACGGGGGAGCCTGGTGGGCTGCCGTCTATGGGGTCGCACAGAGTCAGACACGACTGAAGCGACTTAGCAGCAGCAGCAACCTTAACTCCAGTTGACGGTTTTGCTGATCCAGGAAAATTCAAAGCTTTTTGTCCTTTTGAAAATGGGAACATCTAAACTTCCCTGGTAGTTCGGTGGTTAAGAATCCACCTATCAGTGCGGGGCACATGGGTTCGATAGCTGGTCTGGGAAGACTCCGCATGCCATGGGAAGCTAAGCCCATGTGCTTACTGAGCACTCGCTCTGAAGCCACTGCAGCGAGAAGCCACGCGCTGCAGCTCGGTTAGCCCCTGTTCTCTGCAAGTAGATAAGGCCCTCATGCAGCAACGAGGACCCAGGACTTCCAAACATAAATAAAAATTAAAAGAAAAATGTCAGTGGGAAAATCTGATGTCGTTTCTCCCTTCAAATCTTTCCCTACATAACAAGAGAAAAGGAGAGAAGGGACCCCCCTCCTTTCCAAGCTTACCCAGGTCCTCCCTGCCCAACTTCTCAGGTTGTGCACTAGACAATAGAAGGCTCTTCTCACCAGGGAGGTGGTGAAATGACACCTTTGGAATCCTGCAGAGTGGTGGCCTCGCCCGTCACACCTTTCTACTCTGATGGCAATGGATGACTTGCTTTTTCTGAAACAAGTCGGACGTTCCTGCTTCTTCTATCTTTGTTCACAGATTGCCCTGCTTGAGACCTCCACTACTGCATTAAAAGTATTGCTTTTGGCCTATTTCCCCAAACACAATAAAATCCTCAAAGGTGGGCATGCTGCACGGTGCCTCCCCACACAGGTAAACAGAAGTCTTCAGAAAGCAGCCCGCCTTGCTGTGTTTTGCCTAGTTTGCATTTTCCAGAAAGACAACTATTAAGAAGAGGGAGAGATCACACATTACATTTTAAGTGACACACAATTAAAAATGCCTCGTGGGAATCTATGCAAACCAATTTTAACCTGTCTTCTCTTGCACCGAACTGAACAGCCGCAACTCAGTCAGGGTCTGTCTCCCTGCATCGTGTTCTCTGTACTGGCTTGTCCTTGAGGCCCCCAGTGTTCAGAACATTCGAGAGAGGCAATAACAAGTTTCCATATTTCTTTCAGTTTGATCTTTCTTCCGTTATTCTGATTACTGCCATTTTGAACAGCATTATAATACCAAAAGAAAAAACTTAAATGAAGGCCCACAGAACATTAAAATTCAGGTAACTGGGATAAGATGTAACATGTAAAGGGGTCAGCAAAGATAAAATGCATAGAGGGAACTGTAATATTAGCAGAGTCCTGACAGGGATACACTACAGGAAAACAGTTAGGAGCACTGGACCCTGAACCCTACAGACTCAATCAGAGCCCTAACACCTGTTTACCTTCTCTGTGCCTCAGAGTTCTCACCTTTGAAATGGAAATAACAGGGTTGTCCTGGTATTAAACACATTAACATACAGTTGAATCATATTATCTGCAGTTATGTGCAGTATTTATGTTCTATAAAGCTGTCAAGAACTCTGAATTAGTGAAAACCGAACCAGGACTCTAAAAGAAACATGGACTTAGCTTTCCTGAGTCTCTGCTCCCAACATTTTTGTCAGTTGACAAATATATAATCTTACTTTGTGTGTGTGCGTGTTTATGAGACTTTTTAACTGAAGTATAGTTGATTTACAATGCTGGTGTTAGTTTCAGGAGTACAGCAAGGTGCTTTGGTTATATACATTCTTTTTCAGATTCTTTTCCATTGAAGGTTATTAGAAGATACTAAATATATAATTCCCTGAATTATAAAGCAGATCCTTGTTGTTAATCTATTTTATATATAGTAGTGTGTATCTGTTAGTCCCAGACTCCTTATTTGTCTACCACCCCCTTTCCCTTTGGTAACCATGAGTTTGTTTTCTATGGCTATTAGTCTATTTATGATTTGTAAATAATTTCATTTGTATCACTTCCTCTAGATTTGCACATCCAAAGCAACATCGTATGATATTTGTCTTTCTCCATGTGGCTTAGTTCACTTAGTGTGAAAATCTCTAGGTCTATCCATGTTGCTGCAAATGGCATTATTTCATTCTTTTCTATGACGGAGAGATAGTCCGTGTGTGTGTGTGTGTGTGTGTGTATACGCTACACCTTTTCCCATTCATCTGTCAATGGACATTTAGGTTGCTTCCATGCCTTGGCTGTTGTAAATAGTGTTGCTGTGCACACAGGGGTGCATGTAACTTTTCAAGTTAGGGTTTCCCTTTTTTCCGGATAAATGCCCAGTTATATGTGTTTCTTTAAATCCACCTCGTTTACTACACATTGTTGACTCATTCGCACTGAACTCACATTCACAGCCAATAGCACTGTGCAGCTCATGACTGAATGACGCTTATCTGACACCTGCATTTTCTTCGTAAAGCACCGCTCAGCCTTCTTGTGCCTAGGACACTGGACAGCGCTTCAGCACAGGTCAGGGAGCCACTCGAGACAACAAAGCCACCACCAAGACACACAAAGATGCAAAGCCGCGGCACCAAACAGACAGAAGGAAGGATGGCTGTTTACAGTCGGAGCTGAAACAAGCAGGCAGAATGTTGCTCTGCTTAGCCTCAGGTGGAAGTATGCATGTGCGGTGACAACAATCTATCATCTGTGTCTACAAAGGACCATGAAGTGACCACATTAATTTATTTGGAGATTATAAATAGTCTTTAGTGTGTAGATGAATTTACATTACAGAATCCACAAACGATGAAGATCAGTCATTTAAGAACTAAGGATTTTTTTCTGGCACATGGTAAGCCCCATATACAGTGTTTGTTATTATCACACAAGATATGATTATACCAGGTTTTATACCCATGTGATGGCTCATTTCTTTGCTGTGGTGGTTAATTTTATGTGCCAACTAGGTTACTCAGGTATTTAACCAAATAGTAGTCTAAATGCTGCTGTGAAGATACTTTGTCGACGTGATTAACATCTACAGCTAGTTGAATAAGTAAGGGAGATTACCCTCAACAGTGTGGGTGGGCCTCACCCAATTAGGTGGAGTCTCTAAGAGCAAGTATGGAGGTTTCCTGGGGGAAAAAAATTCTACTTCAATCTGGCAGTGTCAACTCCTATCTATTCAGGCTGTTATCTTGTTACCCCCCCAACTGTCACATGAGCAAATTCCTTAAAGTAAATCTCACTCTCTCTTATACACACCACACACACACACACACACACACACACACACACACTTCCTATTGGTTCCTCTGGAGAGACCTAATTGATAAATTCACTTCTGATGCTTTTCTCTCTTGTGATGACACAGTCAAGTGGGAGGGGTGCTGGACTGAAAATCAGGACGACCAGACCTTGTCTCATGTGCATTTCCCCATCCTGTGTCTACTGGCCATTCTCTGTGGTTTTTCCCAGCTCCCAGAGTCCCCAGATGGTGGAAACACCTGAGCACAGGCCCTCCCCTCCCTCACCCTCTCTTAGGATTCTTTCCATAGCATCATGGAGTGTGAGAGTTGGATAGAACCTCGGAGATTATATCATCCAGGCTCTTTTGTTTCTTTATTTCTTCAAGTACAAATGGCTCACATTCCCTTTCTCCTTTCTAACAAGAGGTATAAACTCTTGTAAGACCTGTTCAGTTTGTTGCCAGATTCTCTGAACCTTAGGGAAATCCTGCCAAGTGAGGCCCCAATGGCAAAAAATTAGGAGAAATTAGTGGTGGGGGTGGAAGGGGTAGGCGAGATGGGATTCTTTGAAAGCCCTGAAATGCTAGCAGAAAATTGATCAAAGCCGAGATGAATTTCGCCCATCTCTTCTAACGAGCTGCTAATATTGGAGTGGCAGTTCTGTCAGGATAATTTGTCACACATGTCCCCGTGTGGGCTGGAGCCCCTTCAGAGTCATCTTCCAACCCACTGCCACAGGCAACTTGTCTGAAACAAAGCTCAAAGACATAATGGAAAGGGCAATGTGGGCGGTGGAGGGAAAGGGATGGCCACCCTCTCCTGAGGTCGCCCAGCCTCCAGCATCCACCATCATGAGGCTGGAAGAACCTGATGGGACTTCCACTACATTTGTGCTCCTGTCAAGGCTGCAATGTCCACTGCTGCAAATATGCTGTCCAGAAAAGAACACCGCCTCCTAAAAAATAACACGGTGTCAACACTAGTTAGCAGACCCATTAAGCTCTGTGATAAGCGAGACTTCTCGCTGAGGCAGGCTGGCAGAAATTTCTCTGCCAGGGCAAAATTCTCTTGGCCAGAATGACTGCCTGTGACCCCAGAGGGGCCTGGGTCCGAGCACCCGCTGTGGGATGCTGCTTACACAGCTTGTCCATCCATCAGAGGGGACCCTGGAACTTGCCTAAGTGGCTCTCAGGCAAACCATCAATTGCACACTCTGTTGTCACCACTGAGCCTTACAAAGGTTCCATTCTTTCTCTCTGCTTTTAACATACAAACAGCAACAAAACATCTGTTGTGGGTTGACCAGAGAACTAAAAGTTGGAACAGAATTCAAGGTGCAGTGGGTATTGGGGTTAAAAATAATGCTGATGTCGGAGGCCAGTTTGTAGGTCTCTTCTGGACTAAGCTGTTCAGTGCAGAGAAGAGAAGGTGAAATCTCCCTTTATTTTTCTTTAGCTTTAACAATATGCCAAATATTTTAAAGACTGCATTGTGCTTCTTTAAGGAAGACTTCTGAATTATCTCTATGTTTATAAATCTATTTACACATACCCTGCTCCAACTAAGGGCTTCCCTGGTGGCTCAGATGGTAAAGAATCTGCCTGCAATGTGGGAGGCACAGGTTTGATCCCTGGGTAGGGAAGATGTCCTAGAGAAGGGAAAGGCTACACACTCCAGTATTCTTGCCTGGAGAATCCCAGGGACAGAGGAGCCTGGCAAGCTATAGTCCATGGGTTCACAAAGAGTCGGACACGACTGAGAGATTAACACTTTCACTTTCACTTCTCCAACCAAAGTAGGTTTGAGGATGCATCACTTCTGAAACAACGTTAATTGCATAATCCCTTTATATGGAAGCTATTTGACTAAGTCATGCTAAAGAAAGGCCAGTCACAAGTATTCAAGGATGCTGTAGCTTGAGGCATCTTCCACACCACCCAGCCAGGCCAAATCCATCATTTATCAGAAAAGTGCTTTGTCCAGATTAGTGAAGTGAGTTTTCAAAACTCATATTAACACATAAGTGTTGAATCCAGAAAAATGGTACTTGTTTGCTGGGCAGGAATAGAGATGCAGACATAGGAAATGGACATGGGGACAGTGGGTGCAGGGGATGACTGGGAGGTTGGGATTTGCATATATATACAACCATGCGTAAAATAGATAGCTAATGGGAAGCTACTGTATACCACTGGAATCTCAACTTGGTGCTCTGTGATGACCTAGAGGGATGGAATGAGGGGTGGAAGAGAGGTCTAAGAGGGAGGGGATATATGTATACATACAGCAGATTCACTTCATTGTACAGCAAAAATTAACACAAAGGTGTAAATGACTGTATCACTCATACAGAAGCATGTTTCAAACCTAGATGTCCTCAAAATCCAATGTTTTTCCTATGGGGGTTAGTGTTAGTTGCTCAGTTGTGTCCGACTGAGTGGACTAGACTCAGTCGGACCCAGTGGACTGTAGTCCAGCTAGCTCCTCTGTCCATGGGATTCTCCAGGCAAGAATATTGGAGTGTGTTGCCACTTCCTTCTCTAGGGGATCTTTCTGACCCAGGGACTGAACCCAGTCTCCCACATTGTGGGCAGATTCTTTACCATCTGAGCTACCCCNCTACAAAATAATACAACATAATATGCTAATATATATATATATATATATATATATATATATATATATAGCTATGTGTAATTTTATATATGAATCTTCATTGGATTAGCAGTGGTATCAGGCAGTATTTACAGTATTTTCATGTCCACTTTTTTGGTATGCCCCAAACAAATAAATTTAAGAGACGATGTCTCATTTTCTTGGAAAGGAAAAACAGTATATTTGTTGTAAGCATTTTCCTTTGCTCTGATGAAAACACAGAAGATGTGCTGTTGTTGACCTTTCTTCCCTATATTTTTTAGTTACTTTTTGTTTTACATTCTGCAGTAATACTTCGTAGACTTCAGTATCAGTTTATATCCAACTACATCTCAAACTTCAAATCCTTACACTTCCTCCAGAATCTTCTCACAAATCCCTTTCCTGTTCTTGTAATTTATATGTACTCTTCAGGTTTTCACCTCATAAAAGGGTAAAGAAAAAAGAAACACCTTTTGTTTTTTCAGTGTAGGGAGCTGAGCTCCAGGCATTCTTCTGCCAGCAGAGCTGTTGATGAATGCTGGCAGCCCTTATAAAACAAGACACAAAAAGAATCAAGACTCTTCTGCAAATATTGTATGTGGTTTCTCTCTTAATTTGTACCCAAGAAAGGGCACCATTGTACCAGTCATTTCCACCACCAATGCTGTTGTTACCATCAATACATTAGCATCCCTGCCATCACTGAATGCTCTGGGTCATGCCCCCTGTGAATAATGACATGCAAAGTGATCTACTTTTTCTATAAAGCCTGGAACACTATACCTGAGGCTCATACCATAGGAGCAAAATCCAAGTGTCCCTCTTTCCTGATACTCCCATTTTCATGGGGCAATAAAGGAAAAGGAAGGAATGAAGATGCATACAAAAGCATAAGAGTGATGCCAATTTATGAGAAAATCTATCATTTACAGGCAGGTAGAATATAAATGGTATAAGTTTTGGATACTTTCAGCCCTGAATAAAACCACAGCTCTGCAAATGTTTCTGTGATAGTTTATTTGACCTCTCTGACTTCTGTTTTCTCCTCTGTAAAATGCACACAAGATTTTTGTGAAATTAATTTATATTATGCATATGCCACTTCTAGATTAATGTCTAGCCTATGGTAGTTGTTCGTGAAAAAGTTACAATGATATTGAAATTTATTTAGATTTTCTCTTTAGTAAGTAAGCTTGNACACACACACACACACACACACACACACACACACTTCCTATTGGTTCCTCTGGAGAGACCTAATTGATAAATTCACTTCTGATGCTTTTCTCTCTTGTGATGACACAGTCAAGTGGGAGGGGTGCTGGACTGAAAATCAGGACGACCAGACCTTGTCTCATGTGCATTTCCCCATCCTGTGTCTACTGGCCATTCTCTGTGGTTTTTCCCAGCTCCCAGAGTCCCCAGATGGTGGAAACACCTGAGCACAGGCCCTCCCCTCCCTCACCCTCTCTTAGGATTCTTTCCATAGCATCATGGAGTGTGAGAGTTGGATAGAACCTCGGAGATTATATCATCCAGGCTCTTTTGTTTCTTTATTTCTTCAAGTACAAATGGCTCACATTCCCTTTCTCCTTTCTAACAAGAGGTATAAACTCTTGTAAGACCTGTTCAGTTTGTTGCCAGATTCTCTGAACCTTAGGGAAATCCTGCCAAGTGAGGCCCCAATGGCAAAAAATTAGGAGAAATTAGTGGTGGGGGTGGAAGGGGTAGGCGAGATGGGATTCTTTGAAAGCCCTGAAATGCTAGCAGAAAATTGATCAAAGCCGAGATGAATTTCGCCCATCTCTTCTAACGAGCTGCTAATATTGGAGTGGCAGTTCTGTCAGGATAATTTGTCACACATGTCCCCGTGTGGGCTGGAGCCCCTTCAGAGTCATCTTCCAACCCACTGCCACAGGCAACTTGTCTGAAACAAAGCTCAAAGACATAATGGAAAGGGCAATGTGGGCGGTGGAGGGAAAGGGATGGCCACCCTCTCCTGAGGTCGCCCAGCCTCCAGCATCCACCATCATGAGGCTGGAAGAACCTGATGGGACTTCCACTACATTTGTGCTCCTGTCAAGGCTGCAATGTCCACTGCTGCAAATATGCTGTCCAGAAAAGAACACCGCCTCCTAAAAAATAACACGGTGTCAACACTAGTTAGCAGACCCATTAAGCTCTGTGATAAGCGAGACTTCTCGCTGAGGCAGGCTGGCAGAAATTTCTCTGCCAGGGCAAAATTCTCTTGGCCAGAATGACTGCCTGTGACCCCAGAGGGGCCTGGGTCCGAGCACCCGCTGTGGGATGCTGCTTACACAGCTTGTCCATCCATCAGAGGGGACCCTGGAACTTGCCTAAGTGGCTCTCAGGCAAACCATCAATTGCACACTCTGTTGTCACCACTGAGCCTTACAAAGGTTCCATTCTTTCTCTCTGCTTTTAACATACAAACAGCAACAAAACATCTGTTGTGGGTTGACCAGAGAACAAAAAGTTGGAACAGAATTCAAGGTGCAGTGGGTATTGGGGTTAAAAATAATGCTGATGTCGGAGGCCAGTTTGTAGGTCTCTTCTGGACTAAGCTGTTCAGTGCAGAGAAGAGAAGGTGAAATCTCCCTTTATTTTTCTTTAGCTTTAACAATATGCCAAATATTTTAAAGACTGCATTGTGCTTCTTTAAGGAAGACTTCTGAATTATCTCTATGTTTATAAATCTATTTACACATACCCTGCTCCAACTAAGGGCTTCCCTGGTGGCTCAGATGGTAAAGAATCTGCCTGCAATGTGGGAGGCACAGGTTTGATCCCTGGGTAGGGAAGATGTCCTAGAGAAGGGAAAGGCTACACACTCCAGTATTCTTGCCTGGAGAATCCCAGGGACAGAGGAGCCTGGCAAGCTATAGTCCATGGGTTCACAAAGAGTCGGACACGACTGAGAGATTAACACTTTCACTTTCACTTCTCCAACCAAAGTAGGTTTGAGGATGCATCACTTCTGAAACAACGTTAATTGCATAATCCCTTTATATGGAAGCTATTTGACTAAGTCATGCTAAAGAAAGGCCAGTCACAAGTATTCAAGGATGCTGTAGCTTGAGGCATCTTCCACACCACCCAGCCAGGCCAAATCCATCATTTATCAGAAAAGTGCTTTGTCCAGATTAGTGAAGTGAGTTTTCAAAACTCATATTAACACATAAGTGTTGAATCCAGAAAAATGGTACTTGTTTGCTGGGCAGGAATAGAGATGCAGACATAGGAAATGGACATGGGGACAGTGGGTGCAGGGGATGACTGGGAGGTTGGGATTTGCATATATATACAACCATGCGTAAAATAGATAGCTAATGGGAAGCTACTGTATACCACTGGAATCTCAACTAGGTGCTCTGTGATGACCTAGAGGGATGGAATGAGGGGTGGAAGAGAGGTCTAAGAGGGAGGGGATATATGTATACATACAGCAGATTCACTTCATTGTACAGCAAAAATTAACACAAAGGTGTAAATGACTGTATCACTCATACAGAAGCATGTTTCAAACCTAGATGTCCTCAAAATCCAATGTTTTTCCTATGGGGGTTAGTGTTAGTTGCTCAGTTGTGTCCGACTGAGTGGACTAGACTCAGTCGGACCCAGTGGACTGTAGTCCAGCTAGCTCCTCTGTCCATGGGATTCTCCAGGCAAGAATATTGGAGTGTGTTGCCACTTCCTTCTCTAGGGGATCTTTCTGACCCAGGGACTGAACCCAGTCTCCCACATTGTGGGCAGATTCTTTACCATCTGAGCTACCCCACCATGTTAATTTTATAAGACTTTAAAAAAAGAGTGAAAATCTGGGAGAGCTCTCTGTGGACAGAGAGGAGCATCTCAAATCCAAATAGTCAATCAGGGCTCAAAACTCAAGCCATCTGGACTGGACAGGCAGCTAGAAAGTCAAGCTTAATGCCAGACACCAAGGAAAGAGTATCCTACCTGGGGAAAGATGTAAGAATGTAGGCAACCAGGAGATAAGACCAACATGAATAGCTGAACAGAGAAAGAGTTAGGTTAATATGGAGTAGATTTGAAAATCTTAGGAAAAATTACTCTGACTATGAAATCACTAAATCCAACTTAAATTTTATACTAAGAAAAGTAGAGGCTATAACCTTGTTGCAAGACTCTTCTGAGTAATGCACAGGATCACTTACCCATCAGTCAAGGAGTTCCTTAACATGCAGATGTGAAATTGCCAACATCGTTGATGACTGGCAACCTAGGCAAAGGCGAGTTAGAGAACATAGCATAGGTATGTCTCCACACCCCGCCGAAGGTGGGCAATGACAGTGTAAGGGAAGAAAGGGAAGCAAAGCTCTGATAGTTTTAATTCATCTTCCAGGAGGAACAGCAAGGGAGTATCATGCTATAGAAATAGCAAAGGAGAATGAACAAATGTTTTCTTGCACTTTTACTCTGCTCTCTACCTTCTCCTCTGCTGTATTTCACACCTTTTTTCCATCTGGGTTTTATATAGGAGGATATATATATATAGCAAGTTAATTTGGTAGGCATTTTTGGGAGGCATAAGTCCAGAGAGAAATATTCCTCTAGCTAGACGTTAGAACTCAACTTTACTCATCTTTGTTCTATTGTTATTGTTTGCTCATGTTCTTCTTCCCCAGTCAGCCAAAATCAACAGAATCTAGATGTTAATGTTCTCCATGAGGCAGAGTTTTAAAGACACCCATTTATCATCCAGCATAAAAGCAAGTGGGAAGCAGAGGAGTAAAAGGGCTCTAACACATGACCCCAGCAACTGGGAGTCTCCGTGTCTTGCAACTTTTCCCAACAAAGAAATTGTTGAAGAGTTACTCATCCTTGCTTAAATCTGTTGCTGAATTGTTGAATTCACCTGCCTCTTTTCTAACACGTGAATGATCCAAATCCTCAGCTGCAAAGCACAGGTAAAGACGACGATGGACAGGTAAAGACGACGGTGCTTGTAAAGCACAAAAAGCCTGGCATGCGTGAGCGTGTTGCAGCCACTCCCGTCAGGCTTTCTGTCCTCTGCCTCCTCCTTTCTTGCTCCTTCTCCTCGTCACATCTTTATTATCATCTCCAAGCAGTGATCTGACTGATAGGTCACATTTTGTTTTCCTGAGTTTGCTATCAAGGATGAGTGAATGTTAAATTTTGTTATAGCCTTTCAAATATCTCCAGGGTCTTTAATGAGTAAGTATACAGAGTTGGGGGAGTAGTTCAGGGTTTAGCAGATACAGAGTTTTCTTCTCTTTCTCTGCCTCCCTCCCTCTTTTTCTCTTCCATTCTCTCTCTCTCTTTTTCCATCAGTATCTCTCCTTAACTTATTTCCTGGGAAGATAGAATGTATTAAATAGTTTGAACTGATATAAGACTATATGAGACCACATGATTTTTAACTATAAAATTTCACTTTCATGGTATATATAGTTGAAAAATCATTTAAAGTTTTAGTGATCAAGTTTGACAAGTAAAACTATGAATCACCTTGCATTTAATATCATTTTGTATTGTTATAACGTTTTTAACATTATGCAAGTAATGCAACTGCTTTCTCCATTGCTTCTCATTATTTCCCTGAAAACAATTTTTTTTTTAATTGTAGTCTGTCTTTAAATGATAGTTTAGCTAGGTAGAGAAGACTAGCTTCTATAAATTAGGAATTGCATCTGGCTGCATGAATAGCCATGTGATCAATGAGGCTGGTTTGGGAGACTTGTCAAAATAGAGATCTTTTTAATGCAGTAAGAAGTTGGAGATTGGAAGACTTATGCTATTGCAATTGCTCAGAGAAGTCATCAAAAGCTTCTGCTGTACAAATCTGCAGCCCTCATCATGTGGTTTTAGTTCTCAGTGTCATAAATGGCTCACATATCAATAATCATTAGGTCTATGTTCCAGGCAGAAAAAAAGGAAGAGGATAAGGGAAAACATGCACAAGGCAATTTTGTCCTTTTTATTGGGAAAATAACTTATTTCCAGGAACCACCGCCCAAATAACTTTCTGCTTCTATTTCTGTGTCACATGGCCAGTCCTCATCCTGAGGGAGTTTGGGGAAGTGAGTATTTTTAAGTGCGTACGTTGCTGTTCTAAGTAATGCTAGAATTTTATTAGTCAGCAAGAGATGAGAATAAAATAGATGCTATATAGAAAACCAACAGTGTTGGCCACACAGATGTATAATTATTTCTTCTCCATACAAGAAATTGCTCAACACTTGTTTTAATCTAGTTGGTGGGAAACCTGATGCTAGTCTGCTTTTCAAGTCCTCTTCTAGTTATTCCGTTGTTTCTGCAGTCTTTGCCTAAGTTCTTCCATTTGTTGATGGCATTGCTTCTCTTTCATTTTGCTGAATTTCGTCAAACCTTAGAGGATCCCCAGGCACCTGTTTCTGAAGTTGAGATTCTAGGTTAGTCCACTGGCTGCCTTTATTGTACTGCTGCTTGACTTGACCTGCCAGGGTAATTTGGGGTAGCTATGTGGGGGACAGCTGTAGCACAGGATATCTCAGCATCTAATCCTCCATATGGTGCAACTCCGTACTTTCTGGGAGCTGCAAGCCAGCCCAGATTCTGCCAGTTCTCTCTTTCATAAGATCTGACAGTCACTCTTCTTTTATGAGTCAGATGCATCTGCTACTGTTGCTTGTAGGGTGGGGAGAGCAAAATTCAGGGGTAAACCCTGAACAAAGGGGTAAGCCTGACCCCTCCCTCTGAGGTAGCACAACGAATCACCCTCCTGGTTGTTCTCTTGCCTCCAGCTCCCACCACCCCCAGGCAGGAAGCTCGCTTAGTGCTTCTCCCATCTGTATGTTACGGCTTCCTCCTAGGCCTGTCCTGGTCTCCAGCCCCGTTCCTTGGCTGATGGTCCCTCTGCAGATTTTCATTTACATTCTTTTAAGATTTCTCATAGTTCCTGTTCTCTCTTTTTCCCAAGTAAGACAATGTATATACATTCATTTCCATGGTTATGATGGATTTGATATGAGAAAAGGAAGTCTGCAGTCAATGTTTTTCTCCAACTAAAAAATTAAAGCCTTCTTCAAATATATTGTGAAACACATTTATATCCTTTCTTTCATGAGATTATCTCTGTTGCCCCATAAAGTAGCTTGCATAGTTATTATGACACACAATTCACAGATGAGGAAATAGAGAGTAGGGTTAATCATGCTTATCTCCTACATCTAAGAAATACCTTATTCTTCATATGGTATTGTTTTTATAGTTTCTTTTGTTATGTGTCCTTCCGCTTATGTTTTCATTTCTGAAAGTTACTTATTGCACCACTGGGGAAATAGGAAAGCTAAAACTCAGTTCTTTCTTTTCTGAGTGATAAAGCTC
>SJYV01054512.1:1554363-1623879 GCA_006410875.1 Neotragus pygmaeus | reverse complement strand
CTAGGTAGAGAAGACTAGCTTCTATAAATTAGGAATTGCATCTGGCTGCATGAATAGCCATGTGATCAATGAGGCTGGTTTGGGAGACTTGTCAAAATAGAGATCTTTTTAATGCAGTAAGAAGTTGGAGATTGGAAGACTTATGCTATTGCAATTGCTCAGAGAAGTCATCAAAAGCTTCTGCTGTACAAATCTGCAGCCCTCATCACGCGGTTTTAGTTCTCAGTGTCATAAATGGCTCACATATCAATAATCATTAGGTCTATGTTCCAGGCAGAAAAAAAGGAAGAGGATAAGGGAAAACATGCACAAGGCAATTTTGTCATTTTTATTGGGAAAATAACTTATTTCCA
The DNA here is from genome assembly GCA_006410875.1 of Neotragus pygmaeus. Lineage (NCBI taxonomy): Eukaryota > Metazoa > Chordata > Mammalia > Artiodactyla > Bovidae > Neotragus > Neotragus pygmaeus. Next base: position 1,623,526 of record SJYV01054512.1, on the reverse strand, counting down.
GGAACCACCGCCCAAATAACTTTCTGCTTCTATTTCTGTGTCACATGGCCAGTCCTCATCCTGAGGGAGTTTGGGGAAGTGAGTATTTTTAAGTGCGTACGTTGCTGTTCTAAGTAATGCTAGAATTTTATTAGTCAGCAAGAGATGAGAATAAAATAGATGCTATATAGAAAACCAACAGTGTTGGCCACACAGATGTATAATTATTTCTTCTCCATACAAGAAATTGCTCAACACTTGTTTTAATCTAGTTGGTGGGAAACCTGATGCTAGTCTGCTTTTCAAGTCCTCTTCTAGTTATTCCGTTGTTTCTGCAGTCTTTGCCTAAGTTCTTCCATTTGTTGATGGCATTGCTTCTCTTTCATTTTGCTGAATTTCGTCAAACCTTAGAGGATCCCCAGGCACCTGTTTCTGAAGTTGAGATTCTAGGTTAGTCCACTGGCTGCCTTTATTGTACTGCTGCTTGACTTGACCTGCCAGGGTAATTTGGGGTAGCGATGTGGGGGACAGCTGTAGCACAGCATATCTCAGCATCTAATCCTCCATATGGTGCAACTCCGTACTTTCTGGGAGCTGCAAGCCAGCCCAGATTCTGCCAGTTCTCTCTTTCATAAGATCTGACAGTCACTCTTCTTTTATGAGTCAGATGCATCTGCTACTGTTGCTTGTAGGGTGGGGAGAGCAAAATTCAGGGGTAAACCCTGAACAAAGGGGTAAGCCTGACCCCTCCCTCTGAGGTAGCACAACGAATCACCCTCCTGGTTGTTCTCTTGCCTCCAGCTCCCACCACCCCCAGGCAGGAAGCTCGCTTAGTGCTTCTCCCATCTGTATGTTACGGCTTCCTCCTAGGCCTGTCCTGGTCTCCAGCCCCGTTCCTTGGCTGATGGTCCCTCTGCAGATTTTCATTTACATTCTTTTAAGATTTCTCATAGTTCCTGTTCTCTCTTTTTCCCAAGTAAGACAATGTATATACATTCATTTCCATGGTTATGATGGATTTGATATGAGAAAAGGAAGTCTGCAGTCAATGTTTTTCTCCAACTAAAAAATTAAAGCCTTCTTCAAATATATTGTGAAACACATTTATATCCTTTCTTTCATGAGATTATCTCTGTTGCCCCATAAAGTAGCTTGCATAGTTATTATGACACACAATTCACAGATGAGGAAATAGAGAGTAGGGTTAATCATGCTTATCTCCTACATCTAAGAAATACCTTATTCTTCATATGGTATTGTTTTTATAGTTTCTTTTGTTATGTGTCCTTCCGCTTATGTTTTCATTTCTGAAAGTTACTTATTGCACCACTGGGGAAATAGGAAAGCTAAAACTCAGTTCTTTCTTTTCTGAGTGATAAAGCTCAGATTCCCAAACAGAACCCTAACCCACATGGCATCCCAGATCACAGCTGTCTCCTACGTTCTCTTGGGCCTAATGTTCTTGCTTCCACAGGGAGGTTTCTACCTGATCTCTCCAGTGCCTTCTAAGCCTTCGGAATCTTTCTCTTTTGTGTCTTCAGCTCCTTACCCTCTAGTCTAGAAAGAAGCCAGGAAAGTAACTGAGCCCGAGCTTTGGTGCTTGAGCCAGAGCTATAATAGCTTAAAATTCGTATCCCCCAAATCCAAGGTAGGGAGAGTGCAAAAGGAATCTAATCTTGTTCTTTACAAAGTTCAAAGGAAGAAACTCAGGGAAATGAATAACTGTAGTTATTCATATACCAAGAGATAAACATGGTATTAGGATCAGAGCCAAAGAGTAAAAAATACAGAAGAATAGGAAATAACAAAGAGGAACAAAAAGAAGGAGGAAGAGAAAGAGAAGAGGAGGAAGAACAGGAGGGAGAGGAGAAGGAAGCAAGGGAGAGGAGGAAGGGGTTGGGGGAAGAAGAGAAGCACAAGAACAATAACCACCACTGCCGTCACCATCATCGTGGACTGAGGGCCTTAAGTAATTTTCTCAAATTGGATTATGATACATGAGCTCAGTGTTCCAGCTCCCGGTAATCTGGTCCATTGGTGGGCATTGTTGGTGTAAACACACAGGGTTGGAGTCAGCATCCCTCATCTTTTCTCTCAGGCCCTGTCTCTCCATCAGACAAATTAGCTGTTCTGATGAATTTAAGAGAAGACTAATATGTGATTTTCTTCTATGTAGTGTATTTAGAACTAATTTCAGGTCCTATAAACATCTCTTTAATTTACTAACGAGATTTTGAGAATTCATAAGAATACTAGAGTTGGTCATTTGGGAGATGAGATCTTCTATATTTTGTGGAAATTTGGAATTATCTTATTGTTGAAGACAAGCCTTCCCAAGAACAAAAGTAATTATTTTCAGCTACTCTAAATGGTCCACAACTGAGTGAAGATGAGGTGTGTTTATACCTGTCTTATATTAATGGAAGATACACACATTTTGCTATCAATACCTCTTTTAAGTTAGAGCAACCAATAACAGATTTGATAATGATCAGTAGAAAGAGAAATACTAGCTTTGGAAAGCTCTGATACACTCGCAAAGTAGATACTAATGGGCAAAATATATTTGCCCAGTTTCAATTTAGAGTTCTTTCCCCTTGACTGTTACAAACAAAAGCCTAATGAAACCGGCGGGTAGAAGATGACAGAGCATGCTGTGTTTCTAGCATATATTCTCTACGAATGATGCCTCCTTATAGATTTTGCCATCTTTCCTGGTACCCATGACTCCTTTTCTTTCTACCAGGTCTAGCAAGAAAGCTTGCCTCCTGAGAGTTTGTTTTTGTAACTTCCAGGATCTTGATATTCCTGTGGCATACTGAGCCTCAGAGCAAGCAAGAAGAATGTAGGATGGCAGAAACAAAGTGCAGAGTACAAAGCTCAGGTCTCTAGACCCCCGCAGAATCTCGCAGCTGCGATCCGGAGAGATGCCCACTTTGCATATTTCTCCACTCAGCTCTCTCAGGTGTACCCTCACACCACCAGCTTTGTTAGGAAATAACCCCACTTTTCCTATGGGTTCTGGAGGAAACAGCCTGAAATGACCCGAGAGATAGGCTAATGGTCCCAGAAAGAATGTTTAACGGTGATGAAGGTTGCTCCAAGCTTACTTAAATTTCATCTCCTTCATAAAAATTTATCTGACTACCCAACTGAGGATGCTTTTCCAGTTCTCTGAATTCCTAAAACCCGCAGAATATATCACAGAAATAGTAACAACATGAGGTGATAGGTATATATTAATTTGATTGGGGCAACATTTCATGCAGTACACATGTCAATCAAGGTACACTTTAAATATACACAATTGTATTTGTGAATATTACCTCAGTAAAGCTGATAAATAAATAGATACCTACTTACGTAAATGCACAAATACATACCTACAAAAGGGCTTCCCTGGTGGTTCGTTGGTAAAGAATCTACAATGCAGGAGACACAGGTTCAGTCACTGGGTCAGGGAAATCTCCTGGAGAAGGGAATGGCTTCCCACTCCAGTGTTCTTGCCTGGGAAATCTCATGGACAGAGGAGCATTGGTGGGATACAGTCCATGGGGTTGCAAAAGAGTTGGACATGATTTAGTGACTAAACAGCAACACACATACATACATTTTTAAACAGAAACTCCTTTCCACGTTGAATTACCTTGGCACCTCTTTCAAACTCAGTGAGCCACGTAAGAGTAAAAGTATTTCTGGATTCTCTATTTTCCATTGACATATGTATTCTTTTTATGCCAGTATTCAACGTTCCTGATTACTGTAGCTTTATAGTAACGTTTGAAATCTTGTAACGTAGGTTTTTCAGCTATATTCTAGTTCTCTTCTCTTTTTCTCAAAACTGCTTTGTTTTTTTTAAGCCCCTTGCTGTTATAATATCAGCAGAACCCACTCGCTTACTGAGATTTGTATTGTGATAGCACTGATTCTATCGACAAACACAGGGAGAACTGTTATTTAATAATAGTAAATCTGCCAATTCATGAAAATAATATATTTCTCCATTTGTTTACAGTTTGCTTCCTTTCTTTCAGGTTTGTCATATGCTTTTTAGTCTACAGGTATTAAATATATTTTGTTAAATTTGTCTCTAAGTGTTACATGTTTTGGATACTAATAATGATATTCTTTTATTTCGATTTTCAGTTTTTCAGTCCTCTCCCTTCCTACTGAGGTGGCCTGCACATGGTGAAGCTAGGGTTCCAGTCCTGCTTCTGGTACCAGCTCTCACAATTCTTCGCATGTTCTCTGGGTGTCTATAACTTGGCTATGGGAACAAGATGCTAAATAAAGATGTATCTTCAGAAACCCAGCTGCCTGACCATCCTCCCCTTCGAACTTTGGTCCACAGACTTCTTCCTCTGCCGAAGATTTTCAATTGTTCAGAAAATTAAGACAATACTTATTAAAGAGGTCTGCAGTCTCTAGGTTCCAATTGTTGTTTTCTAAACAGTGGCTACTAGCAACTGTGCTTGCTGGGTTCTGATTGCTACACACACTTCCTATTCTATTCATTAAGGGGTGAATCGTGTGTTTATTAGTTGGAGCACACCCCCCTGAAGAGTGCTCATATTATTAGTCCCATCTGAGAGCAAAAGAAAGTTTCAGTAAAAGCACATCATAAAAACGCCTCTTCCTCGCACATCATGCTATACCTTCTCCGGCGTGAGCTCATCTGCTTTTCAGAGAAACCCTCCTGGCTGGGTGAGTTACTTGCTATGACCTCTGTTGCAGCTGATAAAGAGACAAGAATGGTTTGGGGCTAAGTATTGGGTCCAAGGTCTCACGGAAGGCCAGCGGTAGAGCATGAAACAGAACATTGGCCTCCTGCTTCCTTGGCTCAACTCTGTCTCCACCCCCACATCCTCTTAAGTTATAGTGACTCAGTGGGATGGCAGGATGGGCTTTGGACAGAAGACAAGGCAGCGCTGACATCAGTGAACTGAAACGAAGCCAAGTCAAGGACACATCCTGATTGCCCAGAAGAGGGTGAGGACTCTGGTGAAGGTCCTTGCAGACTGAACGCACATCTTTCACTGTTTGGGCACAGCTCCCAGCCCTGGGGCTCCTCCAGCCTAGAGAGATCAGGGACTAGAGCCTTGAGCTCAAAGTCTCCACTCACTACTAGCCTAGAAGCTTCTCCTGCATCACTCCTGCATCTCCTCTTCTTCCAGCCTATTGGAGCTCATCAGGAGGAGCTCTCACCAGAAGGCAAGATGACTTCAGAGGGGAGGTACCCTCAGGAAAAAGGATGCTCTCCCCTTGCCTTGGTACTGATCTGGGTTTTCACTGCGACCAGTGTACTATGCTCTAGAGAAGGGAGCTGGATTTTTTTTTTCCCTAATGCATTTTCAAGCACTTAGAGAGAACTATTTCTCTAGAGAGGAAAACGGTGATTATTAGTAGGAAGAAAGAGGTGACAGAGGAGCAAGTCCAAACAAGTTCTGCAGGAAAGTGGCTCAGTATTTCCCTTTATTTGCTCTAGTGAAAAGAAAATGCCAAAGATGACTCCACGGTCAGCAACGGACAGCCTCTTCTCCTCTACTTTGAAAGAGATTTTTGCAGCAATTCTACTTGTTTTTGGATCAGAGGCAGAAAAGGAAACTGACATGAGAAGAATAATATTTGGGGAGAAGCCCAGTGAATATTACAATTTCAGGGTTAAGATACAAACAACAAGGTGATCCCAATAACTGCAATATTTGTAAGGATAATTGTTATTAAAGTAGCGAGTATGTACTAGGTACACCAGCATATCTATGTCTATGTATATGCATGTGTATATGCACACAACTCGTTAAGTAGGCATGACTATTCCTATTTTATAAATTAAAACAGAAAAACAGAAACAATTGCTCAAGCTCATCAAGGCAAAATGGTTTTCCCAAGGCCTGAAGTTTGTAAATAGCATAAATGGAGTTTGGAATTAATTCTATTTGGGTCTCCAGACCACAATCTTTGCTAAATGTTTACATGTTTAGTGCTGTGATCAAAATATTTATTTCTCTAAAATTGACAATATCAGGGACTGGTGCCCCAGACTGAGGCTATTGCACCTCAGTGGGGTTACCATATATGTCAACAATTAAGGGTTCAGAAACTCAGCTATACGCATCCATCCAGTGGTGGCAAAACATTGATGAATTGATTGGATGCAGAGGATAAAATGGTTAGATAGCATCATTGACTTAATGAACATGAATTTGAGCAAACTCTAGGAGATAATGCAGAGAAGCCAATGGCAACCCACTCCGGTACTCTTGCCTGGAAAATCTCATGGATGGAGGAGCCTGGTAGGCTGCAGTCCATGGGGTCGCTAAGAGTTGGACACGACTGAGCGACTTCACTTTCACTTTCCACTTTCGTGCATTGGAGAAGGCAATGGCAACCCACTCCAGTGTTCTTGCCTTGAGAATGCCAGGGACGGGGGAGCCTGGTGTGCTGCCGCCTATGGGGTCGCACAGAGTCGGACACTACTGAAGCGACTTAGCAGTAGCAGCAGCAGGAAATAATGAAGGACAGGGAAGCATGGTGTGCTGCAGTGCGTGGGGTCGCAAAGAGACAGAAGCAACTTACTTACTCAACAACAACAAACAAAGCCAACTTTATAAAAGTGTGTTTTTCATACCAGTAAATTGTTCACTTTTAGCAGAGTGACTTTTCCTCTTCGAGCATATTTAGCCAATTCCTTTTAAAGATTAATCTAGCACTTGGAGGGAGATAGAGTTGGATCAAATCAAAGAGGAAGATGGAGAGAGCAGTTTGATTAAAAGTAAAAAGTAGGATAAGGGAACTGGAAATAGACAAAGAGATATTGAAACTGGACACCTACAGACTTGGCAGATGCCTGAACTTAGGTGGAGAGAGGAAAAGGAATTAAAGATGTTTCTGGTTTTTCCTTCATGATGAACAGACAGGGGATCCCATCTTAGGGAGGTAACTGATTACAACATGAGATGCCTTTAAACTTGAACGTGGTGACTTTAAAGTTCAAGTAAGTTCAACAGAAGATGCCGATTTAGCACCTAGCATTGCAGAATCAGTTAGAACAAAACAAAGCTTTAGGGTTTTCAGGGAGCACTGCAGCTACAGAAGATACCTAGATGGAAATTTTATTGAGGGCAGAGATTATGACTATTTACTATTTGCATCCCCTGTAACACATCCCCTCTACCATCCAGCCGCAATGCCAACCCCATTCCCAGCACCCTAGATTCTTCTATAACATCATGTCGTGGGCTATGAACAAGCTTTGGTTACTTGATGGAGTAAAGGATATACACTGGGGTGCCTTTGTTCTTAGCACGAGAAAAGCACTGCCGGCTTTCAAGAAGATGGTCTTTATTCTGGGGAGGATGTTTCCTTACTCAGTTTAGATACTGAGTATTCTATAGGGCCATCTATAGGCTTTTCCCTTCCCTACCTGTGGAGAAAGGAAATCCTAGGAGAGGAGCATGCAGCTAGCTGATGTATTTGGTGGGTATCCCAGGGCCTATCACTTTAGGCACAGCTGGGAGACGGAAAGAGTTTTAAGTACTGTGGGAAGGAGAACTGACTCCTTTCCCACATGGAGCCTCCAAATGACCTGGAAATGTCCGCGGACCAGGCATCCTGCCATAGACGGTATGAGTCAGGTTCCCTGAGGCTCTCAGACGTGTCCAAAAGCCTCATTTGGCTCCTTCTTCTCTCTGAGACATTCAAGACTCAGAGCAAAATCTCACCATAGTGGTGAACAGCAAGGGCTGAGTAGAAGCATCCAGCCAGAGGGTAACTAGGAAGTCTTCCTCGTGACCATCATTTGTTAAAAAAAAAAAAAAATTGCTTAGTCAGAAATGTTCCCAGGACCCCCCAAACTATTACTCTTTCTTCTTGTAAAAAATGATTTTAATAATAAAATAATTATATCTATAAATTATATCATGTATTATGTATTAGATAATATTAGCTCAGTTGGTAAAGAATCAGCCTGCAATGCAGGAGACCCTGGTTTGATTCCTGGGTTGGGAAGATCTGCTGAAGAAGGGATAGGCTACCCACTCCAACATTCTAGGACTTCGGTTGTGGCTCAGCTGGTAAAGAATTTACCTGCAATGTGGGAGACCTGGGTTCGATCCCTGAGTTGGGAAGATTCCCTGGAGAAGGGAAAGGCTACCCACTCCAGTATTCTAGCCTGGAGAATTGGCTAGTCCAATTCTGTATAGTCCATGGGATTACAAAGAGTCAGACATGACTGAACAACTTTCACTTCACTTCAACCTATCATGTATATTAATATAATTAACATTTATATTATAATATGTAACATATATAATATACAATTATATCATATATAATATATTTGTTGTAGTTGTTTAGTCACTAAGTTGTGTCTGACTCTTTGCAACCCCATGGACTGCAACACGCCAGGCTTCTCTATCCTTCACTATCTCCCGGAGTTTGCTCAAACTCATGTCCATTGAGGTGGTGATACTGTGTAACCATCTCATCCTCTGTTGCCCCTTTCTCCTCCTGCCCTCAATCTTTTCCAGCCTCAGAGTCTTTTCCAATAGGTCAGCTCTTCACATCAGGTGGCCAAAATGTTGGAGCTTCAGCATCAGTCCTTCCAATGAATTTTCAGGGGTTGATTTCCTTTAGAACTGACTGGTTGGTTTACTTGCAGAACAAGGGACTCTCAAGAGTCTTCTCCAGCACCACAGTTCAAAAGCATCAATTCTTCTGCACTCAGCCTTCTTTATGGTCCAACCATCATATCTCTGCATGACTACTGGAAAAATCATAGCTTTGACAATACAAAACTTTGTTGACAAAGTGATGTCTCTGCTTTTCAATATGCTGTCTAGGTTTGCCATAGATTTCCTTCCATGGAGCAGGTGTCTTTTAATTTCATGGCTGCAGTCTTTAGACTATATTAATAGAATGGCTTTATCTTATCTGATTTTTCTGGTGGCTCAGTTGGTAAAGAGTCTGCCTGCAATACAGGAGACCTGGATTCGATCCCTGGGTTGGGAAGAGTCTCTGGAGAAAGAAGTGGCAACCCACTCTACTATTCTTGCCTGGAGAATGCCATGGACAGAGAAGCCTAGTGGGCTATAGTCCTTAGGGTCACAAAGAGTCGGACACGACTGAGTGACTAACTTTCCCTTTATCTTATTAATAATCATCTAACAATAGCAATACTTCAACTTATTTTGTGTCGAGCACTGTGTGATGCACTTCACAGTCATCAAATTTATTCCTCACAGCAATTTTGCAAACTTGTTTTTGTTAAGTAATTTTTAATCCCTATTTTGTTACTTATTTTGTAATCCTAGACTCTCAGAAGAAAGAGCTTTTTCAAGACCATGCAGGCTGGACTGAGTCATGAACCTGGCAGTGCCTGTTATCTAAGAATAAGCCTATCCGATTCCCGCTTTTTCTAGGCTTCTTGAACCAACCTACCAGTTATATCTCGGATTCTATATTTCTTGGAGTGTTTGCCTCAGTCTTCATCCCCAACTACCAATGGACACCTAATCCTGATCCCTTAAGTCCACAAGACTCTGAGAGGCTCTTTTGTCCATGTAAAAATACTAAATTCATTTATTTCCATTAATTTCACCCAGTATGTGGCAGAAACCACCTCTTTATTCTGGAGTTATAGGAAGCGTTTGTGAATGAATGACACGCCCTGTGCAAAGCAAGTGAGGAGCCCTGCTCTGCAGTTCTGCAGTGACCTTATGTGGCTTAGGGCAGAAACCCTGTCAGGCGTTTATACCGACCTGCCAAAGGACTTCCCTGGTGGCTTAGATGGTAAAGTGTCTGCCTACAATGTGGGAGACCCAGGTTCAATCCCTGGGTCAGGAAGATCTCCTGGAGAAGGAAATGGCAATCCACTCCAGTGTTCTTGCCTGGAAAAATCCCATGGGTAGAGGAGCCTGGTAGGCTACAGTCCATGGGGTCACAAAGAGTCAGTCACAACTGAGAGACTTCACTTTCTTGTATACTCATATGAGCACCCTTTTCTACCCTACCTGCACATCAATATTGAGTTATTTGTTGTTCCGTTGCTCAGTCGTGTCCGACTCTTTGCAACCCCAAGGACTGCAGCACTCCAGGCTTCGCAGTCCTTCACCATCTCCCAGAGTTTGCCGAAACTCATGTCCATTAAGTCAGCGATGCCATTAAACTATCTCATCCTCGGTTGTTCCCTTCTCCTCCTGCCTTCACTCTTTACCAGCATCCGATCTTTTCCAATGAGTTGGCTCTTCACATCAGGTGGACAAAGAATTGGAGCTTCGGTTTCAGCAATAATCCTTCCAATGAATATTCAGGCTTGATTAATTTTAGGATTGACTGGTTTGATCTCCTTCTTGTAAAAAGAACAGTCCAAAGAACGCTCAAGAGTATTCTCCAACACCACAGTTTAAAGACATCATTTCTTCAGGTCTCAGCCTTTTTTATTGTCCAGCTCTCACATCCATCTGTACATGACTACTAGAAAACAATATCTTTAACTATAAGGACCTTTGTAGGCAAAGTAATGTCTCTCCTTTTTAATATGCTGTCTGGATTTGTCATTTCTTTCCTTCTAAGGAGAAAGCGTCTTTTAATTTCATGGCTGCAATAACCGTCCACAGTGATTTTGGAGCCCAAGAAAATAAAGTTAGTCACTGTTTCCTTTGCTTCCCCATCTATTTGCCATGAAGTGATGGCACCAGATTCCATGATCTTCATTTTTTGAATGTTGAGATTTAAATCAGCTTTTTCACTTTCCTCTTTCACTTTCATCAAGAGGCTCTTTAATCACTCTTTGCTTTCTGCCATAAGGGTGGTGTCATCTACGTATCTGAGGTTATTGATATCTCTCCTGACAATCTTGATTCCAGCTTGTGTTTCATGCAGCCTGGCATTTTGTGTGATGTACCCTGCATATAAGTTAAATAAGCAGGGTGACAATACACAGCCTTGATGTACTCCTTTCCCAATTTGGAACCAGTCTGTTGTTCCATGTCCAGTTCTAACTGTTGCTTCTTGATCTGCATACAGATTTCTCAGGAGACAGATAAGATTGTCTGGTATTCCCATCTCTTGAAGAATTTTCCGCAGTTTGTTGTGATCTACACAGTCAAAGGCTTTAGCATAGTCATGATGTAGAAGTGAATGTTTGCCTGAAATTCTGTAGCTTTTTCTATGATACAACAGATGTTGGCAATTTGATGTGGGCAAATTGAGTTATTGGGAAGTACTTATTCAATGCCATCCATTTCTACCTTAACAAAGTCACTAGCAATCTAGTCACTCACCAAACAGCAAATGATGGCATTGAAAAGTATGCCCCGGCCTCTGAGGGAGAGGGAGAGGGTGGGAGGATTTGGGAGAATGGCATTCAAGCATGTATACTATCATGTAAAAAACGAGGCGCCAGGCTATGTTCGATGCAGGATACTTGGGGCTGGTGCACGGGGATGATCCAGAGAGACGTTGTGGGATGGGAGGNATTTGAATCAGTTCTAATGAGATGAATGAAACTGGAGCCTATTATACAGAGTGAAGTAAGCCAGAAAGAAAAACACCAATCCAGTATACTGACACATATATATGGAATTTAGAAAGATAGTAATGATGACCCTGTATGCGAGACAGCAAAAGAGACACAGACATATAGAACAGACTTTTGGCCTCTGGGGGAGAGGGACAGGGTGGGAGGATTTGGGAGAAAAGCATTGAAGCATGTGTACCATCATGTAAAAAACGAGGCGCCGGTCTATGTTCGATGCAGGATGCAGGATGCTTGGGGCTGGTGCACGGGGATGATCCAGAGAGACGTTGTGGGATGGGAGGTGGGAAGGGGATTCAGGATTGGGAGCTCGTTTATTTTGTTATTTGCAAATTTGTACAAACACTTTAAATGGTTCTAATTTCCATATAAATGATTTTTGATGTTAAAAAAAATTAAAAATTAAAAAAAAAAGAAGTAAGTGAAGTCGCTCAGTCGTGTTCAACTCTTTGTGATCCCATGGACTGTAGCCTACCAGGCTTCTCCATCTGTGGGATTTTCCAGGCAAGAATACTGGAGTGCGTTGCCATTCCCTTCTCCAGGAAATCCTCCTGACCCTAGGATCGTACCCAGGTCTCTTGTATTGCAGGCAGACTGTCTACTGTCTGAGCCACCAGGGAAGACCCCAGATAGTCCTTACCTATACCAAACAGTTCTTCTTGCCCATCACCTCAAAACTAGCAAAGCCATGTACTTTTCACAGACATATACACATACTCTCTCACACAAAAATGCACATAGGTTTTTAAAATAGAATTTAAATCTTGGGTATAAACTCAGGAGACTTTACACTTAATCTTAATACAATGAGAGATGGAAATGGTCTCAAGGTCTGTATTCCATTTGATTCCCTGGAATGCGGTCATACTGTTAAGGCTCTCATTCTAGCAGACGTGCCCCACATCAGGCAGTAATGATCTGTCCCACAGATCTCATTATTTATGTACACTCAGCAGCTTAGGCACTGATGTGTTAAGTGACAATATGGCCAACTAAACCTCAGTTTCAATCTTGGTTATTGTGCATCCATAAAACAGAATCAGCTGAAAAGGCTGTGGCTGCATTAAAACAAAGCTGGCTTATGCTGACGGAGTGGAAATCCTTCATCCTGGGCCAGTTGTATCCTGGCCTGTACTGCCCTTATGCATGGGTTTCTCGTTTAACTGGAAGACAGTTTCCCTGAGCAAAGTGACCAGGTCTTCCTAGAGGCAGGTGACCCATTTTCATTGCTGCCTCTTTGGCAAGTATGTAGCACAGAAGATGACATGACTCTGCAAGAAGTCTCTGCTACACAGTCTCCAAATGACACCAGGGAGGCTCTCTCAGAAATTAGCCACAACAATCTTCCAACCACGGGACAAATAACTTTACTTGAATGTCACAGGAGGCAATGGGATCAGATTCCAACAAAATAATATGGGGACTCTGCCGCTCTCAACCCCAATCATAATTAGTTTTTATATCCAGCTACACTAAAATCGGAATAACTCACTCTGCTAAAATAATATCTTGACATTGACATGTAAGCGTGGATATTGTCACATAACACATCTGATACCTGTCTAAGCTAGAGGTCGACACCACGGGGGGTCTTTCCGAGTCTTGTCACTCCGTTGTTCTCTCTTCTTTTTTCTTTATAGGTATTTATTTATTTATACTTGGCTGTGCTGTGCCTTCTTTGCTGTGTGGGCTTTCTCCAGTGGCGAGCGGGGACTACCTCCAGGTGCAGGGCACGAGCTCTAGGGCACGTGGTCTTCAGCAGCTGTGGCTCCTGGGCTCTGGCTCGTTCACAGGGTCAACAGTTGTGGCACATGGGCTTAGTTGCTCCACAGCATGTGGGATCTTCCCAGATCAGGGATTGAACCCATGTCTTCTGCATTGGCAGGCAGATTCTTTACCACTGAACCACCAGGGAAGCCCTGTTGTTTCCTTCTTATGTCTCCTGGGGTGGTTGTGGGTAGGGAAAAGAATTGCAAGTATGAACAGGGCCTCACCGAGGTCTGGCACCATGGCTTAGGCTAAAGCTAGTCTTGCTTGTCCGGCTCCTGCCTTGACCAGCAACAGTCCCCTGAGTGACCTGAGTTCCTCTTGTGGCTTCCTTCCTGCAGACCAGCAGGGATGAGGATCTGCACCCCCCACTCTGTCATCCCCCACAGACAGTAGTGCAGGCATCCCGATTTGAACAACTCAGTGGTAACACTTAGAAAGACTCCTGAGGGGGTCTGCCTCTAGCTGAGGCAGATACCTGTCCTCAGCTGTCTGAGGCACGGAAAATGGGTCATTGCACTCAGGCACCAGTTTCTGCAGTTAAGGGAGATAGTCCCAGGGCCCCTTATTCATCCACCACTATACCACCATCCATCCTGTCAGTTTTCTTTTACTGTGAAAATTAAAATTTTAATGCCAATTTCTGTAGAGTTTAAATCTTTGGAACACAAAAGGACTTTCCTCTCTTTCCTGGGGATAAAACTCAGCCCTTAGAAATACAAGTTCATCTTCCATTTCCCAAGCCTGCTTCTTCAAAGAAATTGCCGGTCACATTTTCATACTTCATTATATTAAACTCTCCAAGTTCATCCTGTTCAAACAGGTAATGTAACTTTTTATTTTTTAGGGCTCCGTAACTCGATTGACAGCACTACTTGCTGGTGTCCATTACTCATCTTTTCCTCCCCAGCATACAGAAAGCAGTGCCGGGCATGGAGTAGATATCCAGTAAAGGCTCAATGAATGAACTGTTTTTTCTAATGATCTTAGTTAGAATGACACATTCTTAAGCATGATATTACAAATATCATCTCTTCCCTTCATGTTACATACTCCTTATTTCTTCCTTGTTGTAAGCACCTCAGAGGAGCAACCACACTGGAAAAATTCACACCTTCTTTCATCCGTAATAAATTTCACTCCAATCTGACTTGCCAGCAAAATGACTTGGGGCCGGAACACAACCCCATAATCTAATGGGAAATGTGCATTTAGCAGGTAATAGATGCTTCAAAAATCCACTTTAACTTCTTCTAGCTTTGTTCACAGGAAAATAAATAAGAGCCTTTGGCTACTCTTTCTTCTCAAATAAATACAATGTGAGTCTAGAAGATAGTAAATTAAGTTTCAAAACCGGCTGGGTGACCTTATATCTTCTATCAGCCAAGTGGTCGCCAGAACAAATAACCCTCATTTCTCTCTGTGTCAGGACGTGGTAAGTTTCAACTGCTCTGAGTGTGGCTGTGCCTTCGCCTTTCCTCTTGTGCCTGGGACCTCACCGGCAGCTTTGGCTCTGGGTCTCAGGAAACAGACCTCATCTGGTTTACATTTCCTTTGAGCAGCACTCTGAAGGCTAATAGGGAGATTTTAGATTTCTTTGCTAACACTATGGACTAAGTGATGAAAATCCCAGTGGAATTCAGACTTCCTCAGTATTTATATATGTCTGCTGGGCAATTCTGAGTTAATAATCTTTTCCTGAAATCACTTTATATTTAACAATTATTTCTGGCATTATTCCCTTTTTCCCAAAGGAAATTTCCTTAAGTTTATTACTAGCACATATACAAAATGGTCATTCTAAAATGTGACAATATTGCTTGGCTTTTGAGTTTATTTAAACTAATCTAAATACAGTAAGGTCTTCCTCTGACTATTTATTGTATTTTAATATAAGAATATCTTTAAAGAACAATTAGAAAATAGGAATTTTTTTCAGAACTTAGTATTAAATACTGAATTATTTAACATAAACAAAGCCATTGACCTCTCTAGTTTGCTTCTCTTTCTCCTTTTAGTTTCAACAATAGATATATTTATTCAATGAGACTGAATGCAGTTTAGTTTAGAACCATCCTCCACCAAGAAAGTGTCAAATTCTGCAAAATATATTTACTGCTTTGGACACCTCAGGTAATTTCATATTATTTAGGAATTAGGACTTCAAAAGCTCTCTAAATAACTCATCTTGTTTACATAGTTCCACTGCAGGTTGACATGGTTACAAATTATGACTTAGGCCTCCTTCAACTGTTTCTTTGGCTTTGGGATTTTAGCTGACATATGGTATTACAAAGTCCAGGTGTTAACCCCAACCGAGGAGATGCCTAGTTCATCAGATGTATTTGGAGGAATTGGTTTCGTCCGTCTCTTTCTAAATTTCCTGTCCCTTTTGATGCTTCACAACTGCCCAATAAACTCCATCTCTAGGAACTGGGTTACTTTTCATTTGAAGTCACCCATGCCAGCTTACTTTGTTTTATGGGATACTCTTCATGTTCAATTACTGCTTTAGTTAAAGGGGGCTCTAGTCAACTAGGTTGAGAGGCACTAGGACAAACTGGGAAGCAATAAGGAGTAAAGGAGATTAAAATTCTGTGATTGTTTCCACCATTAGCTTGTTTTTATGAGAAAGCAGACTCTCAGCTTCTCTTTCTAATAAAAAACGATAAAATTTATCTTTGCCATTTCAGAGGGCCATTACTAGGTTAAAAAAGATTTGATAGATTTTTTAAAAATGCATTCAGCGTGCTATTATTTGATGATTCTATAAACCTACAAGGAAAACAGAACATTTTTTAAAAGCAATTTATAAAAATAAAAATACCGGCAGTCATAAAACATATATAAACATTAACTTCTTTAGTGATTAAAGAAATGCAAATGAAAACCAGTAAAGATTTTTTTAAGCAATCTTATAGGCTGGTGTGTGGTGGGAAAATGTGTTTTCTGACATAAGTGGGAACATAGTTTTGCCCAACAATGAAGGACAATATTTTTCAAATGAATGCAGTTCACCTGGGTTTCCTAAGTGGCTCAGTGGTAAAGAATCCACATGCCAATGCAGCAGACACTGGAGGTGTGGGTTTGATCCCAAGGTTGGGAAGATCCCCTGAAGAAGGAAATGGCAACCTACCCCAGTATTCTTGCATGGAAAACCCCATAGACAGAGGGTACCTGGTGGGCTACAGTCCATGGGGTGTCAAAGATGTGGACACGACTTAGTGACTGGGCTTCCCTGATAGTTCAGTTGGTAAAGAATCCACTTGCAATTCAGGAGACCTCAGTTCAATTCCTGGGTCTGGAAGATCTGCTGGAGAAGGGATAGGCTACCCACTCCAGTATTCTTGGGCTTCCCTTGTGGCTTAGCTGGTAAAAAATCTGCCTGTAATGCAGGAGACCTGGGTTGCGAAGATCCCCTGGAGAAGGGAAAGTCTACCCACTCCAGTATTCTGTATTCAGTATTCTACTCCAGTCCAGTATTCCACTGGACTGTATAGTCCATGGGGTCGCAAAGAGTCAGACATGACTGAGTGACTTTCATTTACTAGCGACTAAGTTATGACCAACCTATATAGCATATTCAAAAGCAGAGACGTTACTTTACCGACTAAGGTCCGTCTAGTCAAGGCTATGGTTTTTCCTGTGGTCATGTATGGCTGTGAGAGTTGGACTGTGAAGAAGGCTGAGCACCGAAGAATTGATGCTTTTGAAGTGTGGTGTTGGAGAAGACTCTTGAGAGTCCCTTGGACTGCAAGGAGATCCAACCAGTCCATTCTGAAGGAGATCAACCCTGGGATTCCTTCGGAAGGAATGATGCTAAAGCTGAAACTCCAGTACTTTGGCCATCTCATGGGAAGAGTTGACTCATTGGAAAAGACTCTGATGCTGGGAGGGATTGGGGGCAGGAGGAGAAGGGGACGACAGAGGATGAGATGGCTGGATGGCATCACCAACTAGATGGACGTGAGTCTGAGTGAACTCATGGAGTTGGTGATGGACAGGGAGGCCTGGCGTGATGCGATCCATGGGGTGGCGAAGAGTCGGACACGACTGAGCAACTGGACTGAACTGAACTGAAGCATGCACAAACTTCCATTCAGGAACCCTACCTTTAAATCTTTACTAAGAAAGATCATCAGAAAAGTATGGAAATACCTGAATATGAGGATGTTTGGTACTTTATACTGTGTTATAGTAGTAGAAAGCATAGTTGAAGTAAATAGTGAAGCTATCATTTTCACAGGGTATAAGTGATATGATGGTCAGAACTCCTTTGGAGTTTTGCATTTCTTTTTAAAGATTTTTTTATGTGGACCATTTTCTTTTAAAGTCTTTATTGAATTTGTTCCAAAATTGCTTCTGTTTTATGTTTTGGCTTTTTGACCATGAGATACGTGTGCTCTAAGTTCTCCAACCAGGGATCAAACCCATACCCCTGCACTGGAAGGTGAAGTCTTAGCCACTGGAGAGCCAGGAATGTCCCTGGGTGCATTTAAAGCAACTGGGAAGGAACTACACTGATTGCCAAATGGATTTACCATTTTTTCTGAGAGGTAACTATAGACTGTCTAATAGTTCACAAGAGATATACGAGTTTGATCCACATTTTTAAGACACCTCTTCTTTCTCCTAATCATTCTATCTCCTTCTATAATCTCCTCCACTGTTAAATTAAGGTCACAGCTCTTAGCCAAACATACTCACACAAACATACTGTTTGTGTTCCAAACATATTCACACAACCCCTTCCATACCACTGACACATATGTCCATGCACCCCACATTTTAGCCATAAATACAAAACCCCAAGGATTATGATTTAAATATAAATACAAAACCCAACGGAAAATGTCAGAAAAGGTTTCCTTACTTTGGGTTAATGATAAAACAAAATGACTTTCTGAAAACTAAGAAATCTCACCTAGGAAGGGTCACCTTACATAGTGGTCCTTTCTGTAGGTATGAGCTTTGGGTGCTAGACCTATTCTTATCTTCTTAGTCATGATATACCACTTTAATTATTCATAAGTGAGGCAGAAGAGACTGGCATATTGGGAAACTATCAAAATGGAGAAAGAATGAAATGGCCTTTTAGTACATGATATACAACAGACTGGTTCCAAATAGGAAAAGGAGTATGTCAAGGCTGTATATTGTCACCCTGCTTATTTAACTTCTATGCAGAGTACATCATGAGAAACGCTGGGCTGGGAGAAGCACAAGCTGGAATCAAGACTGCCAGGAGAAATATCAATAACCTCAGATATGCAGATGACACCACCCTTATGGCAGAAAGTGAAGAAGAACTAAAGAGCCTCTTGATGAAAGTGAAAGACGAGAGTGAAAAAGTTGGCTTAAAGCTCAACATTAAGAACACTAAGATCATGGCATCCAGTCCCATCACTTCATGGCAAATAGATGGGGAAACAGTGAAAACAGTGGCTGACTTTATTTTTCTGGACTCAAAAATCACTGCAGATGGTGATTTCAGCCGTGAAATTAAAAGATGCTTACTCCTTGGAAAGTTATGACCAACCTAGATAGCATATTCAAAAGCAGAGACATTNCCTTTCTAAGGCTTAAAACTAGGTTTCAGAGCAAACAATTTCTCTAAACGAATAGGAAATGTAAAGGAGGATTTCTGGTCATGTCTAAATTTAACAAAGAAAATATGAGAAAAATAGGCCTATAAAGGATAACATTTAAAATTTTAATTGAACAACTTTATTCAAATAATTTCCAAAAATCCAGTCACGTCAATGGAACCAATTTCATTGAAATTTGCTTTGAAGGGCAAATAAGTAAAGCAAGTTCTTGCATGTTCTTGAGAATTAAAAAATACACAAAAATCCATTAGTGCAAAAAGGGAATACTCCAAAATAACTTGGCAATAGATTTTCAGACACAAAATAATTTGTCTCTTCCATTCGGAAAGATGTGTCATTCTTTCCACTAGGGAAAAAAAAATTCAGTACAATTTCACTAGAATTCCCATGACAGCCCCCCAAAGCTTAACTGTTATTTATTTGTGTGAGTCATTCAGTCATGTCCAACTTTGCAAACCATGGAACCCACCTGGCTCCTTTGCCCATGGGATTCTCCAGACAAGAATCCTNTTGATGCTTTTGATCTGTGGTGTTGGAGAAGACTCTTGAGAGTCCTTTGGACTGCAAGGAGATCCAACCAATCCATCCTAAATGAGATTAGTCCTGGGTGTTCATTGAAAGGACTGATGTTGAAGCTGAAACTACAATACTTTGGCCACCTAATGTGAAGAGCTGACTCATTTAAAATGACCCTGATGCTAGGAAAGATTGAGGGTAGGTGGATAAGGGATGATGATGAGATGTCTGGATGAGATGTCTGGATGAGATGATGAGAAGAGATGAGATGATAGGGGATGATGATGAGATGAGAAGATGAGAAGGCCGGATGGCATCACCAACTCAATGGACATGAGTTTGAGTGAACTCCAGGAGTTGGTGGTGGACAGGGAGCCCTGGTGTGCTGCGGTTCATGGGGTCGCAAAGAGTCAGACACAACTGAGCGACTGAACTGAACCTTCAGTATTTTTTATGAGTACTTGAAACATAGCAGATGGCCAAGAAATATTTATTACATGAATAAATACTCTGTCCTGTGGAAGAGATTTAAACCATGAACTCTCTCTTGTTAAGAGACCTACATATCCAACAAGCCCGATTCAGACCTGAATGCATAATAGGAAGCTAAATGGCAGAGAATGGTTTTTCCTCACCCAAATAAAATAGAATATTGAATTAAATTATGAAGTTATACTAAAACAGGTACAATTATTGGATGTGCTTATCATACTTATTTTCCTTCAATTCTCCAGTCTCATAGTTAATTTGAAAATGAGGAAATCATCCCACCCATTGAAGCATGTATACTATCATGTAAGAAACGAGGCGCCGGTCTATGTTCGATGCAGAATGCAGGATGCTTGGGGTGTTCGATGCAGAATGCAGGATGCTTGGGGCTGGTGCACGGGGATGATCCAGAGAGACGCTGTGGGGTGGGAGGTGGGAGGGGGATTCAGGATTGGGAACTCGTGTACACCTGTGGTGGATTCATGTCGATGTATGGCAAAGCCAATAGAGTATTGTAAAGTAAAATAAAGTATAAAAAATTTTTAAAAAATAAAATAAATTTTAAAAAAAGAAAGAAAAGAAAATGAGGAAATCTACATGGTATAGGTTTATCAGCATGATAATCTGTATAATAATCTATACTCTTACATTCAATTTGATCTTCCTCATGCACTATCCTCTGAGACTATAAGGACACCTAACCTTCTTCACTAATGACAATTTTGTTCATGACTGTTTCTTTCAGATAATTCGGTCCTTAGCCGTATTCCCTATTCCTTCTCCTTTCTTTCACCTTCAGTGATTGTATTCTTTGCCTGCTGTGTCATTAGTAGATTGACATGTTGGCATTTGTCACTGATGAATTTGAGGTCTGTTCTCTTCTCTTCTCCTTGCCATCATGATCCACCCTCAGCATGTAGTACATTCTTATCCATCCTGAAGGCTGTCTTATCTTAGCCACTCCTTGTCTTGTCCACAAAGTCTACCCAGCAGATCCATGGCCAGTGGATGCTCAAGTCTATAAATTGTACCTCATTCTTGCTCAAATTCACCCATCAATGCCATTAGCTACTTTCTGCATCTACCAGTTTTACTTTGATAAGGCTGCCTATAGTGGTGTTGAGACTATCCTTTGAGGTGAACCCCAAATGAGAAATGAAGCAAATTTTCCTCTGCTTTTAACTTTCCCTTTAATCTGTCTTTCCCAACAACCCTCACTCTGGCATCATGGCCTGAAATAGGGAGTGGGTGAGAAAACATTTGTCTCCCTGTCTTCCTCCCTAATCTCTAGGCTCTTTTCCTCCCCATAACCCCCCAGTATTATCACTATACCCTCTTAGAACTATGAATTACAAATGGAGTTCAGGGAGTAAAAAACTGAGGGGAAAATACAAATCATGAGCTTTTAAAATGGACTTACTGACTTAAACACAGAATCGTCATTGATCCAGCAATTCCACTTCTGGATATATATCCAGAATAGAAAATAAGAACTCAAAAAAGTTTAATGCCCATGTTCATACCAGCATTATTCACAACAGTCAAAATGTGAAAGCAACCCAAGAGTCTATCAACAGATGAATGAATAAATAAAATATGGTGGGTGTATGCCTACAATAGAATATTATTTGGCTTCTAAAAGTAAGGAAATTTTGACACATGACGTAACATGGATGAAGCTTGAAGACATTAGGCTAAGTGAAATAAGCCAGTCACGAAAGGGAAAATATTGTATGATACCATTATTTTTACATGATGTAGTAAAGTAGTTGAATTTACATAGACAGGACCTGGAAGGTTGGCTGCCAGGGGCCTGGGAAAGGGAGGGAACAGGGAATTATTGTCTGATGGGTATGGTATTTCAGGCTTGCAAGATGGAAAAGGTTCTGGACATGGATGGTAGTGATGGCTGCACATATTTAATGCCACTAAACTGTACCCTTCAAAGTGGTTAGGATGATAAATATTGTGTTATGTGAAATATTTTACCACAATAAAAGAAAGTTAATGTATTTATTAGGCTTGTTTACATCAGTATAAAGGACTGAATAGAAAAAAACTCTGACTTGGCATATTGAGGAAACCAACAAGTGTATTTGATTCAAAGAGCAGGAAAATAAGCATGGAGAAGAAGGATCTTCAATAAGGGAGATTTTCTTTTTTTTATTATTATTTTGTATTGGGGGATAGTTAATCAGGGCTTCCCTGGTAGCTCGGACAGTAAAGAATCTGCCTGCAAGGCAGGAGACTAGGATTCAATCCCTGGGTTGGGAAGATCCTCTGCAGAAGGGAATGGCAACTCACCCCAGTATTCTTGCCTGGAGAATCCCGTGGACAGTGGAGCCTGGCGGTTACAATCCATGGGGTCACAAAGAGTCGGATATGACTGAGCAACTAACACTTTCACTAATAGCCAATGAACAATGCTGTGATAGTTTTAGGTGAACAGAGAAGGGACTCAGCCATACAGATAACATGTACCCAGTTTCCAATAAGGGATATTTTCTGGAAATCCCTCAAACCAGAAGATATTCAGGTTTGTCTGACAAAACTAACACACTGATACTACTGAAGAAGGAATTGTTCTTCAGAAATTATTTGCTGAGATTGTCCATAACAAAAGAGGGAACATAATATTTACTTTTCCTGAAATTTCTTGCTTTGCATACAGGACCACTCTTTTCCACAAATCTTGGCTCAAAAATATTTTTAGAGAGCACCATTCAAGTTTTGATCTGTATAAATGATTCTCTCTGGACTTATGGAATTCTCCATTTGAATCCTCAGCACCTAGAATAATACATGGCACATAATACATGTGAACAATAGTATATAGGTTTCAGTGAGGAGTATGTTGCATATGGGACTAATTTGACACCAGTTGAGGATCCGTTACAGTGATTACCCATGAGAGAAGTTTTGAGGGACTGAAGTAAGGTAATGGAAACAAGCTATGGACCAGCAGGGGACAAATTCAGGAAATACAAAGTGATGGAATTTAACATACAATCAAGGGAAAGGGTAATACGACTTAAGGAAAAGCGGAAGATATGCCTGCTGTTGAAAGTTATGTATCCCAAACTAGACATGGCTATATTTTACAAAAGATGGCAGTAGCAAGACTACTGTTTATAGTTTCAAATAAATAAAAAATGTGGCACTTGATAGTAAGCTGGATGTTAGCTTTGCAGCAAGTAGGCAGATGGGAAGGCTGCTTGGGAGAAAGAAGAGGCAGTTTCACCCTCAGGTGCTGGGAACACAGATCTCCAGTTACTCAGGCCGTTGTACAACAGGTTTGCCATACACCTGTGATTATGTGAGCTTATGGGGGAGCAGGAGTAAAGAACCAAGAACCCAAAAAGCATCAGCAGATGACTTTGGAAATCATTTTTCAAATGACATGATTACAAGCCTCTCTCTACTCAAGGAATTCACATTATAAACCCTATAATTAAGCCTCATGCAAAAATGTGACTTGAAAGTTGGAAAACTGCTTCACATCCTGCACCCCTGCTCTGCTCCTACTCAGCATGTCTCTTGTGTCTGCATCTGATCGCAGCGTTTGGTCTCTGGGATTATAAAATTGCCACCTTCTATTCTCATTCTCTCCAACCATTTGCTTTTGGCAATTAGAAAGCAAGATCAGCTACATAATTTGCAAGGCCTAGTGCAAAATTAAAATGCAGAGCCCTTTGTCAAAAAATTATGAAAAGTTTCAAGACAGCAACCACAGAGCTGAGTGTGGGGCCCTTCTGAACAGGGGACCCAGTAGGACTGCACAGACCATACATCCACCAGGCTGGTCTCCTGCATTCCAGGCAGACACTTTAACCTCTGAGCCACCAGGGAAGACCCCTCTTCTCTACCTTAATCCCAGTACAAGGGANCACCAAGTGTGTATTAGTCATTCAGTCATGTCTGACTCTTTGCAACCCCATGGACTATAGCCTGTCCGGTTCCGCTGTCCATTGAGTTTTCCAGACAATGATACTTGAGTGGGTTACCCTTCTCTTCTACAGGGGATCTTCCTGACCCAGGGATAGAACCCAAGTGTCCGGCATTGCAGGCAGATATTTTTACCTTCTGAACCACCAGCAAATGCAATGCTTTTAAGTATTCTACTGGTCTTTAGACATGTCTCCAAAGCTGACACGTGAAAACAAACAAGCTCCATATGAGTCAAGCATTACAAATGCGTAGCCTTTTTATGGGTTCATCCTTTCTCTGTCTCAAGAAAGCCTTAACAAAAATGTATTCTCACTTTATAAGACTTGATAGATTTGGCAAGCTGTTAATCAGATGCCAGTTAGAGGTGGTTTTTAAAAATATCACTTCAACTTCTTTGACATTATTCCACTGATAGATGGGGTACAGGGGCCTCTTTCCTTACATCGGGACAGGCTGGTAACTGCTTCAACCAACACAATGAAAGATGCTTTGTGACATGTGAGACTAGGTCAGTGAAGTCTAGGCAGTTTCTCCTCTGGTTCTCTCGGAACGCTCTCTCCAGATGCTTCTTCTTGGACCCAGTCCCATGCTGTGAGAAGCCTGAGCCATGTGGAGAGGCCACATGTCAGTGCTCAGGGGACAGCCCCAGCTTAGCCCATGTGCGTGGCGTGTGAGTGAAGAAGCCTCCAGATAATTCTGGCTCCCAGCTTTTTGAGTCACCGGCAGCCGTTCACATCTTCCCAGCTGAGACTCCAAACATCACAGAGCGAGACAAGCCACCCTGCTGTGCCCTGTCCAAATTCCTGAGACATCATCTGCAAGCATCAATAAGGCGATGATTGTTTCAGGTCACTACATCTACGAATAACTGGGACATACAAAATAACAGCTGGCAAGGAAGGTAAGTACAGAATAAAAATAAAGATGCCTTCATATATTCCAGGCAAATGCTTTTAAAGGGGAAAAGAGACTTAAAAGCTACTGTCGTGTCCTTTGTGGTAGACTTAGATGAAGACATGCAAGGTGGCTTTATTTGCTCTGCAGCTCACACAAGGTTTAGAGGGATAGGATTATGGAACCAGCTCAATAAGTGCTTGTCAGAATGATACAATAAACCAAATCTCACAAGATGAAATATAACAGAAATACATGCAAAATGTTCCATCTGTGTTAAGAAATGAATAACCCTGAACAATAGGGTATGAAGAAGATGTGACTTAACTAACCAGGAACAGGATAAAAGGCTTAGATGTTGAGAGTGAGCTTCGCATAAACCAAGAGCCCATGGAGGTTGCCTTGAGAAAGACGTGATCTGAGGTTGCCTAAGAGAAAGGAAGTAGCCAGAAGGAAAATGAGATGGCGTATTGGAGGTCCTCCTCTGCTCTCTGGTATCTGGCAGTTCCTTCTGGCCATTTGTCTTCGAGACTAAGTGAAGCATCCTACATGATCTAGACCAGTGGTCCCTAACCTTTTTGGCACAGGGGACCAGTTTTGTGGAAGACAATTTTTTTCATGAATCAGGGCAGGGGATTGTTTGGGGATGATTAAAATGTATTAGTGCACTTTATTTCTGTTATTATTACATCAGCTGCACCTCAGATCATCAGGCACTAGATCAGGCATTAGGTAAAAGATCTTGAAGGTTGCCCTGGCCTAGAGGGTATTTGTGAAAGATCTCTTATGGGAAAGGGATGGAGAACCTGAGATATTTACTCGGAAAATGGAAACATATGGGTTTCACAAAAACTGCTTTCAGTTATATGTAAGGAAGTAAAGTTACAGTAGATGAGAATCCTCAAGCACAGATCCAAGGATAGGGCCATGAACACTCTGAGTGAAAACTCAAGGGAATCACAGACGTGCATGCATGCTAGGTAGCTTCAGTCATGTCCGACTCTTTGTGACCCTATGGACTGTAGCCCACCAGGTTCTTCTGTCCATGGGGATTCTCCAGACAAGAACATTGGAGTGGGTTGCCTCACCCTCCTTCTGGGGGTCTTTCCAACCCAAGGATCAAACCCGCATCTCCTGTGGCTCCTGCATAGCAGGTGGATTCTTTACCACTGGAGAAACCCCAGGGAAACACATGGAACCAATAGAAAGAAGAGTTTAACACAAAGTTATCAATTCCAACCAAAGCTGGAACTAAGCACTGACAGGGGCAGTGAGTATCTCAAAAGAAAAGTGTTTGGTAGAGATGGTCCAGAGGGGATTGAAAAAACAAAGTCTTTAACATTTAGCCACTGAGTTTCTCTAATTCTTTTGGAGATCGCTTATAGTTCAGTTTGTTTGAATAAAATGTCATTTATCCACTCATTTGTCCATATATTCAACAAATAACTAAGTGCCTATGAGCTTGGCATTGTGCCAGGCCATGTAGGGGACAGAAGAATGACTAAAACTTCATCCTTACCCTCTAGGATCTCTTGTTATGGTAAATGGCTTGAGGTGAATAACAGAGTTAAAAGTATAAAAGAAAAAACCTGTAAAGAAGGAGAGTCAAATGCTTTTTTAAGAAACCTTTTTAATTTTATAATGGAGTATAGCCAATTAACAATAGTGATGGTTTCAGGTGAACAGAGAAGGAACTAGCCATACATACATATGTATCCATTCTACCCAAACTGCCCTCCCATCCAGGCTGCCACATAACGTCGAGCAGAGTTCCCTGTGCTACACAGTAGGACCTTGTTGATTATCCATTTTAAACAGAGCAGTGTGTACATGTCCATCCCAAACTCCCAACTGTCTCTTAATTACATGGAGAGTGGGGTGCAATGGTCCTGAAACGTTTCACTGCTGCCTTTTAATGGTATGCTGAAACAGACTGACCCACGGTACCAGTAAGAATCTCACATCACTACCTTATTTGCATCAGCTTCAGGCTCAATGTTAGGCCTCTGTGTGAGAAATCTATGAAATCAATATTGACATTTTGTTCTAGAAACACTCATTCAGAGCTCCCCAGTTCCCAAATTTTCTGATTTTGGTTCCCTTAAAAAAAAAAAAAAAAAAAAAAAAAAACGCTTTAGCAATAGGAGATAGTGATAAATGAGGAAGGTTATATGTGTGTGTGTGTGTGTGTGTGTGTGTGTGTGTGTGTGTGTGTGTGTATGTGTGTGTGTGGTTAAAGAGAAATAAATAGAAGAGTAGGATATCCTCTGGGTGTTCAAACCAAACACAAAGATTACAATATTCATCACTATGCTAATGATGTGCCATTCGTTGTAAGTATCACCTTAACGATAATTATATCAGCTTGCCCAGGAGAACTCTCAGTATCAAATAAATTCAAGGGACTCACTTAAGGTTGGTTAAGTGTCGAACATATTGTCCACTCTCTTATTGCTGCAATGAAATCTCATTCCCTCTCCCTGCTCGCAAGCAGAGACTACTGGGTGCTTTGACATTTGACATCAGGGCTCTTCGCTGGCCAGCTGTCAGGGGTGTCTCTCCCCAAGGGGCGGCGTGCCTTGCAGAAGCGACACATGCATGCTGCTCCTCCCAGCCTGGCAGCCAAGGCAGGCAGAGCTTCAGGCGTGCGGTCCTGGCTTCCTAGTGCCTCCTGTTGCTGCACACGGAGCACCTCAGCTCTCCATCAAGGAGGAGGACAAAGAGCCAGGGAGGGGCCTACAGCCATCTTGGCTTTGGATCTGAGAAGTTTTAGGGTCAATCCTAAAGGAAATCAACCCTAAATATTCATTGGAAGGACTGAGGCTGAGGCTGAAGCTCCAATACGTTGGCCACCTGATGCGAAGAGATGACTCACTGGAAAAGACCCTGATGCTGAGAAAGATTAATGGCAGGATGAAAAGAGGATGGTGGAGGATGAGATGGTTGGATGGCCTTACCAACTCAATGGAAGAGTTTGAGCAAGCTCCGGGAAATAGTGAAGGACAGGGAAGCCTGATGTGCTGCGGTCCATGTGGTCATAAAGAGTTGGACACGACTGAGTGACTAAACAACAGCATCATCTATTAAACATCATTGAAAGATGGCTGTTCTGAGTAGAGGGAGATGGCTACCTTGGGGTGATTACTTATTCTTTCCATCATTAAAGTCTTTTATTGAATATGTTAAAATATTGCTTTTGCTGTTTATGTTTTGGTTTTTCAGCCACGAGGCGTGTGGGATCTGAACTCCCCAACCAGGGACTGAACCTGCACCTTCTGCATTGGAAGGTGAAGTCTTAACCACTGGATCACCAGGGAAGTCCCTCCTCATCCTTTTACAAGTTCTCTCTGTGTTGAAATAAGACTGGAATCCCCATGATGGCTGATGTGGCCATCATGGTCCTGCCCTCCTCCATCTTTAGAACATATAGAAAGTAGCATATGTCCATGCCCAACCTCCAATCTTCTCCATCCAGACTAAACAAACCTCATGCCTCTTATCATTTCTTCTATGGCCCAATTTCCATCTTCTCCTCTTCACTGTTGCCTACTTGGAAACTTTCTAGTTTACTCCTTGTCATATGGTTTCCAGACTATGATTCAATACTGCAGCTGAAATAACCTGTCCAGGGAACCATGGAGCTACCAGTTCCTTAAATTGGCACATCTTTCCTGGATTTGACATCTTTATATTCTGTGTCTTCATTTCATGCCCATTCCAAGGCCATACAGAGCTCTGACAGAAACCCTGATAAAGACCTTCCTCCATGTGAATATAGATCCATTGTTCAAACTTCACAAGTCCACCTAACCTCAGAATCCAAATCATTGTTTCTTTCTCTTCCTGAGGATCTTGCTCAGGTGTTAATTCACCAAGATTAATTAAGCACCTATTCTGCACTAAGTGCCATACTAACATTGTTAAATTCTTTGCTGAAATCGATTTATGTTAAAATTAAGACTATTTCACATTTTCTCCTCCAAGGGGAAGGGAGGTGTGTTTGATGTGGTGAAACCATGCTGTTTGCCAGCTGTTGTTTAGTCTCTCTGTCTTGTCTGATTCTTTCTAACTCCCTGGACTGTAATCCACCAGGCTCCTCTGTCCAGAAGATTTCCTAGGCAAAAATACTGGAGTGGGTTGCCATTTCCTTCTCCAGGGGATCTTCTCGAGCCCATGTGTCCTGTATTGCAGATGGATTGTTTACCACTTTGCCACCAGGGAAGCCCACTATTTCCCAGACACTCCTCTTATTTTCAAAGTACATGCAAGTTCAGTTCAGTTGGTTCAGTTCAGTCTCTCAGTTGTGTCCTACTCTTTGCGACCCCATGAGTCGCAGCACGCCACGCCTCCCTGTTTATCCCCATCTCCCGGAGTTCATTCAGACTCACGTCCATTGAGTCTGTGATGCCATCCAGCCATCTCATCCTNAAAAGTACATGCAAGCCCTCATGCAAATCATCTATTTCAGGGGTTCCTGTGGGTCTCTGTTAAGCTTATCAAACTGAGGTTGCCATCACCTCTTTTTCTAAGCTTTTTGAAAATCAGAATGTTTGCCCATCTCTAGGATCCTGATTCTCAATTTATAAATTCTCAGAAGCCTAGAGGGTAAACTTCACTGAAGCCTAGAGGTCTGGACCCATTTTAAAGGTTAGATGATCTCCTTGCCCACCTAGATATCATCCTTTCCAATTCTTGAAGAAGAGAGAGAAAGCAAAGCAGGGCTGGGAGGCTCTCTTCCCTCTGACAGCTGTGAACTTCACACTATTGTTCTGGCCAGGATCTGGTTCCTCTCTGCCTCTCCTCTCAGCAGAAGGAGAAGTTGTTTCTGTTGCCTTAGGTTCCAGCTTTTCCTGACATGTGACGTTCCTTGATAATTTCATGAAGTGTATGCCATATCTTGGACATACCCTTTTATAAGAGAACACTGTGAACAGCAGTAAAGTTTCTTCTGGCCTCTGCTTCCCTTTTTCTTCCTCAATGTAATCGTGAATGATTGTGCTGTCAGAGTTTGCTTTTCCCTTAGAGCCTTCCCTCTTTAATGAACCACATTCACATTTATGGTCTATAACCAGGAGGCTATAACATATTTCCTTTGAAGTCTTTGAAATCTGCTTCCCTAAAATCCCATGTTTATGCCTAACTGCTGCATATTTAATTTCCTTGCTCATCTGGACTCCTGGGTGAGACTTTCACTTCTTTCCAACATCTCCATTCTATCTTCATCTTCAGTAAGATCAGGACGAGTCTTAAGTAGACTGTATCTTCTGGACCAGAGAGTTATCAGTTAGGAAAAGCAAAGCTTTATGAGCCCCTGCATTGCAGTATTAACAGTGGTTATGTAATTTTATTGTAGCAACTACCGGAGGATGCTCGTATAATTATTCTCCTTTACCAATAGGGACATGGAAGTTGGCAAGGATAAGCTCCTCGTATGAACTTGGGCAGGTGGCTTCTTTCTGGGACTGAACATGCTTCCCAGCTTCCCTTGAAGTTCAAGCCAGTGGAATGTGAGTGGAAGCAATTCACTCCATTCTTGTCCAACCCATTTAAGAAAAATCCCGTTTACCCAATTCATGCACTTTCTTCTTCTACTGGTGCGAGGCAGATGCAGGCAGGTCCTGGAAGCCAAATGTGAAATGTAGCAGAGCTAAAAAGATAAAGGAAGCTGAGTTACTGAAGCTGTGTTTGAGAAAAGTCTCCCATTAATCAGGAACACCTTTCTGAACGTAAGAAGGAATTTTTCACAAACCATTGAGAGTTGAGATTTTACCCACTACTGTCACCAATGTTACCCTCATTAAAACAGCAGAACAATTAAAGGTACCTGGAATGAAAGTCTATATTTAATTTTAACCTTCCATCTTCAAGTTTCTCCCTTATAAAAGAGGGATGGTAAACATACTATCTCAGTGCTTGCTATGGGATCTGTGTGAGATAACACTGGTCAAGGGCTTGGCAGTGAGCAGTATGCCGGACATTTAGGATCTGCTCAGCAAAAAGTCTGATGCGACTTAGCAACTAAACCACCACTACCAGACCAAATACATTGCAGGACTCATGTTATCACTATGTTGCACTTCCATGGAGCCATATCTGCCTTTAAAGCTACTGTATCATCTCCTTACAAAGACTTTATCTTTGAAATTTCCTTCGCTGTGTTGTCTGGTATATCGTAATACCAGCATATTTTTTCTAATTAGCCTTCCCTTGCATATACATGCATGTTTTTCTCTATGATTTCACCTGTAGGTTAGTGCAATCCTACACGGAAGAATGAAAACCTCTTTTTATTGATTATAATGTGTGTAATCCATTTATTGCAGATTAACTATACCTTTTTTCCTTCGTCACGATACAGCTCATGTTGTCAACTATCCTTCGGGATTCATGGGAGATTCATGGACACCAAAATCCAGGGATGCTCAGGTCTCATGTAAAGTGGCATGTGTGTGTGTGTGTATGTGCACGCACCCTGTCGCTTCAGTCATGTCTGACTCTTGAGACTCTATGGAGTCCCTAGCTTTCCAGGCTACTCTGGCCATGCGATTCTCCAGGCAAGAACACTAGAGTGGGTTCCCATGACCTCTTCCAGGGGATCTTCTTGACCCAGGGATTGAACCACATCTCTTACATCTCCTGCATTGGCAGGTGAGGTATTTACCACTAGCACCACCTAGGAAGCCTATAAAATGGCATAGTATTTCCATATAACCAATGTAGATACTATAATATACTTTAAACCATCTCTAGATGACTCATAATACCTAGCGAAATGTAAGTGCTATGTAAATAGTTGCCAGCATGTGGCAACTTCAAGTTTTGCTTTTTGGAACTTGCTGGAATTAATTTTTCTGAATATTTTCAGAATATATTCCATCAGTACTTTCCATCTGTGGTGGCTTAAATATCCAGATTCAGAACCCACAGATATGGAGGACCAATTGAATTACTTTGGAGATAAAATCTGACTGTTTGGCTAAAATTTTCAAGTGACTTTATTCCAACTTCTCAAACAATCATCCCATTGAAGGTCTAACATAGTCTTTTAGAGTCGTGCATCACAAGCTTTAATTTATAGACAAATGACCTGGAGATCTTAGTAGAATACAGAATCTGATTCAGTGGAGCTGGGGTGGAGACAGATTTTGCAGAATCAGTCAGCCTGGAGTAACAAGACTCTAGAGTTTTATTAAAAAAAAATTCATTAACCACCAATTTGGTTGCACTTCACTTAATTCATGCCAGATGATAAACTTATTCTTTGCCAAAGCCCAATAAAGAGGACACTAAGCCATTCAATAAAGAAGAGAAATTAATAGGTCCTTTACAGCCAAAATAAGAAAAGTCCATGTAGAAAATAGAATTCTATTTTCAAAAGATTTAGAAAAACAAAGTATTATATAAGAAAGTAGAGAAATACATTAAGAATGAGAAGGGTAAGAGAAAATATTGTCTTTTATTAGCAAGAGTTCTTAAATATCTCAGATTTAGCACACATCAGAATCACCTTAAGACTGTTTAAAACTTGGGCTGGACTTGCCTGGTGGTCCAGTGTTAAGACTCCGAGCATGTAATGCAGGGGCATGGGTTTGATCCCTGGGTCAGGAAGATCCCTGGAGAAGAAAATGGGAACCCACTCTGGTATTCTTACCTGGAGAATCCCATGGACAAAGGAATCTGGTGGGATATAGTCCATGGGGTTGCAAAGAGTTTGACAGAACTTAGCAATTGAACCACCACCACTGGAAACTATGATTCCACATGCCTGCTACCTGGTGCAGCCAAGAAAGACTAAAACGTGGACTGATTATTCTGTGGTCACATTGCCTGATCCTCTGCATTTCTTCCAAGTGCCCACATAATGCAGATGCTGCTGGTCAGAGGACCATGCACTAAGAACCTCTGGATGAAAGGACAGGGGAAATTGCTGGCAAATTTCGCCAAAGTCAAGCTATTCTATTTTAGTCTAGACACAGAGAAACCTGGGGATAGAAGAAAGAAAAATGTGGCAAAATAAGAGAAACAGAATCCATTGCAGTCCCTGACAGCTTTAACTACAAATACTTAAGAACATCCCCAGAGTAATTTCTGCATCATACTCTTGCCTGGAGAATCCCAGGGATGGAGGAGCCTGCTGGGCTGCAGTCTGTGGAGTCACTAAGGGTCGGACACGACTGAGTGACTTCACTCTCACTTTTCACTTTCCTGCATTGGAGAAGGAACTGGCAACCCACTCCAGTGTTCTTGCTTAGAGAATCCCAGGGACAGGGGAGCCTGGTGGGCTGCCATCTATGGGGTCGCACAGAGTCGAACATGACTGAAGCGACTTTGCAGCAGCAGCAGCAGCAGCAGCAGCAGCAGCTATCCTTTTAAAGATTTTTTTTTTCTTTTGACCAAAGCAAGGGTGGAACAATTCAGATTCTTCTTCAAAACGGAGAAAGAAAATGACCTGGAAAAAGTCTGGACTTCTAACTTCTCTATGTAGGCAGTTAGAGAAAAAGACAGAAAAAATAATCACAAAATCTATCTGTCAAGTACCTTGAAAAGAACAGGGCAATGAGTAATAACAAGGATTGCTTTCCAAAGAAAGCGTTCTTTCACATGCATGGTTTTATATTTGGAAAGGATCTTAAAATCACATGGCTCCAGCAACTTATTTTAAAGATAAGAAAACTGATGTACAATGACACTTTTGGCACCCAAGTTCATGCAGCAGATAGAGGTGAGGGTCTTGGTCTCCTGGGTCCTTCCTAAAGCAGTTTCAAGTTCTGCTGCTTTCAACTGTGAGGCTCAACTATACCTAGAACTTGAGCCAGTCGGATCACCTATTGGGAGCCTCAGGGTGCATCGTGGCCAGGTTCAACCTATGTGTAGCATCCTGGGTTCTATTCCCAAGCCCTGTCCTGTATGTTTTATGGACATTCAGACTCTTCCAGTCATACAGGGCACAGGAGGCAGACAGAGAGCAGGCTGAGTGTCCGGGGGAAGCCTTGCATCACACTGCCCTATGACAAGACCTCTCATTCCATGTGCGAAATAGACTTTATCAATACCTTGAATAAGACTAAAGTTCACAGTCACCCATCTGGCACTAATAGGTACCTACAATACACACGGAAGCATTGCTCAGCATCTGGGAGTATGAAAGGAGAAAAGGTTTCCTTATCCTTAAGTGCTTACTGGGTCCACAGCTATATCATCAAACGTCCATCATCCCCACATTCATGCAGAGTACCATCTTTAGCACAATATGTGCAATGTGAGGTGGGTTAGAACTCTTCCAGTCGGACACCTCCAGATT
Source organism: Neotragus pygmaeus (assembly GCA_006410875.1). Taxonomy (NCBI): domain Eukaryota; kingdom Metazoa; phylum Chordata; class Mammalia; order Artiodactyla; family Bovidae; genus Neotragus; species Neotragus pygmaeus. The sequence continues at coordinate 1,589,487 of SJYV01054512.1, read as the reverse complement.
ACAGTGCTCACAGGTGAGGCTTGGTGCATCAGATCGTGATCCTTTGGTGAAAACCATGGACTGAGGGCCCTCCATGCCCTTCCCCCAAGTGTCATTTCCCTTTAGGGATCTCTTTTACTAACATCACCACCACCATCAGCTTGTCGTTGTCATTTTGTTGCTAAGTCGTGGCTGACTCTTTGTGATACCATGGACTGTAGCCCGCTAGACTGCTCTGTCCATGGAATTCTCCAGACAAGAATACTGGGGTGGGTTGCCATTCCCTTCTTTAGGGGATCTTCCCCTGCAGAACCAGGTCTCCTGCTTGGCAGGCAGATTCTTTACCACGGAGCCACCTGGGAAGTCCTATCACCACCAGCATCACCTCTAAATATTGAATCAGCTGTTCCCCACAGCCTTTTCCTTGGTTCCTGTTGTGCAGTTGATACAGGCTCTAACCTCAGTCACTTTGCCCAGAGCAAGAGGAGAGAAGCAGAAACAGAGGATGGGATGGACATGGGCTGCTTTCCAAAGCACAGCCTCTGAAGTCCACCTGAGCCAGCTAGCCCCCCGACTAAGAGATGGTTTGCCATTCCAGTTGTAAGTCCAGTAAAGAGGGCCCCTTTCAGAGAAGACTCCTCACAGCCCCCTTGTAATGTTGGCCTCTTTTTCCCAGTTGAGATCAGGTCCTGAGTGGCTCTCCAGCAGTGGCTTCTGTGACAAGAAGAATGTTGTTCTGCACGGCCCTGTCCAATTCAGCAGGCACCAGTCAACAGCCAACGAGCCACTGAGCATTCCAAAGGTGGCTTGTGCAACTGATGAAATGAATTCTTACTGTATATAATTTTAATCACTTTAAGTTTAAATTGTCAGATGTGGTCAGTGGTACTGTTCTGCCCTGAGTCCGGATCCCCAGAACTGAGAGAATAAGACGTCCACAGCAATGCAAAAGCAAAAAGGGGATTATTGCTAGCTCGAGCTAGGGCCCATGTCGCCCGTCCAGCACAGTGGAGTTGAACAAGAGCCCCGAGCCCTGAATTACAGCAGTTTTGATACATTTGGTGTGGGTTAGAACAAAGACAGGGAGTTGGCAAGGGCAGATTGGCTGCAAGGGTTTCTTAGCATCTACTAATTGGCTAAATTTTGCACATGTGGGCTCGCTTAGGGGACCTTTCATGTTATCTGGGTTGGCTCCAACCAGGCTATGGGGAATATGCTGACTGGATGAGTCTCAAGGTCGGGGGGATGATGATCTCAGCTCCTTCTGGGCAGTGACCCAGCTTTTCCCGTGATTGTAGCTCTGGCCTACTTTAGTTCTTGACGCCTGTCATGGCTTCTGTCAGGTCTCAACAGTACTACACAATAATGCCATTTAAGGCTTATCCTATTCTGCATAAGAGTTGGACCTTAAAGAAGGCTGAGTGCCGAAGAATTGATGCCTTTGGACTGTGGTACTGGAGAAGACTCTTGAGTCACTTAGACTGCAAGGAGATCAAACCTGTCAATCCTAATCAACCCTGAATATTCATTGCAAGGGCTGACACTGAAACTGAAGCTCCAATAATTTGGCCACCTGATATGAAGAGCTGACTCTTTAAAAAAGACCCTGATGTCTGGAAAGATTGAGGGAAAGAAGAGAAGAGGGAGGCAGAGGATGAGATGGTTGGATGGCATCATTGACTCAATGGGCATGAGTTTGAGCAAACTCCAGGAGACAGCCTGACGTGCTGCACTCCCTGGGTAGCAAAGAGTGGGACGTGACTGACTGAAAACCAGCAAAATTCTGCAATATCTTTCAGCCTCACTCAAGTAAAAATGAGTTCTTAGTTCTGAAATGAAAAAATAAAATAAAATTAATAGGGCCCTTTTGTGGAGTTGCTTCAGAAAAAAAGGGCAGTGAAATATAGTCCATGACTGCAACATGAGCTAGAAGACTGCCATTCGACTGAGCCACAGCCTGGGTAAAAATTAAATGAATCACTAGCTTCATCATTGACAAAAACCTCTAACACACCAACACTTGATTTGGACTGGGGGGAAAAGTCAAGTTGAAATGTTGCAACAGCCACCTTTTTTCAAGTTTCCAGCACTTCCTGATTTCTTTGGTATCAAATGACTCTGCCTGTCACATTCCTGTGACATTTGCACTTCCTGGTTCCATAAATACTGGGCATGGACATTTTGGGATCCCCAAACCAAACAAAGCAAAGCACCAAGGTTTTTGTTTTTAGTAACTCAACCTTTTGAACCTCCTTGTTGTTCATTCCAGTGGGTAACAAGGGCGGGACTTAGATCCTCAGATAATCTGAGAAGCAAGGAAGCAGCACTTAATTCTGAGAGTTAGAAAGTAAATGATTAGTTAAGATCTGTAATTAACATCTGAGCTCTTTAAACCCTTGGTGGTTCAGATGGTAAAGAATCTGCCTGCAGTGTAGGAGACCCGGGTTTGTTCCCTGGGTCAGGAAGATCCCTGGGAGGAGGGCATGGGAACCTACTCCAATATTCTTGCCTAGAGAATTCAGATTGCAGAACACTGAGAAATGGAAGAGAGAGTAGGCCAGGGCCTTGTGGGCCCGTGGGAGCAATCCGGACCTTTACAAGTAGGGGCCACTGCGTGGAGGCAGAAGATGGGATAGGACAGCCTGTGCATTCACCCCAGCCTCTTCAGCCCAAGGTCCATGGGCATAGACATGACTGAGCGACTAACATTTTCACTTTCCTTACACCCTGAACAGTTGTCTCGACCTGAATTATGTCACCTCTTCCACCCTCTCACTTCCCTGTGTCTGGCCCCTTGAGCTCCATGCACAAATGCTTACGAGCCGGTCTTTGGACTCAGACTGCCTGGAGTTGAAAATTCACCTGAGTATCTGGCTGACCTTGGGCCAGCTACTTAATACCCTGGCTATATTCTCTTTACATGGTAAAATGGGGATGATAACAGCCTCATTCACAGAGTTAAGAAATAGGTGAGTTAATGTTCATAAAACACTTAGAAGAAGGTCTAGTGCATTTGCTATTGTTTACTCGCCAAGTCGTGTCTGACTCTCTTTTGTGACTCATTTCTTAACTCATTTAAGCAGTCACAATCAGTGACATGAAATTTTTGCTCTGCAGCCCACTGGTTATCGAAACTTCGTCTATGTGCTTCCCTTCTAGGACCTTCTGTTTGTCTTCATTGAAAAAAAAAATGATACACTTATGCTAAGAGGACTGTCATGAAGAGTGCAGAAGAGGGTGCTTGTGGAAGTGATATTAGACAGGAGGCTGGTGGACGTTCTCAAAGGCTCAAGGATAATGGCAGCTGGACTCCCCCAGAGCCTCCGGAGTGTCCACATCCACATCCAAGTCCACTTTGCTGACTGGAAATCTGATGGGCAGCATGAGAGGCAGACATATCCCACGGCAGCAGGGCAGAGTGGGGTACTGACCACAGCCATGGCATCGTGCACCCCAGAAAAGGCATTTCCTGGGTGGAGGAGGTGACCCCAGGTACATCCCTCTCTGCAACAGGCTGAGGGTCCATTCCGGGTCAGACTGGTTCCTTCCTCCGGCCTGAGCACTCGCTCCCAATGCTGAAATAAGCATTGCCAAAATCTTGCCCCCTAGACCCACTCACACGAGTTGGTGTCCAGCACGTTGCTTCCTAGATGCACACAGGCTCACTGGTTATTTCCTGGTCCTGCTGACCAGGAAGTCATCTGGTCCCTTTTTACCTTTAGTCGTCGATATCATCGGTTGATGCTCACATCTTTTTCCTTCTGCTTCTCAGGGACTGCCTCCCAAGTGCCTATAATAAAAAGGCTAAAACAAATATGTGATTGTTTCAATGCAGCTAGTGATTAAATGTTGTAGTTTCATCCTGAAAGCGTCTGAAGCCATTTTGTCCCTAGGATGTGTTTATTTGTTTTGTGTGCCAATGCCTTCTCTTTGATCTTCCAGATCTACAGTCTGTTCTCCACCCACCTTCCTGCCCCAGAAGGCTGGTGGATATGGATTCCATCAATGGACTCCCTGACTCCAGGCTTGGAGGAAGGCAGGGAGGGCAGGGAGGAGCTCAGGTTATTTACTACCCTTGGCCCCTTTCTGAGATATTGTCGTGGCCTATTTGCATTGCTCCAGCAAACGTCCCTGCCCCTCTCCGGAAGGTCTCCTCTGTTAGTGACTTAAGAATTCCAGACACCACTGGCCCCCTCCCTCCCGTTGTCTCCCCAGTCCTAGTCGTGGTGACTTCTCTGCTGCTATTAACCCCAGGTTACTACCATATTCCTTTGTGCTTCCCCACATTTTCATAAAGGGCCTCTTTGTGAACCAACCTTTGAAATGTCCTAATTCCAGTGAGCCATCTGTTCCTTGTTGCTGTCCTGAATGATGCACTTTGTTTCGGGTCTTAGTGTTTGCAATTTTCTACGTAGATGTATGGAATGTTAACATGTTAAGTAGTGAGCAAATGACCTCACGGCAGAAATACTTCAATGGTGTGGGAAGCAGGGACGCTGGATTCCCGGGCTCAGACCCTGATGGCATCATCCACCAGCCAAAATCGCCACCCACAGCCTCATGCCCCGGGACACAGCTGCCGGGACACAGGAAATGAATGTCTCACCAGTGCACACGGCCCCTCCAACATCCAAAAGGACCAGTCACAGCCATGAAGAGCCGCAGTAGGAAAATTCACATTCAGTGTATTTTTATTAATTACAGACTCAATTTTTAGTGGTAAAGAGCCCGCCTGCCAATGCAGGAAAAGAGACTTGGGTTCAATCCCTAGGTCAGGAAGATCCCCTGGAGGAGGGCGAGGCAACCCACTCCAGTATTCTTGCTTGGAGAATCCCATGGACAGAGGAGCTTAGTGGACTTCAGTCCATAGGGTTGCAAAGAGTAGGACACAACTCAAGTGACTTAGCACACATATACACAAAATTTTTAGAGCTAGAAATTTCGTTAAGACCCCCACCTTTCATTTCCCATATAAAGAAACAAGCCCAGTCCTACCAAGCCATTGAGCCTAGATGTTTCACAGAACCTGGTCAGGGACCCAGTTTTCTTTATTTCCAGTCCAGTAACTTCTAGAAGAAGACAGCTACTCCTGAAAATTTAAGAAGCCAGTCTTCCATCAGAGGTTTTTAAACATTTAAGGCATTTCATTTGCTTAATACAGAAACTGTACCAACTTGCTTTCAATTTAGAGTTCCACTAAAACCCATAAAAAAGAAAAAAATAAAGCATGGGAATAAAAAGGTGTTTTTCAGATATATCTATTCTGTTAGCACAAATGTGTGAAGGTATGTGTGTGCCCACATGTGTGGATGTGCCTATGTGCTAACTTGTGTGTATATTTCCTTTTCAGCCTGATCTTGGCTGTCATTAGTTTAGCTTGCTGTAGCCCTAGGCATGTGCCTCTCTTTATGGCTGGTTTAGCATTCACACTTGGGAATCGTGACAGGCTTTTCCAAGCCAGGAGGAGCAAGTTGGATATTGGATAGAAAAATTACCCATCAAATCACATTTTCTTGATGTGAGTTAACTTACAAAAAAATTAAGAAGAGTTATTTCTTAAACATGCTGTCTGAAGGTAAAAAAGGAACTTCAGGCAATGCCAGAATATTGAAATATAGGTAAACTAGGGAGGATTGGGTTCACCAAAGGCTTGTCATAAGTACTTTGACTTTTTATTCAAATTTTATTTTGGGCGATTTTTAAGAATTGGAAGTTTCATTTTGTCACTTGAGAATGCCAAAAGTGAACATTTTCCATTTTGATGCAATTTTCTTGTTTGGACAAAATCAAGTTTAAAAAGCCAGATGGCATCTATGAAGAAATATTGTACTTCGAAACCCAGGACTTTAGCTAAGCCCAAACTCCGGAGGCCCAAACCCCAAGAAACAAGGAGTGAGATTTCCTTCTGAGCTGTGTCTTGTCTCTGGTGACCTGGAAGACACAGTACCGCATGGACAAAAAGACTGACTCTACATTCTGCAACAGAAAAAGTGACTCTTGAGAAGAAAAGCCAGGAGGGGACCCAGTTGAAGGGTCTGGAGGCCCCTGTGCATTTTTTCAACTTCCCTCTCAGAGCAGCAGCTGCTGGACTGGGATCCCAAGGCCTGGGGGCGTCAATGGCTGGATGTCAGGGTTGAGCCAGAGACAGCATCCAGGAGGAAGAAGCTGTGCCTGAAAGCCCACTGGACCGCCCAGAAGGGCTCTGCAGCGGCTGTTCAAGGCAAGTCCAGGTGCAGGCTGCAGGACCCAAGGCAGGAGTGAAAGTGGTTGTCATGGGGACAGAGTGGCATCTGGATAAAACACCTGAGTCACTGGCGCACAGAAACCAAGAGGCTTTACCAGGACCTCAGAGGGGCTGTTGGGACGCCTCGCTGCCCCAGAGACAGAGGGCCTCGCTTTGCAAAGCAGTTTTTCTTTGTCTGACAACTTATATTTGAAAATGGACCTACTTAGAAAGCCAAACTGAAAGAAACTAAGGCACAAAAGGAAAGTCTAACGATTTCTTACATATTGGTTTGCAAATGTCTAGGTGGTATCTGAAAGGCAGGAGTGCAACATATGCTGGGGATGTGCCCCAGCCTGTACTGTTCAGCTCAGCCTTGTGGAAGATTCCATGATCTTCTCCTCTTGGATCAGGGCAGGCCCACCTGGGTGCAGTGGTTTTGCAGCATCAGAAAGAGTTCACATGGTCTGTAACCCTTAAAAATCTGAGGACCCTTCAGAGCAAGAAACATAGATGCCTATGGAAGTTTCATCAAATAGACATTCCGGCCATCACATACCACAGGGAGCCATGTAGCACTCACTGAGGAAGAGACCTCACCCTGAAGGGACTCTGGAGCATAAGAATGGATGAAAGTGCAGCTGTTTATGGTTTCATTCCTGCCTTCACGACTCCCTTGCCTTTATCTACCCTCTAGTCCCATCCGCAAATGAAGCATTTAAACATCTGCTGATGCCAAGACCCTGGTGAGCCTCACACACGTAAACATAGCTATAATCAGGCATCCAGTCCTCAGAGCTGACCACAACCTGCCATGTGTTATTTTTCCACTTTCCTTGTTTACATATATTTACTATTCAGCCACCATATTATCTCACTAAAACATAGATTTAAAAGATCTGGTGGGTTTGAGCTTTTTTTTCCCTCCAAAATTATTGATTTGGGGAGAGGACAAATGACAGGAGAAACTGTCAAGTTGAGCTCCTCAAGGGACAAGACTGATATGTTAAAACAGCCCTAGGTGCTTGCTCCCCTCTCTCAGATGCTAATTTTGAAAGCCAGCCAACTGCTTCTGTGTCTTGTCTCCACCATGGACTGGCTGTGAGAACATCTTCCATGAGCTATTAGACCTTTCCTAGCTTCGGCTTCCTCCTCTAGCCACTGGGGATAAGGAGAGGGTCTAGCTGAGATTGTTGGGAAGGTTAAATGTGTTTGCATCTGTAAACGTTTAGAATGGAGTGGGGCTCAGACTAAGCATTGGGTGTGGGTACAGGTGTTGGTGGTGACTGCACCCTGTATCGGTGTGGGAACTTTCCTGGGTTCCAGGAGCTGAGTTCCAAAACCAAACAGGCTGCAATAAAGGGAACCTTCCCCCTGACACACATATTTAGCTTGAAAACTTGTGCCCCTGCAGTAATGCATGCAGACATAGAGAAGAGACTTGTGGACACAGTGGGGGAAGGAGAGGGTGGGATGACCTGAGAGACTAACACTGAAACATATATATTACCATATGTAAAATAGATAGCCAGTGAGAATTTGCTGTATGACTCAGGGGACTCAAACCTGGTGCTCTGTGATGACCTAGAGGGGTGGCATGGTCCCCTCTAGGAAGGTCCAAGAGAGGGGGGACATATGTATACCTATGGCTGATTCATGTTGATGTATGGCAGAAGCCAACACAATATTGCAAATAAGTTATCCTCCAAACAAAAATAAGTAAATTAAAAAAAAAATACTGATAGTTTTCAGGGCTCTGCAAGTGACTGTTAAACAAACCTCTCCACTTCCCAGTATCATCGTCAAATATCAACGCCTTCTCCTCACTTACGCGCTGACATTTTTCCTTGAGATGTTGAGCCCTCTCTCTAAATAGATCACCAAGGATTCTTTCAGAAATCTGTGTTTATTAATGTACTTTCATCTTCTGATCCAAATGTTCTTAATCTTGTAAATTAGTAACCAGTGAAGGTGACCACTGCTGATTTTAAATACTTCATGTTGTTTTTAATGGATTTTACAGAGCTGGGGTCTGATGAGCATACATGTAATAAAAATACATCCTCCCCCCCTTTTTTTTTTCCTTAAACACATTTTCCTCATACGATTTGGCAAAAGGCAGATACTTATAGAGTAAGTTCTTTTGCTGTTTATATTTCTCCTGGCAGAGTTCCAAAGAGCATTTAGCAGTGTATCAATCAGCCAGAATGGGAGTTCAACAGACCACTGCATTTTCCCCACTGCACCTGAGAACTCCAGCTGAATACTCAGCACTCTTGTTGAGCCAAAAATATCTTTTCAGGGTGTATTGAATTCATGGGTTGCCTAGTCTCACCTTTCCCTTCCAGGTGAAGGCAGAGATTGCTAGTGGGACCTCCTAGCCCTGGGATTGTGGCAAATGGGAACCATTCGCTCCTCTAGACATCAGGAGAAAAATGGTGGCTTGGCTCNTTTCCATGACATTCCCCCAAATCATCCCACCCTCTCCCTCTCCCACAGAGTCCAAAAGACTGTTCTATACATCTGTGTCTCTTTTGCTGTCTCACATACAGGGTTATCATTACCATCTTTCTAAATTCCATATATATGCATTAGTATACTGTATTGGTGTTTTTCTTTCTGGCTTATTTAAATCCTCTAATATGATACTGAATTTCCCTTCTATAGGTCAACAAATATTTTGCTATTTTGAGGTGTACACAACTTTATGATTGTTTATTCTTCATGGTGAAATTAATTGTTATCATTTGGCATTAACATCTTGTATTCTTGGAGAAGACTCTTGAGAGTCCCTTGGACTGCAAAGAGATCCAACCAGTCCATCCTAAAGGAGATCAGTCCTGGGTGTTCTTTGGAAGGACCAATGCTAAAGCTGAAACTCCAATACTTTGGCCACCTCATGTGAAAAGTTGACTCATTGGAAAAGACTCTGATGCTGGGAGGGATTGGGGGCAGGAGAAGAAGGGGACGACAGAGGATGAGATGGCTGAATGGCATCACTGACTCGATGGACATGAGTCTGAGTGAACTCCGGGAGTTGGTGATGGACACGAAGGCCTGGTGTGCTGCGATTCATGGGGTCTCAAAGAGTCGGACACGACTGAGCAACGGAACTGAACTGAACAACTATATACATAATGAAAAAAATTTTAATGGGCTAAGGATCTGAATGAGTTTCCCAAGTGGTGCTAGTGATAAAAAACCCACCTGTCAATACAGGAGGATCTGAATAGACATTTCTCCAAAGAAGATATACAGGTGACCAATAAACACATGAAAAGATGTTTGGCATCATTAGTCACTAGGGAAATGTAAATCAAAACCATGATAGCCACTAGAATGTTTATAATAAACAAAGGGACAATATTAAGTGCTGGGGAGAATGTGGAGAAAATAGAAATTCAGACGTTGCTAATGGGAATGTAAAATAGTGCTACAACTTTGGCAGTCTCTCAAAAAACTAAACAAGATTTACTGTGTAATTCAGCAATTCCACTTCTAAGTCTATACCCAAGAAAAATTAAAACATGTGCTCAGTCACTCAGTCGTGTCTGATTCTTGTGACCTTTTGGACTGTAGCCCATCAGGTTTCTCCGTCCATGGGGTTCTCCAGGCAAGAATACTGGAGTGGGTTTCCATTTCCTCTTCCAGGGAATTAAAACATACATCTACACAAAAACATGCACACAAATGTTTACAGTTGCATTCTTTACAATAACTTAAAACTAGAAACAACCCCACTGTCCATCAACTGATAAATGGTATCTCTACTAATGGAATATGACCTGGCAATAAAAAGCAACAGAATTTTGATGCTATATATGCTACAACATGGACAAACTTTGAAATTATAATGCTAAGTGAAAGAGCCCAGTGAAAAAGATCACATATTGTATGATCCTATTTGTAGGAAATGTCCAAAACGTGCAAATCCATAGAGACAAAAAGTAGATTAGTGGTTGCCTAGGATGAGAAGGTGGAGAAGGCAATGGCACCTCACTCAAGTACTCTTGCTTGGAAAATCCCATGGATGGAGGAGCCTGGTGGGCTGAAGTCCATGGGATCGCGAAGTCGGCACGACTGAGCAACTTCACTTTCACTTTTCACTCTCATGCATTGGAGAATGAAATGGCAACCCACTCCAGTGTTCTTGCCTGGAGAATCCCAGGGANTCTACCCTCTAGTCCCATCCGCAAATGAAGCATTTAAACATCTGCTGATGCCAAGACCCTGGTGAGCCTCACACACGTAAACATAGCTATAATCAGGCATCCAGTCCTCAGAGCTGACCACAATCTGCCATGTGTTATTTTTCCACTTTCCTTGTTTACGTATATTTACTATGCAGCCACCATATTATCTCACTAAAACATAGATTTAAAAGATCTGGTGGGTTTGAGCTTTTTTTTCCCTCCAAAATTATTGATTTGGGGAGAGGACAAATGACAGGAGAAACTGTCAAGTTGAGCTCCTCAAGGGACAAGACTGATATGTTAAAACAGCCCTAGGTGCTTGCTCCCCTCTCTCAGATGCTAGTTTTGAAAGCCAGCCAACTGCTTCTGTGTCTTGTCTCCACCATGGACTGGCTGTGAGAACATCTTCCATGAGCTATTAGACCTTTCCTAGCTTCGGCTTCCTCCTCTAGCCACTGGGGATAAGGAGAGGGTCTAGCTGAGATTGTTGGGAAGGTTAAATGTGTTTGCATCTGTAAACGTTTAGAATGGAGTGGGGCTCAGACTAAGCATTGGGTGTGGGTACAGGTGTTGGTGGTGACTGCACCCTGTATCGGTGTGGGAACTTTCCTGGGTTCCAGGAGCTGAGTTCCAAAACCAAACAGGCTGCAATAAAGGGAACCTTCCCCCTGACACACATATTTAGCTTGAAAACTTGTGCCCCTGCAGTAATGCATGCAGACATAGAGAAGAGACTTGTGGACACAGTGGGGGAAGGAGAGGGTGGGATGACCTGAGAGACTAACACTGAAACATATATATTACCATATGTAAAATAGATAGCCAGTGAGAATTTGCTGTATGACTCAGGGGACTCAAACCTGGTACTCTGTGATGACCTAGAGGGGTGGCATGGTCCCCTCTAGGAAGGTCCAAGAGAGGGGGGACATATGTATACCTATGGCTGATTCATGTTGATGTATGGCAGAAGCCAACACAATATTGCAAATAAGTTATCCTCCAAACAAAAATAAGTAAATTAAAAAAAAAATACTGATAGTTTTCAGGGCTCTGCAAGTGACTGTTAAACAAACCTCTCCACTTCCCAGTATCATCGTCAAATATCAACGCCTTCTCCTCACTTACGCGCTGACATTTTTCCTTGAGATGTTGAGCCCTCTCTCTAAATAGATCACCAAGGATTCTTTCAGAAATCTGTGTTTATTAATGTACTTTCATCTTCTGATCCAAATGTTCTTAATCTTGTAAATTAGTAACCAGTGAAGGTGACCACTGCTGATTTTAAATACTTCATGTTGTTTTTAATGGATTTTACAGAGCTGGGGTCTGATGAGCATACATGTAATAAAAATACATCCTCCCCCCCTTTTTTTTTTCCTTAAACACATTTTCCTCATACGATTTGGCAAAAGGCAGATACTTATAGAGTAAGTTCTTTTGCTGTTTATATTTCTCCTGGCAGAGTTCCAAAGAGCATTTAGCAGTGTATCAATCAGCCAGAATGGGAGTTCAACAGACCACTGCATTTTCCCCACTGCACCTGAGAACTCCAGCTGAATACTCAGCACTCTTGTTGAGCCAAAAATATCTTTTCAGGGTGTATTGAATTCATGGGTTGCCTAGTCTCACCTTTCCCTTCCAGGTGAAGGCAGAGATTGCTAGTGGGACCTCCTAGCCCTGGGATTGTGGCAAATGGGAACCATTCGCTCCTCTAGACATCAGGAGAAAAATGGTGGCTTGGCTCTTACTCATATTACACCTTAGTGTTCAGCCAAATTGCCAGTAAGGGTGCAAGATGAACATAGCCATGAAAATGGGACAGTGTGATTAGTTTATCCTCTCCTTCATGATGAATCTGAACAGGGGTGGCAGGAGCAAGCTAGACTTGAATGAAACTCAGCTGTTAGGTTTTAAGTAAAAATGGAATAAAAGGATGAAATGGATTTTTGATATTTTAGTACAAGAAAATCCAAAAAGTCAATTTATCTTCCTTTATTAGATTTGTGCAAATCTAGGAAATATCATACATTTCAAGTAATAATAGAAGCTTTTCTCTCTGCAAAGATACTGTGCTTCTAGGTCTTCCCGTGCAAGAACTGCTGCTTGCCTGTCAGTTCTTCTTGGAGACTCTTTATATAATAAGCTAAACGTGTGAGTCGCCAGCTCTCAATTACACAAGAGAAAGGAACGCTGATCTCAGAGGCACTGAGAACCGGAGTAATTACCTCAAGGAAGATGAAGTCAACGGTGTGCCCAACGCTGGCAGAGACAGTCTAGAAGGAATACCCACCTTTTGACAGTGTTGACATATCAGCAAAATTAAACCTGTGGACATGAGCATTTTTTAAATTGGCCTCATTGCCTCTGCTTGTGAAGAGTGTGTGTGGGTGTGGGTGTGGGTGGGTGGGTGTGTAATGGTGTTTGCATGCAAAACTATGCTGTGAAAACATAGCTTGGCTTACAAACTGCCCCAAAACAAACTTCTGAGCATAGTATTTCCTTAAAGGTGTATCTTGCATGTGAAGAAGGCAATGGCACCCCACTCCAGTACTCCTGCCTGAAAAATCCCATAGACGGAGGAGCCTGGTGGGCTGCAGTCCATGGGGTCGCTAAGAGTCAGACACGACTGAGCGACTTCACTTTTACTTCTCACTTTCATGCATTGGAGAGGGAAATGGCAACCCACTCCAGTGTTCTTGCCTGGAGAATCCCAGGGACGGGGGAACCTGGTGGGGTCGCAGAGTCGGACACAACTGAAGTGACTTAGCAGCAGCAGCAGTATCTTGCATACAAGGAAGGCTCCCATATTTGTATATTTTCTCTGACTTTGTTTTATTCTCGGAAATCTGAGGAGTCGATTCCCTGGAGCCTATTTATAACGATGCTTCGGGTTCAGCTGCGTGTCCCCTCTGGCTTTCCTCTTAAAGCAAAGAAGCATTTGTACAGAGCACACCAGGTGTTACTTTCATATTCTCAGACGTACTAGAATACATTAACACACACACTAAATCAAAACATAGCGAAATTAATGATCACTGCCGGGATACCTAGACCAAACTCCTTATTACCGCACAGAATCTGTGTGCTTTGCGTCTCTGTTCTCATTTGATACTGAGATTGGACAATTTGGTACTGATACTAATCAGTATTTTTAACTGTGAGTGGATGTTCACATAAATTACAGACCAGAATTCATCATCTCTTTCAGTCAGCATCATGTCATCCATTTCCTCTGGCTTGTTAGATAATGACATATCCAAAGCCTGGGTTCTTGGGGTTTCATTTTGCTGGCCTGGACCCAAAGAAAACTCACCCTGCTGGCTTGAGCCCCAATTTCATGCCTGGGAGCTAAAGCACATGACAACCGTTCGTCATCCTCGTTTCTTACTTTCATTTTTCCCCCTACTATTTGGAGACCAATTCACTAGTAAAAACTCTTTTGTAAAACATTAAAGAAACTGAACTGTGTGGGTGTACCTTTGCTAAAGATGCTCAGAGATCCTGGACATTCCATAGAGCTTTCTAATTGTATCCATGCCAGGCAGCTGTATATGTGCCTCGTCCTTTCAGAGATAAACTATATCCCATGTAGCTCCTGGTGGTTCAGACTGTAAAGAATTTGCCTGCAATGAAGAAGACCTAGGTTTGATCCCCTGGTCAGGAAGATCCCCTAGAGAAGGGAATGGCAACCCACTCCAGTATTCTTGCCTGGAGAATTCCATGGACAGAGGAACCTGATGGGCTACAGTCCATGGGGTTGCAAAGAGCTGGACATGACTGAGCAACTAACACTTCTACTTTCTTTCATGCAGTGAAAACAAAAGCATGATTATCTTTCACGTCCTCTATTATCTGTACTTTTTATTATTAGGCACTTATACAAATGTTTCTATATACAATATCATCGTATTGCCTTTCTAATTATACTTTTAGCCATAGTAACCCAGAAAAAGGAAATGTAGACTTTTTCCAAAATGTATAGGTTAGGAAAATAAAATTACTATCAGGTACTTCTATTCTTCCAGGTTACAAAAACTGCAGAAGTGAACAGAGTCGGTTGCCATGAAGAAAGGAATGAAAACAAATACATCTCATTCAAATTCTGTTACCGGCTGTTTCCCATTCCCCACAAAGGAATGACCAGTTTTCTGCTTACAGTAGTAATGGAGGGATTGAGAAGGATTCTGTTGATCCACTGGGAAAAATACCAGGGAAAGATCTGATCCAGAGCATCCCTCAGAGACCACTTTTCCAGACTCTAGGTCCATCTTTCTGTCCAAGATAAATCCTAACAACAGTCCTGAGAAAGTTCCTAAAAGGCCAGGCACATGTATTGAATAATAGGTGACCAAAGGAGATACAGAATTCCCTGAAGAAAGCAGAAAAAGATTTACTCATCAACAAGGGAGGTAGATATCGCTAAAATTATTGAGTCAAAACTTTGCCCTTTTGTTCACAGAGGAAGCTGGGGAGAGCTCATGGAAGCAGATGGTAATTTCCAAGTTGGGGCTGGAGGAAACCCTATGTAAAGAATAACAAATACTCTGGTCTTCCAATGAGGAAGAATTTCGAGGATTAAGAATTTTCAGGACCTTGTCTGATTTCCTTGCCCCATAGATCTGCCACTAATTTCTGAGGATGAAATGAAAAGAATTAACCCATCTAAGACCCCGTGAGTAACTGTAAATTAGAGGAACTATTTTAAAACTTGAGTGAGGACAAAGAATGAGAGGGTGGCAGGGAAGGGGGTTATTTTAGGGTCCATCCGCGGTGTTTCTCTGTACCTGCCTCCTCAACCTCCCCAACTTTCTCTCTGTTCGATATCTACTCCTAGGCAGTAACTGGCAAAGGAGTTGATGCTTGGTGCATTTTCTGAGTTCCCAGGATCCTGACAAAAAGAAGACGCCTACAACAAGCCTGTTTGCCTCAGAAATTGCTGCAGGTGTTTCTTCCTACTCTCTCTCTTTTTTTTTTTTTCAGTTTGATTTACTTCAGTTTGAACCAGAAAGTGACTGGTATGCACTTAGTGTGGGCTAGGTTCTGTGCTGGACACAGTGATACAAAGATGGGCAGGACCAAGTCCTGGGCACAGGATGCTCAGAATGTAGTGGGAAGGGCAGATGAGGAAACCAGCCAGTGACTGGGTGTTGGGTGTGAAGCAGTGATGAGGAGGAGGAAGTACAGAGGAAAAGATGACCCTAACTCCTCGCCAGGGGATCTGGGAAGGTTTCCCAGAGGATATCAGAGACATGCCTCAAAAAGGGAGGTGCAAGGTGCAGAGAGGCAAGGTGAAGAGGCATCCAGAGATGAGAGCGTGGGGAAGGGTGCTAAGGAGGTGCCAGGAG
Source organism: Neotragus pygmaeus (assembly GCA_006410875.1). NCBI lineage: Eukaryota > Metazoa > Chordata > Mammalia > Artiodactyla > Bovidae > Neotragus > Neotragus pygmaeus. The sequence continues at coordinate 1,573,747 of SJYV01054512.1, read as the reverse complement.
CGTGCGGGCTTTAGAAGCTACCAGGAGTTGGATGCGGGTAGATTTTTGTTTGTGGCAGATGAAAGGGAGAGAAAAGGCTGGAGAGGAGGCCAGAGTCCAGAGCCTCTCCTCACACGACAGACCAAGGGGCTCACAGCGGTCTGTAGAGGATGCGGTGCCGCTAAGGACTGTAACCAGAGAAGTGGTACCACCAGCTCTGGGGACCAGTGTGGGGTATGGGCTGGAGGTAAAACTGGAGAGGTAGGGTGCTGTCAATTTAGTCANAGGGGCTCACAGTGGTCTGTAGAGGATGCGGTGCCGCTAAGGACTGTAACCAGAGAAGTGGTACCACCAGCTCTGGGGACCAGTGTAGAGTATGGGCTGGAGGTAAAACTGGAGAGGTAGGGTGCTGTCAATTTAGTCACTAGGTCGTGTTCAGCTCTTTTGCGAACCCATGGACTATAGCCTGCCAGGCTCCTCTGTCCATGCTAATGTAGGAGACAAGGGTTTGATTCCTGGGTGGGGAAGATCCCCTTGGAGAAGGAAATGGCAACCCATTCCAGTCTTCTTGCCTGGGAAATTCCATGGACAGAGAAGCCTGGCGGACTACAGTCCATAGGGTCACAAAAGAGTCAGACATGACTTAACTACACAACAACAACCAAAAGGTAGTCCAGTAGACATGAGGTCCCTGCAGTATTCCAGGTGAGGGAGAAGAACATCCAACTGACCCGTCACCAAAAGTCCTTCTGGTGAGCGGAACAGACTGAAGCAAAGGCTCTGCCTTCTCTCTGGTCCTGCTTTCCTTCTCGGAGCAGTGCTGTGATCCTCCAAGCTCCCACAGATTACGCAGGCAGGAAAGGAATCTCTGGTGGTATGGAAAGAGAATAAAAATGGGCTGATTCTCTGGGCTGCAAGTGGTCCCAAAGGTACCTGATGGAATGTGTCCACACGAATGGTACCTGCCACAGAGGTCCATGGGTGGCGACCCTGGAAGCGACCAGGTGAGCAGCCCCCCGTCACAGAATGGCACTCGAGTCCACATCCTGCCTCAAGACCAGCCAGAGTAAACTCACCTTCCAGGGTCACCTTAGTAAGTGCAGTGTTTTGTGCACTGGCCAATTTAAATCTATAATTCAACTAAAAAGTGAAAAAGTTTTTTGAAATTTTCTCTTAATATGATTTTCCCAAGGTTTAGAATCTCCTTATCCATCAACCTCACCACCGAAGTCAAGACCTGAAACAACAGAAAAAATGCGTTCCTGATTGCTTAAATAATATTTTTTTAATGCCAGAATTTTCTGCCTCTACTGGTCAACAGTTAGAGCTTTAGTTCACCAATATGACGTGAATTAAAGCAGGTTTCATTTGTCAGCAAGTGAATAAACGTTTATGGCATGCCTCTTGGGTCTGGATGTTTTCAGTTATGGAAGATCAAGACCTAGTTAGGAGTGGCGTAAGCAACCACAGATAAGCCTTATCTCACATAAGAAGTCTGAAGGTGGGCTGGCTCCAAGTTTGGTTAATTGGTAGTAGCTTGACAATGTTGTTCAAGTCCCAGAGTCTCTCTCCTTCCCACTCTGCCACCAATGGATCTTAGCTTGTGTTCTAGAGTTGGGGCCCTCATGATGCCAAGGTGGTTGCCACAGATCCAGGCACCACATTGCCCTTTTTAAGGATAACAGTCACAAAAGCATAGAACAGGTCCATTTCTAAACCAACCGCTGCTGCTGCTGCTGCTGCTGCTAAGTTACTTCAGTCGTGTTCAACTCTGTGTGACCCCATAGACTGCAGCCCACCAGGTGCCCCTGTCCCTGGGATTCTCCAGGCAAGAACACTGGAGTGGGTTGCCATTTCCTTCTCCAATGCATGAAAGTGCAAAGTGAAAGTGAAGTCGCTCAGTCATGTCCGACTCTTAGCGACCCCATGGACTGCAGCTTTCCAGGCTCTTCCATCCATGGGATTCTCCAGGCAGGAGTACTGAAGTGGGGTGCCATTGCCTTCTCCAAACCAACTGCCAACAACGAGAATAGGAAAACCCAAGATTGACTTAAAATGATTAAGGTGCACCCTCTGGGCCAGGCTGAGGACTGACTTTTCTGAAGCAGTGAAAATTAAGGATTGTGTTGGCAAGAAAGAAAGTGTAGTGGCTGATAGATAATCAATTAACAATGTTGTTTGGTTGCCAAGTTCTGCCTGACATTTTTGTGACCCCAAGACCTGTAGTCTACCATGCTCCTCTGTCCATGGGATTCTCCAGGCAAGAATACTGTAGTGGGTTGCTTTTCCTTGTCCAGGGGATCTTCCTCACCCAGGGAGTGAACTCACATTTCCTGAATTGGCAGGTGGATTCTTTACCACTGAGTCATTTGGGAAGCCCAGTCAATTAAAAATTGTTGCTCCTTTATTTTTAGTACAGGAGACCCATTAGCACACAAGCCCCAGGAGATTCTAGCTGTCAAGAAGCTTGCCTTCTAGTTGAGGGGTAAGGATGCTAATGGTCAGCTTAGAAGAGGGCGCCTTAGCTGTAGAGCTACCAGCCTCAAGAAGTGAAGAACATGAGGCATCTATCTCTCAGTGGGTGGGTTTTAGTTCCATCAAGTGTATACTAAATATATTAAGTATATTTAACATACACTTAAGCAAGACGTCCCCAGCTCATGCCCGATGCTTAGCTTGCTCGTGCTTCCCAGACTGGCCTCCCCTCGGTGGCCCCAAGCTTGTCTTTCAGCAACATGGTTGTCAGTTTCTCTAGTTCCCAGCTTGTCATCTGTCTCATAAAAATGCCCCCACTGGGTTCCCTCACAGCTACTCCCCAGCTACTCCATGGTTGAGAACCGGGGCCCTTGGCCATCCTACAGGTACTGAAAACTACGAGACAAAAGAATTGAAATTGTCCCCAGCCTAGCAAAGGTCCCTCGGCCTCACCCACTTGGAGATGCCCTGCATAGTGAGAATACTGAATCAGGCTGCGGCAAGCCTGGAGCACCAGCTCTCAGGGCAATTTCAGACACATTACATAAATTGCACAGCCTGTTTAATACCTCAGTTTCACCAGCTGTAAAACAGCAATAAAACACTCTGACGCCTGCAAAGGATCATAAAGGTATTATGAGACCCAAACGAAACATCATGCATGAAAGCCGTCTGAGAGGGACAAGTCAGAGGACAACGGCACGGGATTATGGTTCCTCTAGTCCCAGAGCCACAAGCCTGTCATGAGGAGGTGCTCATCCTTGCCAGGGGGCCCAGCCTGTCCCTGCCCCCCACCGGTCCATCACCACAGGAGCAGCAAGACTTGAGGGTCCTTCTCAAGACACCATAGCATGGAGGCTTACACAGCACAGACCTTTCTCATGGCTCTGAACGCTTGGAGTTCAAGGTCAAGGTGTCAGCAGGGTTGGGATCTGATGAAGCCTCTCCTCCTGGCTTGAGGACAGCTGCCCTCTCCACCCACACAGCTTATGTGCAAACAGGAGAGCGATCTCTGGCATCTCTTCTTCTCCTCATGAGGACACCAGTCCTATTTGATCAGGGCCCCACCCTTATGACCTCACAGAGCCTTAATTATCCCCTCAATGAGTCCATCTCTGAGAACAGTCATGTTAGGGGTTAGTTCTTCAAACCTGGATTTTAAGGGAGCCCAAGTCTTCCCTGGTGGCTCAGACAGTAAAGAAACTGCCTGCAATGCAGGAGACCTGGGTTCAATCCCTGGGTAGGGGAGATCCCCTAGAGAAAGGAATGGTAACCCACTCCAGTATTTTTGCCTGGAGAATTCCATGGACAGAGGAGCCTGGTGGGTTACAGTTCATGGTGTCACAAAGAGCCAGAAGTGACTGAGCCACCAACACTAAAGCTTTTCAGTTCAGTTCGTAACAGATGCCCAGAGAGAGGACCGGCTGATTGAGTCTTTTTAAGGAGTCAGGTGATCTCTGCCCTGTGCTGAGGGCATTGTCTGTTACAGAGAGTCCTAGCCAAGCTCATGGGGCTTCTATTTTGACTGCTTCCAGAACAGGAGGACTGCTGACCAGTCAGTATCCAAGAATGTAAGTCAACCTGCAGGAGGGTGCTGTGCTTTTAAATGGAAGGAGAGATGTTTTTGTTAATGTCATTGCTGTTTTATTAATTTGAATAGAACCACCTGAGAACATGGGGTAGGAAACAGCAACCCACTCCATGATTCTTGCCTGGAGAATCCCAAGGACTGAGGAGCCTGGCAGGCTACAGTCCATGGGGTCACATACGGTTGGTCATGACTGAGTGACTAAACAAGAACCTGAGAAAAGGGCGGTTAATTCCGCCCCAAGGCACACTTCACGGGGTTGGGAAAAGGGGGTTGGTGGGGCAGGGCTTGGAGTACTCTGCAGGGAAGTTAGTGACCGAAGCTGAAGGGAGCTTAGAGCCCATCATTCCTGGTACAAGGTAGATCTGAAAAGTGGTAGCCTAGGACGTCACACCTCTTCAGTTAGGCTCCTGCCAGCAGGGCTGGATGGACAGGTGCAGAGGGAACGTCAGGTGAGGGAGGTGGAAGAGAGATTGGCTTCACAAGGAGGAGGGCTGCTGCTGCTAAGTCACTTCAGTCGTGTCCGACTCTGTGCGACCCCACAGATGGCAGCCCACCAGGCTCCGCCATCCCTGGGATTCTCCAGGCAAGAGTACTGGAGTGGGTTGCCTCAGTGAGTGCCTTCTCTGAGGAGGAGGGGAAGAATACTTAGATACCACATTGCCATTACTGCTTTGTCTCCACAAGCTGGTGAGGCCTGGGGCATTTGGGTTAAATGATCATGGTGCTGGATTTCAAGACCCAGATTGAGGCAAGGGACATGAAAAAGCAGAGAGGAGGAATTTCTGAAGATGACTGAGCCTTATCTTCCCAGTATAGGTGGAGATCACTCCTTCAGATATTGATGCAGAGAGGTTTGAGGTGGACTCTACCAGCCCCACGTCTCTTGGGACAGGACACTCATAGTGTCTAATCAAAGCATAAGGGATTAAGGAGATCAACCAGTTCAAGGATTGTGGCCGAATAAAGGATATAGGGGCCAAGGCTCTCTTCTTCCCTGGAGCAAGGTCAGCAGACTCAGAAGACCAGCTCTAATTTTGACCTTGTTTGTCTGACTGGAGAGGGTAGCCAGTACCTATCAGAGGAAAGATTTAGCAGCTGTATCTACACCCCAGTAGAGGTCAGGTGTGGGGACCTTAAACTTCACTGATGCTTTAACGAGGGTGGAAGTTTCCTTGGATGGCTCACCTGCTCATGTGAACACCATCTGAAAAAGCCTGTGGGCTCACAGGAGGGGCAGGATGCCAGGAGCAGAGCAACCCAGTGCCAGGGATAGGGCCTCAGGAACACACTGCCACAGGCTCAGAAATTTCCCTAGGCATGGCTCTGTCACCAGAGGAGACAGCCAGAGTGTGCGACAACTTAATCAGAATTGGGCGCTCCAGCCAGCAGGGCAGGTGGGACGATGTTTGGAAGCTGATCTTGAAAAAGCCAGAGAGAATAAGCATCCGCCTCTAGATCGCTGGAGGATGGATCTTCAGCAGGCAGGCAGGGAGGCTGGACTCTGAATAAAGCTCATGATTTCGAAAGAAAGAAAAAAAAATCCCCATTAAGATCTCCTGCTCACAATCTCTGAATGAGTTCCGATTTATTTCAAGAACACATTTCCCCCCTCCCCCCAGCCCTGAAATAAGTGTGAACCGAACTGTGAAAAACAGACCGTGACCATATTGTTGTCACTAGCAATTCACAGCAACAATCTTCAGTTTCGAATTCTCACCCTCTTTTTCTTTTTTGCATGGAAGGATTTGGAGATCCAAAGAAATCTCCAGCCAAGATGACTCAAAAGATTTCCATGTTGGAAATCATGATCCTTCTTCTCCCAGCCTGCAGCTCTGCAGAGTATCACCCAGGGGTGCTCCCTGAGACATGCTTTGGGAGCAGAGGCCTTCCTTGCCCTGGCTTCCGGAGAGGTCCCTACAACATAACTGAGCCCTTCTCTGCAAAGAGAGGGAACTCCCCTGGGAAGTCAGACCTCAGCAAACCTCCTGCACAAACCAAGCCTGTTCTTTTCCAACACGTCCTCAGCCCATCTGAATGCATTACAAACCACAGAGTTGCAAAGTGTACTTGATTATTTATAACCATGAAATAAATGGAATAATGTAGGTCTTGTGAAATTTTTTTTTCAATGACAGATAAGGCAAGGAATAGAAAACCCCCTGGTGCGGCTAAATGATGAATGCATGATGAATTCATAGCCTGCTTGCCTTTGACAACCTTTCTGGAATGAGTGGGAACCAGTTTCCAGGATGCAAAGCCTACATGTAGTTTCCACAGCTTTCAGATTTCCTAGCCCTGAGTTCTTTCATAAAACACTGGGGTTCAGAGAAATACANAATATGCTTTCATTTGATAAAAGTCCAGATTCCTAACAAAACAGCGATATGGAGATGGTGATGCCGCCCCTCTGTACTCCTTTCTTTGGATGGACATCTGTCTTTGGTGAAACTCTGGGTAGCTAGACCACAAAATTCCCATTGCTGTTGTTGAGGTTATGATGACAGCCAACATTTGTTGACTTACACACTCAGCACCATGTCAAATGCTCCAGCCATATTAGCTTACATCATCTTCCCACTGAAAGTGTGAGATGGGTTTTACAGGTAAGGAAGGTGTCACATCTCTCAGCAAGGAACGTGCACTGCCAGAGCCCCCAGGGGGCCCCACTTAGCTAGACTGCGTCCACATTTCAACTTCCTACTTTCCACTCAGGGAGGGAAAAGGAAAAACCTGGAGCAGACTGGCCTGTGAATTCATTCAAGTGTTCTTTCGAAGGGCCCCTAATCAGTGAGGAGTCGTGGAAAAGACAGATGAGCATGACTGGAGGCTGCTCTATTTTGGAGCCAAAGCTAAGGGGGAAAAAATCACCCATTTGATTCTTCCTATTCCTAAACCTCATAACCTCTGCAAAGAAATCTAAATGAGCTCAAGAACTACTCTGCCTTCCTAAAGCACTCATAATCTCATGTGCTGTGCTATGCTCTGCTCAGCTGTTTCAGTCAGGTACAACTCTTTGCAACCCTGGAGTGGGTAGTCATGCCCTTCTCCAGTGGATCTCCCTGATCCAGGGATCGAACCTGGGTCTCCTGCATTTCTGGAGGATTTTTTACCCACTGAGCTACCAGGGAAGCCCTCAAAATCCTATCCTGGTCCCCTAAGGGTTACTATGGGCTTCCCTGGTGGCTCAGTGGTAAAGAATCTGTCTGCCAGTGCAGGAGATGCAGGTTTGATATCTGGGTTGAAGAGATCCCCTGGAGGAAGAAATGGCAACCCACTCCAGTATTCTTGCCTGGGAAATCCCATGGACAGAGGAGCCTGGTGGGCCATGGGGTCACAAAAGAGTCAGACACAACGTAGCAACTCTGCTCGCAAGGGTTACAGCAGTGAAGATCTTATACTCCAGCAGAGGGAAAGGGAGAAGCCGTCAATACAAGAAGCTTCCACTCCCACAGTACAAGAACCCTCTTTGAGAACACCTGCTTTCCATGGGCAGACATGCACGCTGCAAGTAATCATCTATAAAGTGGATGTCAAGGCTGTGAGCACTGCCAACACTCCCGTCCAACGTGAGCTGACTGGTCACACATACGATGCATGGACTTACCCACCGGGAGAGCTCTGTCTCCTGAGCCATGCAAGTACAGCTGGCGCAGCTCCCCTGAGTGTGTGTGTGTGTGTGTGTGTGTGTGTGTGTGTGTGTGTGTTTAGTCACTCAGGCATGTCCAGCTCTTTGCAATGCCATGGATTGTAGACACCCAGGCTCCTCTGTCCATGGGATTTTCCAGGCAAGAACACTGAAGTGGGTTCCCATTTCCTTCTCCAGGGGACCTTCCTGACCCAAGGATGGAACTCGAGTCTTCTGCATTGGCAGGTGGATTCTTGACCAGGCTTTATGGTGAAAACCACCTCCACTTTTAAAAGAGACGGTGCTAGAAACTTAGCACCTGTCCTACACCTGGATGTAGGACAAAATATCCACCAGGCTTCTGCAAACAGCTGTGAAGTCTAAACCCATACAGTGAATTGATGTTGCTGCTGAAACAAGCACACTTAGCACAAGGAACTACTGTGCCCGTGACATTCTCTTTTTAAACTGTTTAAAATTATAATGTAATTGCTTTGTAACATTGTGTTAGTTTCTGCTGTATAACACCATGAATCAGCCATCAGATCAGTTCAGTTCAGTTCAGTTGCACAGTCCTGTCCGACTCTTTGCAACCCCATGAATCGCAGCACACCAGGCCTCCCTGTCCATCACCAGTGATATGTATACATATATTCCCCTCCCTCTAGAACTCCCCTCCCACCATCCCACCGCACCCGTCTTGGTCATCACAGAGCACTGAGCTGAGCTCGCTGTGTAATGCAGCAGCTTCCCCCTTGCTGTCTAATTTTACACACGGAAGTGTATATAAGTCAAAGCTACTCTCTCAATTCGCTGCCCCCTTCTCCCCCCATTGTGCCCACAAGTCCATCCTCTATGTCAGTGCCTCTATTCCTGCCCAAATAGGTTCATCGGTACCATTTTTCTAGATTCCATATATATGTGTTGCTCTTAAGTGGTAACAAACTCCATGGCTGCACAATTGGACATGCATCATCTGTACACATCGACACCATCACGCTTCCTGGCATTCCCGAAAGTTCATCTAGAGAAAAATGGTCCCCATCTTAATATCTTTCCATACATTTTATTTTTCAGAATCAGGGAAAGATAAATGTTTGCTAATACAGAATTAAATTGGCAGGTGCCAAAATGCTCCAGTGTTTTCCTCTACCCAACACTTTGTGTGGTGGGAAGACAGAAAGGTCCATAGGAAGCAGCCACACTGCAAGGATGCTGATGTCTCTGAAATCTGGACTTTTCCCCCTGTCTTTTATGGCTAACTTTCAGAAGTAATTAGGGCACTCATTTCTAAGCTAATGCCTTCTAATGGTCACTTAATTCTGGACAAACTGCAGAGTAGAATGCTTTTGAAACTAGAATTAATTGTTTAAAAGACATTATTGGGATTAGTCTGGTAAATGTAGAGACAGAGAAAAAAGATGTTTTACTGAGACATTAAAAATAATGAAGTCCCCTCCAGTCCCAGACCTCATACGTTTTGTGGGTTTCTTTCTTTCTTTCTCTTTCTGAAAGTAATCAGCCCAGAGAATGAGGCAATACCAGAGACCTTTACACCTGTTTATGAGAGTTCAATGATGTCTCCTATCATCACATCAAATCAGTCAGGCTAAGAAAGGGAACACACAGAGCAGGAATGGGCTTTGCTGCAATTATTTTTTTCTCCTTTCTCATTTCAAAACATCCATCTAATCACTGCTGTGCTCAGAGTCTCAAGAAAGCCAGTATAAAGCACAAAGGGAATAAGTTGCAATCTTCTACAGCTGCAGGCTACTGAGGGACTAAAGCATGGAAACAGCAAAGAACACTGAAGCAGGGGCTACGACCGAAGTGAAGGGGGACTTCTGTAAGAGTCGATAAAGTGAGAGAATTTTGAGTGGGAAAAAACTGGGCAGGTTTCAAAGCCTTGACGTGTATGTGGAGAAGGAAACGAAGAAAATGCTGGTTTCGGGGAACAGCTGGAGCAGACATCCCGAGGTAGAAAAGTTGACAAGGAGCTTAGGTGTATCTGAGTGTCCTGGGTGTAAGGTAAGAGGGTGGCCACAATGGGGGAAACTCCAAACGCTGCAGAGTCAGGACATTGGTGTAGGAGAAACCGTGAGTCATGAATGGTTTTTGAGTAGAAAACTACATTAATCAAAGTTGTAATTTCAAGTTGTCATGGTGAGTTTCTTTTCTCCCCATAGGAAAGATGGGGCAGCTATAATTGAAAGGGAAAGGAAAAAACAGGGAGACTTCCCTGGTGGTCCAGTGGTAAAGAATCGACTTTTCAGTGCAGGGGACCTGGGCTCAATCCCTGATCGGGGAACTAAGACTCCGTATACCTCGGGGCAACTAAGCCCGAGTGCCACAGCTAAAGAAGTCCACACACCGCAACTAGAGAGCCTGTGTGCCACAACTACGAAGCCTTACACTCCAGAACCTACACAACACAACTAGAGAGAAGCCCACACACGACAATCAGAGATGCTTGTACACTGTTATGAAGACCCAGCACAGCCCATAAAATAAAAATAAATTTGAAAAAAGAAAGAAAATTGATTTAAAAAAAGAAAAAAAAAAGGATGAAGAATCATGGGGGGAAAGGTGGAAAACAGGACTGGGAGCCTCAGTGATACATATTTCTACTTTGTCATGTTGTTTGGGGAAAACATTCATTTTCTTTATCTACCTTGGCATTTCCTGTTTCTGGTTAAGTGTTGACAGTCTTCTCTCTTTAACTTCTTTGCAATATTTAAATATCACTTCAAAACTACGTCACTGTACTGGACTTTCATCCTGAGCTTTTGTCCCAAATTTTCAAATGCCAACTTGGCATATGAAGATAGATACGCCATTGATCTTCAAATGCAAGTTTGGCATATGAAGATAAACATGCAACTGATCTTCAGACTGGACAGAGCCAAATTTCTCTTCCAAAATCTCCCTGATTTAGTCTGTCTTCCCATCACTTGACATCACCTCCATCCTCCAAATCACCCAGACAGGAACTACAGAAGTTATTTTAGGCTATGCTTCCTCTCAACCCATCAGCATAAAACATTTGGTCAAATCCTATTACGAATCCTCTCTTAATATCTCTGCATCCACCCCATTCACTTAATCCCCTCTGCTGTGGGCCTGTTTCAAGTCCACTAGCTTCTTATCACCCCTGAACCATCAGATGAAGCTCCTGATTGATGTCCTTGTCTCCAGTCTCTTCCCTTGCTAATCTATCCTTCAACGTGTGGCCAAAATCACAGATCAGAAGATGTTAGACTTTTTCTCACAAACCTTTGCTGATCTCTCCACACTGCTACACAGTAAAGGCCACCACCTGAATATATGACATCCAGCATCTTGGAAGGATCCATCCAAACCTCCATTAAGCCCTCTGTGATTTCTGGANGATGTTAGACTTTTTCTCACAAACCTTTGCTGATCTCTCCACACTGCTACACAGTAAAGGCCACCACCTGAATATATGACATCCAGCATCTTGGAAGGATCCATCCAAACCTCCATTAAGCCCTCTGTGATTTCTGGATCCCTTGTTCTCCAAGCCTGGACCTTTTCCTCCAGATTTACCTGTTGAACTCCTGCTGATTTTTCAAGTCCTAGCTCATAGGTTGTTTTTGTTTTTTAGTCACTAAAGTTATATCTGACTCTTTTGCAACCCCATGGATTATAGCCTACCAGATTCCTCTGTCCATGGATTTCCCATGCAAGAATACTGGAGTGGGTTGCCATTTCCTTGTCCAAGGGATCGTCCTGAACCAGGGATTGAACCTGCGTCTCCAGCATTGGCAGGCGGATTCTTTACCGCTGGCCCACTGGGGAAGCCCAGCTCTTAGGTTACTGCTGCCGCAAAACCTTTCTAATTTCCCCAGCACAGGTGAATAAACGGCTACTTCCTCTTCATGTGCATGCACACATGTGTGCACACACACACATACAAACACACGAGTTCCTCAAGTGTCCTACATCTGTGTTATTTATTACTTTCTGTGTTTCCCAATTTTAAACTCCTTGCGTATAAGGTCGTGTTACATCCATAGTATGTTCCCTATGATCTAGCATAATGGCTTGCAAGTAATGGACTCAGAGAATGAATGTAGATTTGGTTTATCCTTGAATTTCTTGCCAAGCATTAAAATTTCCAAAAGATTCCTGACCAGGAACCAAATCAGTCAATTAAAATGGAAACTGTAGCCTTACCTGTTCATTAAGTAATTTGGGCCTTAAGTTCTTAATGGTTAATCAAATATGTCTTGGGTCTTAGCTATACATTCTAATAAATAATTTATTCATATGCTTATTAAACAAATATTTATTAAACATTGGCTTTGCTCCTAGGACTGTTCTAGGTGCTACAGATGTGGTAATGAACAAATGAACTAGTTCAATTGCATCTAACTTAATTTCTAATGGGAAACTGATGTTTAAAACTGGATAGAAATACNGTGTGTGTGTGTGTGTGTGTGTGTGTGGTAGTTGCTCAGTCGTGTCTGACTCTTTGTGACCCTATGGACTGCAGCCTGCCAAGCTCCTCTGTCCATGGGATTCTCCAGGCTGGACTGAGTTGCCATTCCCTTCTCCAGGAGATCTACCCAACCCAGGGATCAAACGCAGCTCTCCCACATTGCAGGCGGATGCTTTATTGTCTGAGTCACCAGGGAAGACCTCTATCTGGGAAGGACAAATATCACTTAAGGAAAGACAATTTGCGATTGTCTTCTCGGTATCCCATGATAGCATGATTCAGTGTAGCACATGAGTGAGAGAACATTTACTCTGTTAGTCCCATTCTCGGGGAGAAAAACACCTCTGCCAGAATAACATTGGTCATATTTTTGGAAATCAGGGAAATGTATAAAAATTCAGCTTAGAAAAAAACGTGTGGGCTGTCAAATACCGTCTCCATGCTTTTGACAGACAGGCAAGAGCAAGAAATTAACCAGCCGGCACAGGGTTAGGAGACCTCGGCAGGGGGAACTGCAGATCCCTGTCCCAACTTTGCTGCCTGTCTCTTTTGTTTCCCTCCGAAACTCAAAGAGGGAACCTATGACAACGTGCAAATTCAATGGTGAGCACATTTGAAAAGATGTCTGGGATCAACCTATTGTGAAATAAATATAATTATGGATAGTGTCCTAAAAGTGCCTGACAAGAAATGTTTAAATTTCCAAAATGGTTAACACTGTTCAGATTCAGCAGACTCCTTGCTGAACTCCTGGTCCGCTGTCCCCCTCCTCCACAGTCCAAGGTGGATGCTCCTCCTCTGTACTTCACCCCCCAAAGTGTTCTTTATTTGTCTGTGCCTAGTTCTATACGTTTCTTGTGACATCTGCTGGTATTTCCACTTAAAATAAGAAGATCACTGTAATTTCCAACCATGTCTCTTCTCATTTGGAGATGTGAGCCATTTTACAGTGCCTTGTCCATGAAGGCTAGGATTTGTTTGGCTTCCATGTGAAACATCTTGGTTTAGGAAAATGCCTTTTGTTTTTTGCAGAAATACTTGAAAAGAGTCCAGGGTAGGGAGCTCAGCACTGGGGTAGGCATGGGACAATGAGGCATTCTTATTTAGTTCACCTTTTGCTTTTTCTCAAACTGTTTACAATAAGAAAGGGAGGGAAGCTTTTGTTCCTTAGAAACTGAGAAGGAAAGAAGAAAAATGATTATCCTCTACAGATAATGGGTGGTCAGCAATTATATAAAAATGGAACAAACATTCGAAAGGGCCAAGCTATTCTATCAGCACAGCTGCACAATGACAACCATATGCTCTGGCCTGAGGGGTTAACTACTACACTGAAACTGATTAGAGTAGTTTATCTTCATGGAAAACAGCTCCATCTGAACAGATCATTACCCGCAATAGGTAAACATCAATGGGTTANAGCACAGCTGCACAATGACAACCATATGCTCTGGCCTGAGGGGTTAACTACTACACTGAAACTGATTAGAGTAGTTTATCTTCATGGAAAACAGCTCCATCTGAACAGATCATTACCCGCAATAGGTAAACATCAATGGGTTAAGAGCTTGCTTTATGTACCTCCAACTATGCTCAGAATATCATCCAAGAATTGATTATCCAATCAGACTTAAATTCACACACTAACATTAAGGAAATGTTTTAATAACATGAGGTTCTAAACAGCTGAAATGATTATAAAAAAGGCAGTAGACTGTCCAAGAAATGTTCCCATTTTGTTGGAACCCCATGTTAGAGATAGAGCCCTAAAAATGTTAGATCGCTGTCCTCAGTGGATGGGAGAGATGCACAGGGCTGTCTGGGTGACTTCAGTCTGTTCACCAACCTCACGCTTGCTCTCTTCAATTCTGATGTGTTTCCATTAGATTAAGCTAGTGTATGTGAGTGTGTGTGCATGTGTGTGTACATGTGAGCACAGATCAATCTTTTTTCTACTGGTTTTATTCTTTATCCAGAATTAGAAAATACCATGTGTGGATCCAAATGGGAAGTGGCTTCTTTTCTCCTGCATCGATTAACTGATTCATCCATTCATTCAATGGCATTTATTGAGATATTGTCTTAGGTATTGGGATATATTGATAAATGAGACATAGAAAGGCACTAAATAAATATATATATATATAAATGTAAACTCATCTCAAACCTAAACTAGGATGTAAAGGACAGAGATCATCCCTAAAGTAATCTGCATGATGAGAAAGTGGTAAAGATGATGATTATGCTCATTATTAGTAATAGCATGATGCTTATGCACTAATTTTATATGCATAGTATTTCAATTGTTTAAAACTATTATCATGTGGTATGCCATCTGTCTACATTATATATATATATATCAGTTTATAATGACTTATGAGACTAATTATTTTACAAATGTATATGTGTGATCTTCCTGAGTAGTTTATAAATTCCACAAAGGCAGGTCGTGTGCTTTTCATTTATTTATTAGCTGATTTTTAAAATTTATTTTCTAATTGGAGGAAAATTGCTTTACAATGTTGCGTTGGCCTCTGCCTTACAGCAATGCAAATCAGCCGTAATTATCCGTATATCACCTCCCTCTCATCCTCCCAACCCAGCCCTCTAGGTCATCTCAGAGCATCAAGCTGGGTCCCCTGTTTTATGTAATAACTTTTCCCAGCTATCTATTTTACACATGGTAGTGTATATATGTTGATGCTGCTTTCTCCGTTCATCCCACTCTTTCCTTCCCCCACTGTGGGAGGGATTAGTCTGTTCTCTGTATCTGCGTCTCTGTCCCTTCCTGCAACTAGGTTCATCTTTACCAATTTCTAGATTTCGTATATATCCATTAATGTATGATATTCATTTTTCTCTTTCCGATTTACTTCACTCTGTGTAATAGGCTCTAGGTTCATCCACCTTTTTTCATTTCTTGATCTTTCCTAATGACTATCAACGTGCTGGGGTTAAAGTATGTAGTAAAATATTGCCTCCCATTTATACAAATCTTAATAGTTTCCAAACGCTTTTATAGATTATCTCATTTGATTTTTATAATATCTTGTTAGTGAATTCCAATGATGAGAAAAGAAAAGTTTGATGAGAATACATTATTTATTTATTCAAGATCACATAATTAGTTAGAAGCCAAGTCCTTTGTCTTTTGGCTTTCTCTTTTGCTTAATGCTTTTTTTTTTCATTGTACCATGTGGCTTCTCATGTGGCTGTATGTATCCGATTTTTCAGGCACATATCAGATATATATCAAATATCTATTTATATACTGTGAGGAATGAACTCATTTTGGGAAATTAGGGATGCAAGCAGAGAAGATTAGATTGCCTGATAACTCAAATCAAGCTGCTTATCTTCGGGTAGCCAAGATGGTCTGAGAATTATGTGAGCAAAGGCAGAGATGTGACTGCGCCACAGCTGTGGTTCAGGGGAACTGATGAGCTGAGACCATTCACAGAATAAGTCCTGAACACCCAGAGTCAAATTAAGATGAGTCTCTGTCATCAAAGAACGCACTTGGGGGCGTGGCAGGAAACAAGGGGCTGTGGAAATGATAACAGGGCCAGAGTGAAGGAGTTGCCCCAGCCTGCATCCCAGCCTTGCTCCTCATGCCTTCTCCCTGCTTTTCTGGAAACGAATGCCAATGCCATTCCAGGGCTTTCTTCATTCGTGTTGCCGGTCTTGACATAGAATATATTAGTCTGTCCACAGAAATATGTAGCTTGTGTCTGATTATCAAGCAAGAGATATAAAAACAATTAAAGCCACCACCAGTCCTAGAACTCAACGGGGGAACGGGACACAAACTGTGCTTCTACTGTTTCTGAACATCACATGGTTCCAGCCAGACTCAGCCTTGTTTGTTGCAAATGCATGTCCAGAAAAATCAATCAGGGATTCATGCCCTGCTTTTCTACAGTTTAGCAGCAAGCATCAAACAGCAGCAATGTCAGCCATGAGACATAACTTTTATGCTAGTTTCAGCTATGCCCTATAAAGTTTTTTTTTTCCCCCCTCAAATCCATAAGGTCACAAAGACCTTCTCCTTCAATGACATAACTTAGATGTACAAATTAAAATTCCATTTCCTGCATCCTTTCCATTCATAAGATGCAATTAAAGTAGAGGATCTAATATACTCTGTGATGTTGGCAAGGACCTTAATCTTTATTTGCCTCAATGGGTGCTGCCAAAATAGCTCTTTCATTTATTAAAGCCATTTGTGATCACCACCAACTTTGAGCTGAATGGCATCCCAAGGCCAATATGTTCATTCTTCCACTTGTTTCAAGAAGCAAAAACCACTAGGTGAGCCGTCAACAGACTGCATGCTAAGCCGTTTTAGTCGTGTCTGAGTCTTTGTGAACCCATTGACTGTAGCCCACCAGGCTCCTCATTCCATGGGAATTCTCCAGACAAGAGTACTGGAGTGGGTTGCCATGCCCTCCTCCAGGGGATCTTCCCAACCCAGGGATCGAACCCTTATCTCTTATATTTCCTGCATTGACAGGCGGGTTCTTCACCACTATCTCCACCTGGGAAGCCTGTGCCAGTTTTTTATATTAGCATCTTTATCTCCATATTGAAACAAAATACACAATAGTGAAAACTGGTGCTTTTTTTTTTTTTTTTTTGCAGGAAATGTCTTCAGCCAGAAACCTCTTTTCTTGTCAATTTAGCAAAGGTACATTGTAACTAACTTTTAAATAAGGCACCCCCAAGCTCTGGCCATAGCACGTTTTTCTAATCTTTGATCACACAATACCTTGCCCAACCTCGTTGGCTATATCCATAGATCAAAGAAGTAGAAATGAAGAATAAATGTTAAACAGAGGACCAGATCTCTTCCCTAGCTTCCTCTTCAGTCATCACATGAACAAACTGTATGAACAAGATAACATCTGAAGATAGATCACAAGAAGCCGACAAGCTTGCACGCAGCGGGGGGATGCTGACAATGTTGACCTCCTATCTCAACGAGTAGCTAACTGGGCGTACATCCCTGTTTCTCTTTAACAACGGTCATGGCTGAGCAGAATCTTTGGAGCTAGTTTTGGAGGACATGAGTCCACCTCCTCCTGATATTGCCAGCTTTCTGATCAAAAGCAACTTTCCTTGCTACAAACACTTGCCTCTCTTTGTGCTGGTTTTTGAGCAGCAAGGAGCTGGACTTGAGTTTAGTAACAGTAAGCCTCTGTAGAACATGCAAAACTGTGCCAGCAGTGACAGGGAGATTGTTCTGCAGTTCTAGCCTTTCGTTTGGGATAGTCAGAGTTTGGCTGCCTGTGGCAATACACCCGCAGAAATCAAGCCCGGCTGTCCTGGGAGCAACAGAAGCCCACCTGGCCACCCCACCTTGGGCTGCTGGTCATTGCAGGCTAGGAATCACAGAAGGCAGCTACTGTGGCAGGAAGCAGGCCCCGAGAAGAAAGCTCATGGTTTCACTTTGTGGGAGGTGAGAGAATGCACACTGATTTTCCTCTATTTGTCAGGCCCCTCCACACAAATTGGGCTTCCCTGTGGTTCAGCTGGTAAAGAATCTGCCTGCAATGCTGGAGACCTGGGTTCAATCCCTGGGTTGGGAAGATCCCCTGGAGAAGGGAACAGCTACCCACTCCACTATTCTGGCCTGGAGAATTCCATGGACTGTATAGTCCATGGGGTTGCATAGAGTTGGACCCGACTGAGCAACTTTCATACAAATTATCTCATTTATTTCCCACAAGCGTGTGAACTAGGTATTATCCCACTGTGTAGATGAAACAACCAAGGGTCTGAAAGTAGCTTGACCCAAGTTCAGAGAGCTATTAAGCTATGAAACCAGGCTTTCAATCCAAGTCTGTCTTACTCTGGAGTCTCTTTCTACTTTAATGGTCTTCATGTAAATTCAGTAAGATCTCTGAGTCATAGAAGTACACTTATATACATAATACAGAAACAGCATAACAACTCTAAAATAGCCCAAATAAGTACAGTGTGAAAATACAAATAACAAAGTGGAAAAATACAGTCTTCCAACCATTATCTTAGACAGTTAGAGGGGAGAGAAAACCCTTTTTGATTATTTTATCTATAGGCTTCCCAGGTGGAACTAGTGGTAAAGAACCCACCTGCCAATGCAGATTAGATGAAAGAGACATGGATTTGATCCCTGGGTAGAGAAGATCCCAGGAGGAAGGCATGGCAACAAGCCCCAGTATTCTTGCCTGGAGAATCCCATCGTGATTGACTCTGCAATCCTGCGGACTGTAGCCTGCCAGACTTCTCAGTCCATGGGATTCTCCAGGCAAGAATAGGCTGCCATGCCCTTCTCCAGGGGATCTTCCTAACCCAGAAATCGAACCTGGGTCTCCTGAATTGCAGGCAGATCCTTTACCATCTGAGCCATTAGGGAAGCCCATAGATAGATAGATAGAGATATACATATCTATAGATATAGATATAGGCTCTGAATGGCAGGTTTGGTGAATGATAACAAAAATACTATGTTAAGGGTGGAAACTGGAAGAAACAGTCTATTGGAATCCTGTCCTTGATGGTAATTCCCTGAACATCTGCCTAAGTGGGACCTGCATGATAACCCAAGAAACTGCGCAGCTTCTGCGTATGTGCGTGTGTGTGCTCAGTTGTGTCTTACTCTTTGTAGGCTGTAGCCCACCAGGTTCCTCTGCCCATGGGATTTTCCCAGGCAGGTATACTGGAGTGGGTTGCCATTTCCTTCTCCAGGAGATTTTTCTGATTCAAGAATTGAACCCACATCTCCTGCGTATCCTGCCTTGGCAGGCAGGCTTCTTTACCACTGAGCTACCTAGGCAGACCTGCCCAGCGCCTGAGAACCCTCCAAATGGGTTTGGTAATGATTTTTTAAAAAGAATTTGTTGATTCAATTCCCTCCTAAAAATTAATCATACAGAGAATCTATTAGATTATCTGTCTTAACAACAGAGGTCATGTCTAATTTATCTTTATTTTTTATTTATTTTTTAAAAATCTGTGGGAAAAGTCACATAATATAATATAAACTCTTTGAACCATTTTAAACTATATATTTCAGTGTCACTAAGTACATTCACATTGTTGTGAAACTCTCACCATCTTCCATCTCCTGAATTCTTCACTTTCCTAAAAGGGAACTCTGTGTCCATTAAACACTAAGTCCCCATTCCTCCTCCCTTTCCCTCCCTCCCCCCCCCCCCCCCCCCCCCCCCCCCCCCCCCCCCCTCCTGTTTTTGTCTGTTTTGTTTTTTTG
>SJYV01054512.1:1495757-1552313 GCA_006410875.1 Neotragus pygmaeus | reverse complement strand
GGTATCTTGTTGTGGCTGTTTGTTAAGTGTCAGGTTTAGAAAGGAACATCAGCCATGTGAAACCTACCCTTCAAGAACTGGCATCATGTTAGCTGACTTGGCCAGTCACGCCTTTACTGGAAGCTCGCCAGTTAACTGGGACTAGAGCAAGGACACAGCCCATTTCCCCAACCAAGGGCTTAATAGTCTGGCTCAGGGAAAATAACATATTTTTTTAAAGTTTATACTACACAGAGGGGCTTCCCCAGTGGCTCAGGGGTAAAGAATCTGCCTGCCAATATGGGAGATGCAGGTTCGATCCCTGGGTCAGGAAGATTTCTTGGAGAAAGAAATGGCAACCCACTCTAGTATTTTTGCCTGGAAAATCCCATGGATAGAAGAGCCTGGCAGGCTACAGTCCACAGGATGGCAAAGAGTCAGACAAGAGTGAGCACTCACATACACAGTGATCCTACATTGTGATACCAAAAAAGGAGATACCAAAAAAGTGCGACTGAGATCTCACTCTACAGAGAATTTATTATGCTTGGGATATCTTCTTAGTTCACAAGGATTCTCCTTTCTGATATCCAGATCTTTCTCCAGAGAAAGCAGATATGTCTCTACAAAACACCCATCCTCTTGGCTCTAAGCCCTTCATGCAGGACTGGACCATTGCGCAACTAAAGCTCAGCTGGCTCTATCAGGCTCTTCTCTGCGGGAGGTCAGACTTTCCCGTCAAGCGTCTCCTGGGTAGGAGTCCTTGCAGCTGAATACTGTTGGCATCGATACTCAAGAGAGGAAGTTTATGCTGTTTGGTCCCTGAAGTCACTAGAGCTGCCCTTCTTTCTTCCCTTCTGAAGTTTTATTTGTTCATTTTCACCTGGAATTCTACTATATCTTTTCAATGAATTCCTTCTCTTCATTTCCTCAGAGGTGGTTTCTACTAAGTGCAACCAAACAAAATTTCAGCACTTCAGAAGTGCCGCTAGATGACTCTAAGAATCAGCCTAGCCAGAACTAAGTGAGCTGAAACTGGAAAGAAAGCAAATATGCAAAGCTGGATATAGAAAGAAACATTTTCTGTAGTACAATAGAGTGAAACAAAATGACTCAAAGTGAAGGAGTGGACTAAATGACATGGAAAACATAGCATGGAGTCAACTGGGAGATTGGAAGTGAGGAGGAGAGCTCTGTTGCCAGGGGAACCATGGACTCCATGCCAACAGTCAAGAGAAGATAATTGTGATGGAGGAGGCTGGCCAGATACTTAGGTAAAATTTAAGAGTTTCTTTTTTTGTTGTTGTTCCTTTGATCTGGGACTTTATGAAGCAACATTCCATTTTACAGGTTCATGTCACAGTAACTTTGTGCAGTGGCTTGGCATATCATAGCACTGATGGTTTTGCTGTATGAAAGGACATTTAACAAGGAACATCTTAAATAGAACTTCAAATCTCATTTTGAAGGATGAGTGACCCTGTCACAGGACAGCTAAACCCCACCTGCAACATGGGATTACCTGGGTTTGGCCAAGGCCTTCCACGCCATGGTGGTGAGGACTGGTTGAGGCAGTCATGATCAAATGCAACACCTTGTTGGCAGGAGAGATCTCCTGGAGCCATACACTGACAAAATTGTGGAAGATTGCTTGATTTGAGTTTTTTATTTTGGAAGATGCAGACCAAGCTCTTTGTTGGCCCTTGGGGGTGGGTGGGTCCAGCCCATTTCAGTGTCAGCATGAGGAAGCAGTCCACGCAGGAACAGCAGTTGTGACTTCACAGCCCATCACGGGTCTGCTTTCCTCAGATCCTCATCCACGGCTGCAGCTTTTGGATTCAGTTCCCTAGCCCTGTCAGCCCAGAGAAGCCTGTGAGGCTTTTATCAATTTTACTTATTTAACATAGTGAAAGCAAAGTTAGATATATTTTGCTTAAAAAATTTAGTTCCAAGGTCCAGTTTTCCTGAACCAAGTGCATACATATCAAAATCCCAAGAATTCAGAATGCAGTGTGGTTTTTTGGCTAAATCTGTTTCCATCTCATCTTCTATTCAATGTCTTCCAATATGTCCTTTGAACCCTTCCAGTAAATTTTCTTAGCGTGAGGTGTTAGAGACTAAAAGGTAATTTTGAGAGTGATGACTGAATGTATTTGACCAACTGGATCTTCTTCATTTAAAAGTTGCAGTAAAATTTACTACGTTTAAAAGATGTAGTAAATCGGTACAGTTTACTTTGGAGAACAGTGTAGAGGGCCGTATGGTGGTTAATTAAAAAACTAAGAATGGAGCTACCATATGACCCAGCAACACCACTCCTGGCTATATATCCAGAGAAAACATAATTCAAAAAGACACATACACCCCAGTGCTCATTGTAGCTCTATTTATAGTAGCCAGGGCATAGAAGCAACCTAAATGTTCATCAACAGAGGAATGGATAAGGCTGTGGTACATACATATGATGAACTGTTACTCAGTCATAAAAAGGAATGAAATAGTGCCATCAACAGAGATGTGGATAGACCTAGAGACTGTCACACAGAGTGAAATAAGTCAGAAAGAGAAAAACAACTATTAGTATCAAATAAAATTGCTTATATGTGGAATTTTTAAAATGGTGCAAGTGAATTTACTT
This sequence comes from Neotragus pygmaeus, assembly GCA_006410875.1. Lineage (NCBI taxonomy): Eukaryota > Metazoa > Chordata > Mammalia > Artiodactyla > Bovidae > Neotragus > Neotragus pygmaeus. The sequence continues at coordinate 1,549,696 of SJYV01054512.1, read as the reverse complement.
GCAAAGCAGAGATAGAAACAAAGATGTAGAGAACAAATGTATGCATGCCAAGGGGGTAAGGAGCGTGGGGTGAATTGGGAGATTGGGATTGACATATATCTGACACTATATATAGATAACAGATAACTAGTGAGAACCAACTGTGTAGCACAGAGAACTCTCCTCAGTGCTCTGTGGTGACCTAAATGGGAAGGAAATCCAAAACAGAGGGATATATATATATACATATAGCTGATTCAATTTGCTGTACAGCAGAAACTAACATAACATTGTAAAGCACCTATAGCCCTATGAAAATTTTTAAAAAAGCCTATGACTTCCCAAATTTTACATATGAAAACAAACTATGCCTTCAGAAAACATGACATTGGCTATCAAAATCTAATAGTAGTTTGCTTCACTGACCCAGTAAGTAAATGCTTTCCTTAAAAAATAATTTCTCACCATGCTAAAAGCATTTAGAGAAATGGCTAATTCTTAAAATGATTAGCAACTGTTTTCATTTCAGTAGGTTCCTATAATTATAATTTTCATGGAGGACTATGATTTAGTTCTATAAATTTAAGCACTAAATAAACAGCATACCCTAAACTTCAGTCCAGACTCTGTCCTGGCCTAAAGGAAACTGATGAACAATTTTTCATTTGTACTTTTTCTTTTTGTCAGAGTCCTAAGTGAAGCACAGAAATATCCCCAGAAAATCCAACCTCTTGGTATTTGCAACATGGCAGGAAGTTCTGAAAGTCTTCTGAGAGCAGGTTAGGGAAGTTCTATGACATTTCCTGCCTACTGTAGGATATTTATCCCAACCCAAACCTTGTTTTTTAAAAAGATTCATTTATTCCTAGTTTTGGGTTTCACACTGGGCTTTTCCACTGACCACAGAAATGCAGCAATAATCTTTGCTTGAGCTTCTGCAGAAAATATTAGACATCTGAAGCAGAATCTTGAATTATAACAGTTCTTAAGTAACCAGTTCATCTTAATAACAAATCTCCCTCACAAACTTTCCAAAACCCTTCCAAGGCATTTGGAGCCTGTCTTTTCATATTGCTGCTTTGAGAACAAAATGAGTTTCTCTTGCAAGATTAATTAAAATGGACATGTTGTGGAAGCACAAACAAAACTAGAATTTCTTCACTATAAATGCTTGTCATGACAACATTTGCTATAATGTCAGTCTGACATCTTTCTTTATTTCTTTAAATATGAAAAAACAAATAAGGGAGGAAGACTTGCAGTAAAAGAAAAAAAATTATGTCAACCCCATTTCTTATCACAAACATAAAGGAATAAGGGTTAAGAGTTTTCTCTTCTCTCCAGTTGGATAAAAGTTGCACTAGAAAAAACAAAGAGACAAATTTGGCATTAATAAGATTATTAGCAATAATCAATACAGAGGAGAAATGCTTTCTGAAGACCAGTGTTTGGCATACTTGTTGTTTTTCAGTTGTTAAGTCTTGTCTGACTCTTTGCAACCCCATGGTCTGCATCACACCAGACTTCCCTGTCCTTCACTATCTCCTGGAGTTTGCTCAAACTCATGTCGATTGAGCTGGTAATGCTATCTAAACATCTCATCCTCTGCTACCCTCTTCCCCCTTTGCCTTCTGTCTTTCCCAGCATCAGGCTCTTTTTCAGTGAATCAGCTCTTCACATCTGGTGGCCAAAGTATCGGAGCTTCAGCTATAGCATCAGTCCTTCCAATGAATATTCAGGGTTGATTTCCTTTAGGATTTACTGGTTTGATCTCCTTGCTGTCCAAGGAACTCTCAAGAGTCTTCTCCAGCATGACAATTTGAAAGCATCAGTTCTCCAGCCCTCGGCCTTTTTTATGGTCCAACTCTCTTATCCATACATGACTACTGGAAAAACCATAGCTTTGTCTATAATGACCTTTGTTGGCAAAGTGATGTCTTTGCTTTTTAATATGCTGTCTAGGTTTGTCATAGCTCTCCTTGCAGGAAGCCAGCATCATCTAACCCCATGGCTGCAGTCACCACCTGTGGTGATTTTGGAGCCCAAGAAAAGAAAATTTGTCACTGCTTCTACTTTCCCCCTTCTATTTGCCATGAAGTGATGGGATCTGATGCCCTGATCTTAGCTTTTTAAATGTTGAGTTTTATGCCAGCTTTTTCACTCTCCTCTTTCACCCTCATCAAGAGACTCTTTAGTTCCTCTTCACTTACTGCCCTAAGAGTGGTATCATCAGCGTATCTGAGACTTCAGCATGTGACTTATCCAGCCCAGCATTTTGCATGATATACTCTGCATTTAAGCTAAATAAATAGGGTGACAATATACAGCCTTATCATACTCATTTGGCAAATAATCACAAACAATACAAAATAAGTGCCTGGATATGTATAACTGAAACACATCGCTGTATACCTGAAAGTAACTCAACATTGGTAATCAACTAGACTCCAATATAGCATAAAAATTTTAAAGTAAGTCCTTCTAATAACTTGCCTGCAGAGTAAGAGGTAAGAATATGAGGCACTTCATAAAAGAAATAAGGTATAATAAGTTCTTTCTGAAAATGGACTTGATTTTTGAAGGGAGGATGATTGAAAAAGACTTAGGGAAGGAAAGAAGAAAGTCTTCCAATTTGAGTATTATGTGCAGAGTCAAGGAGAAACTGATTTGAGGAGGAAGATGATAAGTTCCATGGGAATGGAAATGTTGGGAGGGATGCAGTCACTTCGTATAAGATTGTTTGTGCTACACCGTCTCCCCCATGCAGAGTTTGATAGAGTTGGAAACATGGAACTGGGACTCAGGGGCCTTCTGGGCTGGAGATGGAGGCAGCAGAGGTCAGGTTGGGGCTTTAAAGGAAGTCGTGGTCAGAGTTGAGCCCATTCAGGAAACTGAAGGAGGGGCTTACCAAAGACAGGTACCTGCAATATTCCAGAGTGGAACAAGGGAAGCATTTCATGAGAAGCACAAAGAAAAGAAGAAAGAAAAACAAGGAGGAAGCGGTATCGTGAAAGACAAAAGAAGGACCTATTACAATGAGAGTGTAGAGCAGTGACAAGTGTTCTGGGGGAGTAAGGTCTGAGTGTGTGGGGTCTTCAGACCCTGTGGCCTTCTGCCTGCAGTGCTTTTATAAGGCAGAGAAGACAGTGGCACCCCACTCCAGCACTCTTGCCTGGAAAATCCCATGGAAGGAGGAGCCTGGTGGGCAGCAGTCCATGGGGTCTTGAAGAGTTGGACACAACTGAGCAACTTCACTTTTACTTTTCACTTTCATGCATTGGAGAAGGAAATGGCAACCCGCTCCAGTGTTTTTGTCTGGAGAATCCCAGGGATGGGGGAGCCTGGTGGGCTGCTGTCTCTGGGTTCGCACAGAGTTGGACACAAATGAAGCGACTTAGCAGCAGCAGCAGCAGCTGTTATAAGGAAACAAAGACCAAGGAAAACTAAAGCACTTGTTAATCATNTTTTGTCTGGAGAATCCCAGGGATGGGGGAGCCTGGTGGGCTGCTGTCTCTGGGTTCGCACAGAGTTGGACACAAATGAAGCGACTTAGCAGCAGCAGCAGCAGCTGTTATAAGGAAACAAAGACCAAGGAAAATTAAAGCACTTGTTAATCATACAGCCAGTTAGGAGGGAGCCAAGACCAGAACTTAGATCCTGGACTTCTTGCTCTGCTGTCTCTGCTCTGTCAGCTTGCACCTTGGGTTAATGGAACCCAGTTTCACCAAAGGAAAAATGTAGGAGATCAGGTTTAGTAAGATAAGTCCAGGTGATGCTGAAAAGATATTAAAGTAAGTGTTTTAAATGTTATTCTAAAGAATGAGGATTCACTAAAGAACTTTGAGCAGGAGAGTCTTCCTAACCAAAGAGGTATTGGGGAAATATTTATGTGGTAGTTTTCAGATGAACTATCAATATTTGGCTCAGATCAGTCTTAGATTAAACAATTATGAATTAATTGCTTCCCTAAATGATTTATACTGAATAAAACACCTTAATTTTATCAGAAATTAATAATAATAAGAAAAGGAAAATCTCAATTATAAAGTCATCTATTGCTTAGCTCTATCATACCACCTAAGAAATAAATAAAACGAAAGGTCCACCAATATTTGAAATCACCGCAGTCTTTAGGTAGAAGCCCGATTTGGCCTGAGTCCACTATAGCCCACCCCTACATATATCCATAACGCTCTTAAGACTAATGATTAGTGCCATATGGTGATAGCTTATTTTACATGATCCCTCCCTTTTTCTTCTGTACATGTGCATCTGTTAGAAAGAAGAATAAAAGCATTCTCTTGTACCTTTGGAAGAATGCCTTAGGAAAAATGCCCTGCACACAGGGCAGACTTTGTCTAAAGTTAGGGCTGCCCTCCACGAGCAGGTTGCTCTGCTTCCAGTCAAAGCCCTGGATGAGTTCTGCCAGGTTCTCCTCTCTCCACTCAGATCTTTACAGCTTTGAGACTCTCCAAAGTCAAGAAAATGGTCTGCCTCATTGAGGGGCAATACACTGATGGGTAGAAATTGACCTGACACTCCAAAAACCTCAAGGTCCCATGGTTCCCGAAGTTTGATTAGCTGGTTCATTGCAAGACGAACATCAAGCACTGGAACACAGCGGGGGAAATGCCACAAATAGTGCTTCAAATTGATTTTAGGGTCACGGCCATCTGCACTTCTGACCCTGACTTTGACCCCCCTCACATCTCACTTTCCATCTCTGCTGCTCTCCTGACTGTACGTGCTCTGAGCAGAGAGGACGCCCGCTTTACATGTGCTTGGGCTGAACACCGCCGTGGGATTGTTGCCGGGCAACAGCAGCCAGAACAATTTGTTTGGGGAGCATTTTGAGAATGATTGCAATTGCGGGTTGGGGTGGGCTGGTAGTGTGTCGTCGTTCTTTTTTTTCTTCCTATGGTACCTATTCCTGGATGTTGTAAATATTCATCTGAATTTTGCATAGATGAGGGGAAAACGTTATTTAAATGAGCTTGGGAGGGTAATTTGCTCGGGTGCATCGCTACACTCTTTTATGTTTTGCAGGCAGTCTGCTGCAGAAGGAGGAAAAGCCATTTTGTGCCCATTATTGACACAGATGACAATGCTATTCTGGCTTGTTTCAGTTGCGTGGAACAATGGCAGCAGCAGAAGATGCAGTTTAATGAAGGCATTTAGCAAATTGTTGGTAAATGGTGGGGATACAAGGGCCCCAGCGAAGTCATCAGGCGCATTTCCTCTCTAATGTGGCTGCAGTTACTCTCCTGGCCTCCCCGCTCCTCCTCTCTGAGAGGCAGACTTCCTCTTCCTCTGTTTTCCACGCTGGAATACAGTACTTGGCTAAACCCAGGAGAGCTGATTTGAAAGGTAATGGGAAGAAACACTTCCTTTCCGAAGGAATCTGGCAACCCTAAAGCGCACCAATTTCAGATGAATCCGTTGGGGAGGAATCGCAAATAACTTAGAAAATCATCAGTGTCAATATTGCCCACATCCCTGGAATATTAATATGCACACACACCCACGCACCCCCCTGGAGATGCGTTTATTTCACAATTCACAAATGGTAAAGAAACCTTTCCTGAATTTCTTTTCCTTAGGGACTTGGGGAGCCAGGAGTAAATTGTGATTCTTCCAAATGCTTCCCCCTATGACTTAAATGCTCCCATTAAAGTGAATTTCCTTGGTCTACACACATGCTGTTGGTCTTAGTGACCACCTTCCCGACTCATGAAAGAGAAACTCTCCTTGAGGCTGCTATGTCCCCTCTCTTGGCTGTGGCTTAGTCGGGAGCCTCTGACCCTGTGTGACAGAATTCGAGGTTGTAACACCAGCCAAACACAACAGTTGTGTTTAGGGCTCAGTCAGTTACAAACTCCATCTCTCCATCCGCAGGGGCATGTCTGTGGATGTAAGACAGGCCTCTGGGCCATCTGACCATGTGAGCCCCTAAGCTGCGGGCTTCTGGTCCAAACTGTTCAAGTAGATATTCCTTCTAAAAGAGTCCCATCCCAGGGCTCTCATCCCAGATCTTCTAGCTTATTTTTTAAGCTGTCTTATACAGGAGGCAGCTTTTGGCCAAGAATTCAGTAAACCTCTTTCTGGTTCATGGTTACCTCAAGAACAAGTCAAAGATGAAGTTTCATTTTGGGTGAGAGCACTCAAATATCCAGGATTCAAATTGGTGTGGAAGGAGCCTCCGCATTGTTCTCCATAGAGTTACCGTGTGTTGTGGTTCCGTTGTTCAGTAGTGTCTGACTCTTTGTGAGCCCATGGACTGCCATATGATCCAGTAATCCCACTCTAGGCATATATCCAGAGGAAAAGCTAATTCAAAAAGATATATGCATCCCAATGATTATAGTAGCACTGTTTACAATAGCCAAGACGTGGAAGCAGCGGAAGTGTTCATTGATAGATGAATAGATGAAGAAGATGTGGTTAAACATATACAGTGGAGTATTACCCAGCCATAGAAAAAGAATGAAATAATACCATTTGCAGCAACTTGGATGGACCTAGAGGCTATCATGCTAAGTGAAGTAAGTAAGACTGAGAAAGACAAGTATCATATAAGCTTCCCTGGTGGCTCAGAGGATAAAGCGTCTGCCTGCAATGCAGGAGACCTGGGTTCAATCCCTGGGTTGGGNACAGGAATGTACTGTTTCGTGGTTCTGGGAATCAGAAGTCCAAATCAAGGTGCTGGCAGGACTGGCTCTTCTGGAGGCTCTGAGGAAGAGTCTGTTCCAAGCCCATCTCTTAGCTCTGCCAGCTCCCCTTGCCTTGTGGTTGTATCACGTTTCTGTAGCCACATGGCTTTCATCTGTCTGCATGAATGTCCCTCTCTTTTTTTCCATCTTCATACGAGTCATGTTCGATTAGTGACCTACCCTACTATCCAGGATGACCTCAGTTCAGTTCAGTTCAGTTCACTCAGTCGTGTCTGACTCTTTGTAACCCCATGGACAGGCTTCTCTGTCCATCACCAACTCCCAGAGCTTAATCAAACTCACATCCATCAAATCAGTGATGCCATCCAACCATTTCATCCTCTGTCATTCCCCTTCTCCTCCTGCCTTCAATCTTTCCCAGCATCAGGGTCTCTTCCAGTGAGTCAGATCTTCGCATCAAGTGGCCAAAGTATTGGAGCTTCTGCTTCAGTATCAGTCCTTCCAATGAATATTCAGGACTGATTTCCTTTAGAATGGACTCGTTGGATCTCCTTGCAGTCCAAGAGACTCTCAAGAGTCTTCTCCAACATCACAGTTCAAAAGCATGAATTCTTCAGCACTCAGCTTTCTTTATGGTCTACCTCTCACATCCATACACAACTACTAGAAAAAACATAACTTTGACTAGATGGAGCTTTGTTGGTAGCTTCATTTGAGCTAATTTTATCTGCAAAGACCCTGTTTCCAAAAAGAGTCACAGTCACAGGTATCAAAAATAGGATTTAAATCTCACTGTGGCACACAGTTCAGCCCACAATAAACGGCAAGTCATGTCATACTCAAGGGCTTCTGTGTAGTAAAATCAAGTATAATGCTTTTTCATTAGGGTATGGTTGCCTTACAATATTGTGTTGATTTCTGCTGTACAGTGAAGTGAATCAGCTATATGTATTACTCAGGCATTAAAAAGAGTGGAATCGGGTCATTTGTAGAGATATGGATGGACCTAGAGACTGTCATACAGAATGAAATGTCAGAAAGAGAAAAACAAATATCATATATTGAAATACATAGGTAGAACTAGGAAAATGAGCAGGTGAACCTGTTTGCAGGGCAGGAATTGAGATGCAGACACAGAGAGCAGAAATGTGGGTGTGGCAAGGGTAGGGGATAAAATGAACTGGGTATTTACATACAGTTTTAATATTATTCAGTAGGCAGCACAACGGAATGGAGGAAAGACATGACAGACATAACAAGAGAGGAGAATCCTAGAGACCTAGACAGAGGCCACTGCGGCAGCTCAGACAGTGGAGGTGTGGCAGGAGCAGTGGCCCAGCTTGAAGAGGGGAGGAGAAGCCACAAACCCCTTCTGTTTGCCTGCTCTGTGAACAGGACATCCCACACACAGCCAAGGTCCAGGACTTGGACCTAACAGACTGTTCCTGCCACATCAAATCTACAATTGGTTGCATGTTTATAGTGCAGTATCTTGAAAGACATAGACAGCAGGATATTTCTAACTGATAGGGGCAGGAATTTACTTGTAAGTAACTCTACAACCCTGAAAAACTCACAGGCAGAAGGAGGCCTTCAGTGTTCAGATGACCTTGACTTGGGAAGAGGTGAGCATGTGTCTTCTCCAGACTCCCTTGGGATGGAGGAAGGCACGCAAGTGAAAGTGAAAGTCGCTCAGTCGTGTCCGACTCTTTGTGACCCCATGGACTTTACAGTCCATGGAATTCTCCAATCCAAAATACTGGAGTGGATAGCTGTTTCCTTTTCCAGGGGATCTTCCCAACCCAGGGATTGAACCCAAGTCTCCTGCATTGCAGGCAGATTTCTTTATCAGCAGAGCCACCAGGCGTGAGAGAGAAGGTGCCATTTCCATTTAGGACTCCCTCTGATGAGACCTGAAAGAGAAGGAATGATGGCAGATCCCAGGCTGCAGGTGACCCTGCTCTCACTACACCCAGCCATCCACTCACCGGGTAGAGCTCCTGTGGGGACTCAAGAGGCTGGTAGATGAGCCGATGGGCTAGAAGTCCATCCAGAATTTCAGAGGCAAGAGGACCAAATGATTGATGCTTTATTCACAAGATCTGCATTCTCTGATGCTGTGTTCTGTTCAGCATATGCTTTTCATCAATTTGTGTGGATGGAAACCACCTATGAAAGACATTTTTAAAAATATTAAGAAACTACTGAAGAAGGGAAAGCTTCTAGAACTTGTCAGTGCTGGCTTTCACTTTAACATCACACTGGGGTTCAGTTGGCAAGGATGGGGTGAGACCAACATCATTATTTGATACGAGAAATCTAATAGGTCCAAGGAGTGAAATTAAAGGCTGGGGCACCCCACCTTCTCTGTGAATGGTTGTACCATTTCCCATAGATTCAATCTGCTGCCCTTGACTTCTTACCACCAACCAAAGATGGTATTTTCTATTTGTCTCTCTTCATAAAGCTCATCACTTTAAAAAAAGAAAATTGTGTTAAATTTGACTCAGGTAATAGAATTCTACAGGCTGCTGACTTGTGAGGAAAGTAAGACAGCTGTTTTCATGTGTTAACAAGAACTTGAAACGACAGTTCACATAATCTTCTGTGAACATTTTCCCCCACTGTGTGTAGATAACTATGTTTGGCTTGAGTTGTTGAATCCCTGAATTTGCACATATGTATTGATATGTGATGAGCCGCAGAGAACTAATCGTCCACAGCATAGTCTGACAGCTCATGTTCCAAACAAGCACTCTTTCCTGGGGTCAATCACCTTCAAAAAGAAAAATAAATCTAAACGTTTTCCTCTCAACCAACAGGGACATTTCCTGTGTGCTGTTGACAAGACGTGGACAGACCTGGTCCANAATCCCTGAATTTGCACATATGTATTGATATGTGATGAGCCGCAGAGAACTAATCGTCCACAGCATAGTCTGACAGCTCATGTTCCAAACAAGCACTCTTTCCTGGGGTCAATCACCTTCAAAAAGAAAAATAAATCTAAACGTTTTCCTCTCAACCAACAGGGACATTTCCTGTGTGCTGTTGACAAGACGTGGACAGACCTGGTCCAGGAGTCCCGAGGCTAAGACCGCACAGGTGTCTGTGCTCATGTTCAAGCAAGCACAGTCAGTGAGAAGAACAACTGCCCAGCAGCCCTGAGAGTGGAGCTGAGAACTGTCCCCCTCCAGGGGGAAGGGGAAGCTGGCTTGGTTGAAGGCAGGCCAGTTGGAGGCCTTGCAACAGGCAGAAAGTGCTGACTGCATTCTCTGAATTTTCAAAATGTCCAACAGGAAGGGAAACCCAGAAAAATAAGCATCAGCTCAATCAAAAAGGGGAAGATCTCAACTTACCAGAAGGAAGAAGGTCTGTGCTCCAAGATATGAGATGTTTAAATGGCATACCACATTTGGTGATCTCTAAGACAACACAGGGGCTTCCCAGGTGATGCTAGTGGTAAAGAATCCACCTGCCAATGCAGGAAACTTTAGAGATGCAGTTTCAATCCCTGGGTCAGGAAGATCCCCTGGAAAAGAATATGGCAACCCACTCCAGTATTCTTGCCTAAAGAATCCCCACAGAGAGAGAAGCCTAGCAGGCTACACTGTTTAGTCCATAGTGTAGCAAAGAGTCATATATGACTCAAGTGACTTAGCATGCATACACACGTGACCACCAACTATCTTGCTCTAAGGAGATTTTCTTCTACTTTTTAAAAAATAAGGGGTAAGAATGGGCGGGAAGTGGGAAAGAGATTTAAGAAGGAGAGGATTTGTGTCCATCTGTGGTTAATTCATTTTAACGTATGACAGAAATCAAACCAATATTGTAAAGCAATCATCAATCAATTATAAATAAATAAATATCAAAAATAAATAACATTTAATAAATAAATATATAATATGCAAATCCTACAATGAAGCATAGTGTAATATCAAGAGTAAAGTAATAAACACATGAATAAAATACATAAGTAATAAACACTAGTTATACAAATTATAAACGTTGCAAATAAAGCTGAGCTTCCCCCAGACCATGCTCTTCCTCAGACCTGATTTCTTTTTCAAAATATGTCTTATGCAATAGGTAATCGTCTCTGTCCTTTTCCAGATCTTTTTCTTACATGCACACACATGCACATACCCAGTACATATTCTTGTAAGGAGTATTCTAGTCACACACGATAGATACTATCTTACTACAGATAGATACTATACTACAAATATTACTATAGTAGATACTATCTTACTAATTCTATATTTTCATTTCAAAGATATTCATTTTGCTTATCTTTCCATGTCAGTATATACCCTGCCACCTTTTGCAAAGCATTCCATGATACATATCTAAAGAGTTTATTTCCTTCTTATAGATATTTAAGCTATTCTTAATTTTTTTTGCAGACAATGGTGAAAGTATCAACTTACAGGCAGCAACGTATAGAGAACATGTTTCCTCCCACACTTGCCAACACTTGGTATCGTTATTGGGTCCTTTAAAAAGAAAGTGTAGGCCCAGTCTGTCCCGGGTGACTTTGTCATTCACTACTGAAAGACAGAAAGTCAGAGAGAAGATCCCTCAAGGTCCACAGTAACTCCTTGATTCAATGACAGTCAGTAAAAGGATTTTGCGTGATGGAAAGATTACCTGGAATGGCATATTTTTTAAAGGTTTGTGTGTGTGCGTGTGTGCATCCCAAATTAATATCACTTCATTGTATGCCACTTAGAGTTTCTAATTTTTAGTTATTATAAAGGGTTACTTCAATGGACAATTGCATATGTATTTGTGTGTAGATAGCTGGATAAATAGATCATTTTCTTAGAATAAGGCCTAATAGAAGACTGACTAGGTCAAAGATGATGAGCATTTTTGCAATCCAAGTTTGGGTCCCAGGTCAGCCTTTCAGAGTCATCTGTGCCAGGAGCTGCTGATTTGGGGCCAGTTTCCTTTGGCGAGGGGTGGACCATCCTAATGGACAGTTTTAATTTATCATGGGTATCCCAGTTGGCAGACTCAAGCCTCCGTGAGCTTGGCAGCAATGGGTTCCATCCAAGGTTGATTGTTACCTCCACCTGCCCAGAGTTCATTATGGACGCTGGAGGAAGGCCCAACCATCCACAATGAGCTCCTCATGGGCAGAGAGAACAATGGTGGCCATTGAGATGCTGGCGGGAGATGTCAACTTTGTGCAGACAGCTGCGTCTCCCCTTCAGCTCACCAGCCGCCTCTGGAGAGCTAAGTGAACTGCTCCTCCCTCAGACGTCCTTCCTCTCTGTATGAGGGAGAAGGATAACGAATGTCTACTACATGAAGCAATTAATCTTTAGAAAAAATAAGAACTAACGTGGGAAGAGCATCTGTAGAAGACACTGGATTCTATTTTCGGCAAAACGTGAGCATCTATAGATAAATTGCTCTGTCTACAGCACATTCAGATTTTACCACCTGTGAATTTAATTGAGTCAGTACCTAAGTACCGATTTAAGTAATATGCTCACTTATAAAGTTGGTGCCTGTAATGTATCCTTACAACAAAGAGGAGTCGGTTTTCCTTGGATTTTCAAAGTTAAAAACATGGTTATCTTACCTTAGGTTAGCTTAAAGTTTAAAGGAGGACAGTGACCCAGGGTCATTGGTCACTTTGTGCAAACATCTGCTTTCCTCTGGGTCACAAAGACACATAGCCTCCCTGTTTTCAATTATTGCATCATTCTCGGGGCTTCAAGGAATCCCTGTCCAGCCACTGTGGGTTCCCCAGGCTGCCCTCAAACAGCAGCTCTGAAATGGCAGCCAGTGCAGAATCCGGGATTATTGTCTGGCAACACATGGACAAGGGAAAGGATGTGTTTGGGAGTGAAGCAGTTGACACACCTGTATAAAGAATGTGCGGGTTTTTGATAATTATGTTTAACCTTGGATCACTCATGGGATGCATCTACACTCTGCAGGCAGCACGGTTTTGCCTCAGCAAGTCAGTCTCTCTGTGGTTTGAACTGAAAGTTGATGGATTCTGGATGTGCATTCTTTGCAAGGAGAGATGGCCAGAGTATCCTCCATATCCATTTTCAGAGCCCAGCATTTGACTGAGCCCACACTGTGGCAGGGAAAGGGCCTTAACATAATAGATACTTCTCACAGCATTCAGATTCATTCTAGGGATAAAATCTGGGAAGAGATGTCTCCACTGATCCCACGGCCAATATTGTTCCCTGTAGTGAGTATGTATGTCTGTATTGTTCCTTTGTGTGTATAGCTGTGTATTTCCCTGCCAGACTCCCAACGTATTTAAAGGTGGTAGGATTATGAATAGTTCTATTGAAAGGCTCTTTATATTTTTCTGTATTTCCCATTTTTACCATAAACATATTATGGTTTGGTGGTTTAGTCGCTAAGTTGTGTCTGACTCTTGCAACCCCATGGACTGTAGCCTGCCAGGCTCCCCTGTCCATGGGATTTTCCAGGCAAGAATACTGGAGTGGGTTGCCATTTTCTTCTTCAGGGGATCTTTCCGACCCAGGAATCGAACCCAGGTCTCCTGCATTGCGGGCAGATTCTTTACCAACTGAGCTATGAGGGAAGCCCAAACATATTATATTAGAAAATAAATATGTATTTTAAATTCTTAGGTTTACAGTTGAAATTTGTCTTTATCATTCAAAATCTCCTGAAGACATTTACTGGATTCCTAACTGTATTATTTTAAGAAGTGCTAACCCAGTTGTCTCAAACCACCCTAAGTCTTTCTAGATACTTCTAGACCTATGGACTTTGAAATTCCAGTCTATTAATCCCTTGATACTGTCTTTGAAATATTTAGCAGTTTCAAATATTCCTCTACCTGAAGGAGATGCATGAGGGCTAAAAGGAAAATTTTTTTTAAAAAATGAAGAGTAGATATTTAAGGGATTTCTCTGGCTGTCCAAGGATTAAGACTTTTTTATTTTATTTTATTTTATTAATTAATTTATTTATTTTTACTTTATTTTACTTTACAATACTCGATTGGCTTTGCCATACATCTTCCGGTGCAAGGCATGCAGATTCAACCCCTGGTTGGGGAATTAAGATCCCACATGCCTCGGGGCCAAAATATCAAAACATGAAACAGAAGCGGTATTATAAGAAATTCAACAAAGACTAAAAATGATCCAAATACAAAAAGAGAGAGAGAGAGAGAGAAGATGTTTAACATCTCATATTTTCTCACTTATAGATCTTTAAATGAGCTTTCTGGTTGTTGGAACCTAAAAAGATGCCAGAGGTACTGACAACTCTGAGTTTTATTTACCTACTAGGTGCAACCAGGATCCTCCAACGGTTTTATTCCACTCTACTCTCATTTGGACCTTCCAGAAGTAAAGGAGTTAGGCATCAGGCAAATGCAGAGAAAACTCATCTCTGGTTTGGCTTGATTCTCTGGAAACCCCTCCACTCAAGCCCTGCATCCCAGAGCCACGACTGATGGTCTCATGTCCGACAAGCACTTTACTCTGGGGTTAACACAGCATTTGTAGCAACTCAGGACATTTACCATGGGCTGGAAGCCTTCGTGTAAAGCACCTTGTCATTTTTATTGCCTTTCTTTGAAGAAATATTTGCCCAACAATTTTTTTTTTATTAATAGATATATTTTTCTTGTAGCAAAAAGGGATTATTTGCAGACACTAAAGTATTTATTTTTCCCATAACCTTTCAAAGTATTGGCCTCGGGTTTGGAATTCACTTTTCCTATCAGGAGACTAGGATAGAAAGAATTCCTCAAACGTGACCCGTGAAGATAAACAGGCCAGTTGAGGAGCCTGCTTTCAACAACGCCAGTCATGCGAACATCTTTGTCTTGCCAGAGCAGAAAGGGCATGTTCTGACCTTCTCCTTACCATGTTCCCTTCTGAAGGAGCCCAGGGACTCAGCTGTGAAAAACAATGAAATAATGCCTTTTGCAGCAACATAGATGGACCTAGAGATTATCTCACTAACTGAAGTATGGCAGACAGAGAAAGACAAATATCATATGATGGCACTTATATGTGAAATTTAAAAAAAATGATGCAAATGAACTTACAAAACAGAAATAGACTCACAAACAGAGACAAGAAACTTATAGCTACCAAAGTGGAAAAGGGGTCAGAGGAATAAGCTAGGATTTGGGGGTTAACATGTGTGCGTGCATGCTAAGTCGCTTCAGTCATGTCTGACTCCTTGCCACCCACTGGACTGCAGCCCTCCAGGCTCCTATGTCCTTGGGGATTCTCCAGGCAAGAATGCTAGAGCCAGTTGCCATGTCCTGCTCCAGGGGATCTTCCTGACCCAGGGACTGAACCTGCATTTCCTGAATTGGAAGGCAGGTGCTTGACCACCAGCACCACCTGGAAGCCACTGGGGAGTTAACAGATACACACTGTTATATATAAAGTAGATAAGCTACAAGGACCTACTGGACAGCACAGGGAACTATACGCAATATTTTATAATAGCTTATAAAGGAAAAGATTCTGAAAAAGGATAAATTTATGTATGTATGTATAAATGAAGAATTTTATACACACACACACACACATATATATATATATATATAAAACTGAATCACTTTTCTGTACACCTGAAACTAACATAACATTGTAAATCAGCTATATATCAATTTTATAAAGTCTTAAAAAAAAAAAATGAATGAAGGAGCCCAGGGCACTCACATACCCTGAGAGTCAAAAAGGATCCAAAAAGACTGAAAAATCTCCTAAGTTGATGAAAAAAAGATAAGGCAAATCAAAAGGAATCAAAACGCCAAGTATGTTACTGTTAAATTAGACTTTTAAATACGCCATTGATATCAGAGGGGTTTGAGTGCAATTGTCTCCTTAAATTTGGCAGGGAAATCATTAATCATTCAATGTTAAAATTATACAGATTGTTGAATAAATGAGCGGCAGTAGGCCCACATGGTGGTGAACCAAAAGATAAAAAAGAAAGAGGGAGATGAGAGAAAGGAACGGGAAGAAAGGAAAAATTTCCTGTTTGCAGGCAACTGAAAAAGCAAACCCAACCTTCATGGTCATTTCAAGCCCCAGCCTTTGGACTCTTGCCTTCCTAAGTGGCAAGTTGTTTTAAAAGTTTGAAAGAGCTTCCCAGGTCCAAAGTTAGAGCTTACTCCAGTTTCAGGCAGCTTTTAATAGATGTGAACTCAGCGCAGATAGGAGTGTTCCACAACTATGGGGCCTATGGCGTCCACTTGCTTGTCATCTGGTGAGCTGCCAGGGCCCCTGTCATCACCGGGCACCAACATGTACCGTCCAGATGCTGAGCAGCGTTCAGGGGACACAACGCTTCTGCTCTTGTGGGGCTTCATGAGTGTGACTTTACAACTTTCAGTCCATGTGGCGCCCAGATGACAAGGGTTCCCCCCTGCCTCCTAACACAGTTGTACCCAACCAGGTTTAGGGACCCTGAGTTCTACTTCTGCTGTTTGCCTAACAGCATGGTGAGGGAAAGCCTGCAACTCATACAGATGGCAGATTGAGGAAGCCAGAGAGGTAACAATCTACCAGATTTCTGGAACAAGCTGTTTTAGCATGTCTTCTATTAACTGGACATCTTATCCAGTAAACATTGTCAGTTGTATAAACTTGAATAGAATAGCCATCCTGGACCTGCTTTGTCTTGTGACTGTACTTTTCAAATGTTCATAGGTCACTCAGTCAATCATCCATCAGAGTTTTAAACTGAGCATCTATGCACTCAGGTCATAACACTGTCACTGTATAAATACTACAGAGATCATGGGAATGGAGATGAGATCTCTGCCATCAAAGACCATGTCCATACCAAGCTAGCTATCTATTTCATAACAGGAATTCCCAAATCACCTCCCCTTTCAGTCAAAGACATTTATTATTTTCTTGAGCAAGTTGAGACTCTGAGTCATCTCAGTCGGTAAGAATATTAAGCCATCGCCAACCTTCTTTATCCACCCTCCACCCATCAGATATGTTTCCCACACCCCAGGTCGTGGTTCCCAGCCCACCTGGCCTCACTGGTGATGGTCTTCTCCTATGTCTCCAGCTCTCAAGATCTGTCAATTGCCCTGCACGGGTGAACGGATTCATCTTGCAAAAATTCCAGTTCCGTTATATCACCTTCCGGAAGAACCCACCGAAACTGCCCACCAAGATCCAATCTGGATTCCTCCCTGGGCACTCGGACGAAACCCCATTATGGCACCGATGCAAAATTAGGAGATGTGCTAAGCTGCTCAGTCATGTCTGACTCTTTGCAACCCTATGGACTGTAGTGCAGCAGGCTCCTCTGTCCATGGGATTCTCTAGGCAAGAATACTGGAGCGGGTTGCCATTTCCTCCTCCAAGGAATCTTCTTGATCCAGGGATTGAACCTGAGTCTCCTGCATTGGCAGGCAGATTTTTTACCTCTGAGCCACCGCGGAAGCCCAGTAGGAGATGTGGCAAAACTAAAATAATCTAGCCAGTGGAGTTCCCCGCCCAGTCTAAATACGTTAAGTGAGAATCACATTTGAATTGGCCTTACCTGTGGTATTTTGGGCTGCATTAATTTTCGTGAGTGGCACCCACCTTTATGCATATAAATTGGGTAATTATACTAGTAAATTGGAACTTTTGCGTTTAGAATCAGCACCTGTAAATAACAGGAGGTGAGAGAAAGAAGGCCAATTGAAACTTTGGCTCTTAATATTTGAAAGCCACACTTTGTAGACAGCTTGAAGACTGAAAGATTTTGAAGAGACTTCACAGATAAATAGAGGAAACAAAACAAGAGTACCTAACCATTTTGTTTGTACATTATTTTCTATTTAAAGATAATAAGGTGGTACAGAAAAGTTGAAACACGAAAATTATATATTTGGTCATCTCATCTCAACTTCCTGCAGAGTAACAGTTGTCACAAAATTACCATACTTGTGTTGGACATAATTTGTTACAACTTGATGGCCTGAAAGCTCATATCTACCCTGATACTGTGAATCCTGCCTTCTCTACCTTTCCAGAAAAAGCAGGGATGCTAAATGCAGTTTGTTGAGGATTAACTTTGTCAATCAGCCATCATTGATAATATTCTGTCAGTGCTGATCTGGAGTGAATCTGGATTAAATCAAAGCCTCATTTCTGCCAAGAGGAAATTGACCATTTGGAAAGTGAAATTAACATTGTAGGTAAGCCTGCAATGTATCCAGCCATTTACCTGTGTTATGTCAACTCATCTCAGTGACACTGTGAATTAGGTAGTATTGTCCCTGTCTTGAGAAGGCAATGGCACCCCACTCCAGTACTCTTGCCTGGAAAATCCCATGGACAGAGGAGCCTGGTAGGCTGCAGTTCATGGGGTCGCTAAGAGTTGGACACGACTGAGCGACTTCACTTTCACTTTTCACTTTCATGCATTGGAAAAGGAAATGGCAACCCACTCCAGTGTTCTTGCCTGGAGAATCCCAGGGACGGGGGAGCCTGGTGGGCTGCTGTCTATGGGGTCGCACAGAGTCAGACACGACTGAAGCGACTTAGCCGCAGCAGTCCCTGTCTTATAAATTTAGGAAACTAAGAAAAGTTCAGTAACCTATCCACAGTCCCTCGGCTGGTGAGTTGCAGAATTAGGACTCAATACCCTCTGGTTTAGGTGTGGGTCAGCTCCTAACTAGAGATGGAGAAGCTGGCAGAAGACCTAGTATCTTTTCCAGCTACCCCCCTAGCAAGATGCCCCGGGAGTTTGAGGGGCAAGACAGCTCAGTCACTGTGGCCACTAGAATCTTCTTCAGTAATGTTAACATACAAAGCGAGAGGGAAAGCTTTCAAAACTCTGCCACTATGTGTCTCCCTGACATCTTAAAGTCCTCTTCCAACAATAAACATTAAAAAATTTAAATTTTAAACATGAAAAATTAAAAAAAATTAAATCACTAGTCATGAAGCATCAGGACCTTTGGATTTGGCCTCTGCATCATTTTATCTCGAATATTATTTTCAAAGCCAACATAATATTCAGGCCATCATAGCAGGACCTGAGAGACAGAGGAAACGACTTTCTTGGACAGCTTTCCCTACTGGTCCGGACTCTGTGCTCCTTCCCAGGACTCTGTTTTTGGCATTAGTGCATCACCAATGTTTGCTAAAATTTAAACTGAATCTGGGATTTTAGCAAGCTCAACTAGTAACATCTTTTGCAAGCCTGCGCTTGTGTTTCTGTACATACACACACACACACGCACACATGGACACACCCACATGCATATGGACACAGAGAAAGACACACATACCCACATGTATACGGACACATAGAAAGACACACACACACGCACACACACCCGCATGCATACGGACACAGAGAAAGACACACACACATACACACACACATGCATATGGACACAGAGAAAGACACACACACGCACACACACATGCATACGGACACAGAGAAAGACACACACACGCACACACACACATACATACGGACACAGAGAAAGACACACACACACACAAACACACCAACATGCATACGGACACAGAGAAAGACACACGCACGCACTCACACACCCACATGCATACGGACACAGAGAAAGACACATGCACACGCACACACACCCACATGCATACGGACACAGAGAAAGACGCACACACGCACACACACCCACATGCATATGGACACAGAGAAAGACACACACACACACACACATGTACACACCCACATGCATTCGGACACAGAGAAAGACACACACACACCCACACACACCCACATGCATACGGATACAGAGAAAGACACACGCACACATGGACACACCCACATACATACGGACACAGAGAAAGACACACAGACACACACACATGCATACAGACAGAGAAAGACACACACACACATGCATACGGACACAGAGAAAGACATACACACGCACACATGCATACGGACACAGAGAAAGACACACACATGCACACATGGACACACCCACATACATACGGACACAGAGAAAGACACACGCACGCACGCACACACCCGCATTATACGGACACAGAGAAAGACACACACACACACACACACACACACATGCATACGGACACAGAGAAAGACACACACACNTATAAGATTGGTTTTGGTGATCATTTTTAAAGTGAAACTCCAAAACATAATACGAAAATACTCTGATATACAAATACCCATGTAACAGCAATACAAGGTCAAAAAATTCAACTTAAATGTAGCCACTGTGCCAGGCTATATAAATATGTAACAGTGAACTATTGGCACAGTATGTGTGTGCAGGGCAAAAATGAATCTTCTATTTTAGTAACAATCCCAGAATAGCAGCTCATGGCTCAGAAACTTATGTATTTCTAAAATTTTTTACAGGTCCTCAAAGATTCTGATATTTGCTCAACTTCATAGCACAGCTCATTATTTAGTAATCACAAAAGGCAAACATTTTAAAGACATATGTAAGCATTCTATTCTAAATTAAGACTAAACAAGTCTATCAGGCCCATTATTATTACACTTCAACATCAACTCTCACTCACAGCATTTAGTCCATTAAAGAATGAAATCAGACAGTATTAAACAAACAAAAAAACCTCAAGTCTCTTTTAGAGCCTTGATCTCTCAATGTTAAAGTCACCCATTAAACATTTTTATTAGCTAGCTATCTCAAAATAGGAGTAGAGAGTTTTTTATTCAAGCACCCCTAAACTCTAGAACTGTTCCAACAGACTAAAAACATCAACACTTTTAAAAGCCAGATAATAAAAACAGTGCATGCGTGTGTGTGTGAGAGAGAGAGAGAGTGAAAGGGAACAACATTTTACAGTAACATCCTCTCCATAAGCATCAACCCATAAGATGTAAATACACATGAATAACTTAACAATATTATCATAAAAACCCATAAAATATAAATCAAAACTACTGCTACTCTGAAAATGTAAAAGTGCAAAGACTATTTAGAATATCAAAATATTTCAACTTTCTAGTTTTATTACCACTTCTTGAGAATTAATGATTAACAGGCAGTAACTGGAAAAGAATTTTATCATTTAATAGAGAAGGAATCGTTACTTTAATTGTACTTTCTTTTTAACAAAACAATTATGATAAATACCTGAAAAACCTTTAATAAAGAATTTTTAAAGGCTAGACATATGCACTACATTTACCAACAGGAGAGTTGTCAAACGGGTATATGTAGATTTCAAGTTTGAGCAGCTTAATATTTATAAACATACAAATATCACGAATTTAAATTAAGATGCATCTCCATCACATATTGCTACAAAATCACACAGGACCATAAACTATGGGCACTATGCCAGATTACAATATATAATAATTGGCTCTTTTCTGTAACACTGAAATACTTTAGAAACATCACTTCAGGCATATTTTCATTAAAATATAATTTACTAATATATTTACCTGCATTCATTTTTCAGACCTTTATTCATTCAAATATCTGACCTTCTATTTATTGCTTCTTAAATCATCTAATTTACACTCTTGAAAGATCTAAATGATAGATCTAAATGATTAGACTTCAACCAGATTTCAAGCATTCTCTATCAACAGAAAGCTGATACATTTAATTTAGTTTTGGAATGTTTAAAATAGATTATCAAATAAACATTAAAAGCAAGTTTGTTTCTTTTAAATTTACACACATAACCCTCGTAGCTATTGACCTCTTTATGGGGTGGAGGAAGAATTATTATTATTTATCTAATATTTCATTTGAAAATAAAACCTTAGTTTTCTCATCTCAGTAGAATGGCCAACTATAAGAAAAAAAAGTGAGTTTCTAAACTAGAACACTCAGCTCTGTTATTTTCAGCTGAGTTAACAACAGAACTGTTTTACTGGTACAGTGAAGTCTTGGTCTTCATCAGAATAATGTGAAATTAAAATTTAAGTGAATAAATTCTAATAAATAAATAACTAGATTCTATGTTTTTAAAACCTGAAAAAAATNCAGACACAGAGAAAGACACATGCATGCACACACACACCCACATCATACAGACACAGAGAAAGACACACAGACACACACACATGCATACAGACAGAGAAAGACACACACACACACACACATGCATACGGACACAGAGAAAGACACACACACACACACACATGCATACGGACACAGAGAAAGACACACACACACACACACGCATATGGACACAGAGAAAGACACACACATGCACACACACACTCACATCATATGGACACAAAGAAACACACACACATGCATACAGACACAGAGAAAGACACACACACACACACACACATGCATACAGACACAGAAAAAGACACACCCACACACCCACATGCATACGGACACAGAGAAAGACACACACACACACATGCATACGGACACAGAGAAAGACACGCACACACATGGACACACCCACATGCATACGGACACAGAGAAAGACACACACACACACACACACACACACACATGCTCAGGCAGTTCATGGCAACTAGATTGAGTTTATCGGGTTATTCTTAGCCAAGTGCAGAGTCCGAAGAAGGCGGGCAAGAAAGGAAATCTGTTTAGACAGAAAATGAGATCAGAGCAGATGCAGAGCCTGGGCCCTTGCTGGGTGGCCATCGGGTGGGAAACCAAGCAGCACAGGAGAGCCAAAGAAGCTGATCCAGGGCCCTGAGAGGCCAGAGCAAGCCCTCTGCTTTCCAGACACTCCCAGAACTGCCTCCAAGGATGCTCCAGTCCCCAGCACTCTGACTTGACTGTGTTGACTTTCAGGACCTGGGCCGTTATCATCCACTCTACATAAAGCTGTTTCGTGGCTAAGAAAGAATGAACTGTGGTTCCCACAATGCCTGCATGAGGCCTGAGGTGGGAGGACACAGATGCTCTCACAGTGGTTGTGGTCCGCTTGCTCTAGAAAGTTTATGTAGACGCTCTTGCAGCACTCAGAAGCCATCTTTACATACGAGTGGGGCCAAGTGTGTTTATGGAAATATCCACGTTCTGACTTAGCTAGGGTTTATCTGTGAAATCCTCATTCACGATACTGAAGAGCAAAGTTTGGCCTGGATGGGGGAATGGTGATTATTTGTTGAAACACTTTATGCTACGTATTAAACGAGCAGCTGTTTTTAGGCTCTGAAGTTCTCTTTTATTTCCACAGCAGCACTTACACTGTGTACAACACACACTCCCAAGGAAAATAAAAACAGCCATAGCCCAAAAAGGTGCTCAGAGCTCCAGAAAGCTCCAGGAAGAGATGCCGTAAATGGGAAAGTAAGTGGGACACTAATGTAATTAAAATGATGGCAGTGATAGCAGCTGTCTCCAACCTCTACATTAGTGTACTTGTTAACCCATGAACTCTCCCAACAACAACCACAGGAGGTGGGTACTCATATTACCCCTGTTTTATGGGTGGAGACACCCAGGTACAGGAAGACTAAGTTGTGCAGGGTCATCGAGATATAAACCTAGGCAGTTGCATCCTTACCCTCTTAAGATGTGAGTGATACACTTGGACCAAGTCATCCTGGAGGTCTTATAGCTCTGCCTTTCTGCAGAAGAGCATCTACCCCAGTGGGGGCAGGGACAGAGGTGTAAAATCAGAAGTTAATGCCAATGACCCACATCTGTGCTGTATCATATGCCAAGTCAAAGTGTGGAAAACTGGAAGTTTTCACTTTCTTGGAAAACTCCAAGTCTTCACTTTTCTTCCACTCTTGGCATTTCGAGGTGATAGAATCCCTGTTTGTCATAAACAGACTAAAACAACAACAACAGCAACAAAAGGGACCAAAAACACAGAAAAACTTAGGAACAGCTTCAAGGTTTCTCTCTGGGAACTAAATACATGCAGGATTTCTGTTATCTCTGGCATATTTTTGCAATAATCAACAAGAGATTTTCTCCCCGGGGAGAAAATGAGGACTGGAAATACCAGCTGTATTAGACGATGTTGTTTTCTTTTTTTTTTTTAACCTATGGATCTATTTTCCTAGGAAAAATGAGCTACTGTCACCCTCAAACAAGTAGCTTTGCCCCTGAGTGTCATTGACAGGCCTTCTGAGATAAGTCAAATATGTAGTCCCTTTAGACAGGTCTCAGGATCTGTTGTTCATGTAAAATTGTTGGCAGGGCAGAAGCTAGGAAGGCTGAAAGGAAGCTATTTAAAGAGAGAAGCCTAAACAATATTTGAAAACTAATTTAGAATGATGGAAATGCTATCTTCCTTTCTCGTCAGGCAGCACTTTTTTTCTAACAAGGTTCAGGGATAATGATCTGGTCTTTGAATGTAGGTAAAGTTTATGCTCAAAAATGACCACAGCATTTAGTTACTGTGTTATTCCAAAACTGAACCCAGTTTGGACCACAGCCGTTACTAGCAACTTGGCCTTTCCATAACCCATCAGCTCTGCCCTAGGCTTCTGTGACCCAAGAGGTGCCATTTGCTCTTTTAAGAACTGGCACTCGGCCATCTTTTCTCTCACACATTCCACCTTCACATGTCTATCTGGTGATAGGCTTTCCACTGTTCTCTCCTTACTCCACGAACGTGCCCTGTCCTACGGCAGGGCTTTTTTAAATTGACTCTCAAATGATCTTGAAGGCAGCTCATAAAACCAGAACCCCAGGGTCTCCTCATGGCTGCCAGCTCTGAGAGCTCTGTGTGATCTTTTAAGCATTTTTGAAGAAAGGTGTCTGTGGGTACTAATCCTAGCAGCCCCCAGGGACCCTTTCTTCCCCAGACCCCAGTGGCCTCAGGCTGCATTTCCCATTAAGGATTTATTTTCTGCTAAGAAGTGATGTTCCTGCCCCCTTGCAAGAGGTTCTATTCCCATTTAGTGCCTGTTAGAAGCTCCTGGGTTGAGCAGGCGGTCTCGGTGTACAGGTTTCAATGCACGTTATTCATACAGAAAATAAAATCAGGGCTGAGAAAGCCCAGTTTTGCGATAGGTGGGAGGGAGGCAAGCCGTCTCTCTTGCTTGATCTTGGGCGATGCACTAAGCCTGTGTCTTCACCCCTGCAGAGAATAGAGGGGACCAAATGAATTCCCCTCCCCACCTTGTGAGAGCCTCCTGTGGGCAGTGACATGATGTTTTCGGAATTCTTCGGTGTCCTTGCCTGGGGGCTGGAAGACTGATGGGTACTAAACTTACCCATGGTCCCATGTGAGATGGGCATTTTTTTGGCTGACACGCCATCAGAATTGGATCTGAATTGTTTGCAATGTACCGAGGCACAGCCTGTTGATAAATAGGAATCCAGGACTCACACACGGGCTGGCCTCGGGTAAACCACAGCTCATGCTCTATTTTTAGTTAATAGAGCTGTGCTGAAATATGGTGCTGAGTACAGGCCTCCTCACCCGTGGTTCGTCTGGGTCACACGTAATAGCTGAATAGAATAAGCAGGTCACGCTGAGCCATGTTAAGGTATACAACAAAAACTGAGACTGGCGTAGGGATCAATGGCCATACACACCCCGGTGTCACTGACTCCCTCTGGGCAGTGATCTTCACACTGTGCCACGGAGCCTGGCCAGGTGCTCAGAGCTCACCCTGCTTTCTGTTGAGCACCCCATGCTCCCACCGCGGGTGTCCACTCGGATCGAAACAGTTATGGCCTTCTCACTTTCTGCAGCAAATTGTCTCCACTGGGTTTCATCCCTCCTGCCACAGCCAAGCCCCTGCCTGTTGACTCTGATGCATCTTTCACAGAATCTCATTTTCATCCCCGTCACCGGAGTCCAAATGCCAACGTCCTGATTATTCTCGCTGTGACAAATACACAATCTCTTCAGCAGTCTCTTCAGATCTCGGTCTCCTGGGAAAACAATTCCCTCCTCTCTGAGCCTTCTCATAATACCACATCCTCAGACCGCCACCATCCTCCTGCCCCCTGAATCCTTCACAAGCTCATCTTGCCCATTTTTCACATCTATTCTGAGACGGCATCCTTGCTCAAGTTCTGCTTCACCTGCTTCCTGCCTGTCAGTGTGTCTCTGGGCAGCTCCTTGGTCCATGAGACATATCCTGCTTCCCCTGTAGGTGGCTGCCAGCCTTAATTTTAGCGCTCCACCAATTACAGTAAGTCCTGTCATCAGATCAAAGCGTCTGCTTGCTGGCTAGAGTGGGGATAATTCTTCAGACACAGCAAACAACCTCGAGAATTTCTTCTGAGTCAGCTGTGGGGTGCTCAGGCATGCGAAATCACAGAGCAAGTTCACACGTTCAAACCTAATGATGGGGAGGATCATTTAATATGAAAGTCAGGCTTGTATGCTAGCTGCCCCATAGGCCAGGCTGAAGGACGTGCTTCTTTGGAAATGGTTCTTTGGAGCTTAGTCCATCTCAAAACACCCCCACTCAGGTAACTGTGTCCTATGAGTTAATTTTATGTCCTTCTCATGAAGAGGCCCAGAATGCCCGGTCAGTCCCTCCCATGTGTGACCACAAAGAGGTCTTCCTTAAGCTTTTGGATTGAAAAATAGTCCAATGACTGTTTCTATAAGTATTTTACAATGTTCATAAATTATCAACAAAAAATTATCAAATGAATTATCAACTTTACTTTCTGTTTTATACACGCCCACTAAACTTTTCAGCAAAGAAACCGCCATTCAGTTTCACAAATAGCGGGTCAAGGATGTTCAGATCACTACTTGACTGGTCCACCAAGAATATCCAGGTCAGTAGACAAGGCCCAATATGCCCATGAGGAGAGATGGAACTCAGATTATAAAACCAGATACTGCCCCCCATTGCCTCAGCTCTAGAACCGCCCCCCTCCCCCTGGATGGTCTCAGCAAATGCCTCCCTGTATAGAAATGATGTGTTCCAAAGAATCTCCCCTGATCAGTGGTTCCAGATTTGTAGAATCTTTTTATTGTCCTATTTTGCTATTAAAAAAAACAGTTGAGAAGACCTCTCCTCGTTTCTTACCAGTGGCGTTGGGGAGAGTGATGTGTACCCACAGCCAACTCCGGACTGTTCTCTCTGAGTATCTCTGGTATCCCAGGAATTTAAACCTTAGGGATGTTGACAGGAGGGCTGACATTTCCCATCTGAAGTCTGGAAGGAGATCAGTCCTGTGAAACAGATAGGCTGCTCTTGAAATGAAGTTCACTGGAGTATGATTAAGGGAAAATCTCAGAAGCCAAGGATTATCAGGTAACAGAGGTACCTGCCAGGCCTACTGTGAGCAGTTAAAAAATCAGAGAAGTTGCTATATATGTGAAATGTATTTTGTTTCAGAAAATGAGTAAAATTTTAAAACTAAATTAGGTAAGTGGGTTTTTGTTCTTTTGTTCACATTCCCTTCTTTTGTCATATAAAAACATGGAGAAAACAGATCATTTGCTCTTCTTATTCCACCCTACTTGCTACATATTTGTATTATGTGGGTTTGTGGCTCAGACGGTAAAGCGTCTGTCTACAATGTGGTAGACCCAGGTTTGATCCCTGGGTTGGGAAGATCCCTTGGAGAAGGAAATGGCAATCCACTCCAGTACTATTGCCTGGAAAATCCCATGGACAGAGGAGCCTGGTAAGCTATAATCCATGGGGTTGCAAAGAGTCGGACACAACTGAGCAACTTCATGTTCACGTTCCTATATATTAATTATTACAAAAATATTTTAATCACCAAGTTAAATTAAAAATTGATTCTTGTCATATAAATGAAGAAATAGTATTAGAAGGTCCTAGAAGGCATGGAACACTGAGTTCCAGCACTTTTCGCAATGCCCAGCACATAGTAAGTACTCACTAAAGACTTCCCTGGTGGCTCAGAAGGTAAAGCGTCTTGCTTACAATGCGGGAGACCTGGGTTCGATCCCTGGGTTGGGAAGATCCTCTGGAGAAGGCAATGGCAACCCACTCCAGTACTCTTGCCTGGAAAATCCCATAGACAGAGGAGCATGGTGGGCTACATCCACAGGGTCACAAAGAATTGGACACAACTGAGCAACTTCACTTTCACTTTCAAATACTTCAATTAATGGATCAATGGAGGAATTGAAGAAATCTACTTTACAGGCTTGGGTTAAGAATTAAATGAGATGACTGTTCCTGGTACAGAGTAGATATTCAATACTTTCTCTTTTCCTTCCCCTACAAAACAGAGAAATCTATTTCAGACCACCAATTAGCATTGGAGAAGGAAATGGCAACCCACTCCAGTATTCTTGCCTGGAGACTCCCAGGGATGGGGCAGCCTGGTAGGCTGCCATCTATGGGGTTGCACAGAGTCGGACACGACTGAAACGACTTAGCAGCAATCAGAATTCACAAATAGCATGTCCAGGACATTCAGGTCTTTACTTGACCACCAAGAATATCCAGATTGACAGGCAAGGACCTATATGCCCATGAGGAGAGGTAGAACTCAAATTACAAAATCAAATACTGCTCTATATTGCCTGAGCTCTAGAATCCCCTGGATGGTCTCAGGAAATGCCTCCCTATAATGTGTTTCAGAGAATCTCTCCCCCATCAGTAAATTGCCAAGGCCAAGTCCGACTCTGTATCCCTGCCTGTGGCTGTCCTTGGCCAGAGAGAATTTTGAAGAAGGAATTCAGTTTTTGTTTATTTGGTCAGCAACAAGAGCTGAGCAGCAAAGGGATGGTAAGTAATTCTAGATTGCTCTGCACTTTTTATTTTAAGGATAAGCTGGGATCTTCCTCAGATGATTTGAGTATAATCCTTACCTAAAATATGGCAACAAGCTTCAGACCTCTTGAGTGCTTTCCATCCCTAGAAATCTTGGGATGATTTAAAATACTCACGTACTAAGCCAACAGAAAAAAATCTTGTATGAAAGGGCCCTCTTCGTTCCTCCACTGGGAAACTCCCTCAGCTGGTGGGACACACATTATTACCTAAGCATGCATGAGTACAATCTGGCCAAAGGAAACCACAGTTGAATAAACTTAAACATCAAACTCCTTGGAACAATTCCTTCCAGCTCATCATTTTTCTCAAATAAAATGGCAATACCAACTGTACATTTTGTTTAAGTAAATGTTTGAAAAGTCATTATGAAGTAACCATGGAAGATCAGAATGTTTTTATTATAAACTTAGATTAGTATTTGCACTAAAGAATGTAAAGAGAAATGGAACCATCATGCAACAATTTTATTTTTTTCATGTGAAGTTTCAATCCTGTTTGGTGTCAATTTCCTTGGTTATATCTTTAAATTTTACATTTGGTAATTAAGACCCCTAGGAAACAACAAGTAGAGATCTGGTAGCCATCTCCATGACCAAGTAACCCAAGTTAACATCACCAAGCATGGCACCATGGATACACATCTCCCCATGTGATGCACTAAGAAGGATATGGCTTCATTTTGTAGTATTACTACCAAAAATTCATAACTTGAATCTATTCACAAGGAAACATTACATAAACACACACTGAGAGCGGTTTAAAAAATAAACCTGTACTTTCCAAAACTGGCAAGGTGTGGATGACTTCACACTGAAAGGAAGTTTCATAATCATTTCCGCTTCTACTTTTCCTCCTATGCTCTCCTCCCCTCTTCAGCTCCTAGTGTCTCGGCTGGGGTGAATTCATGCCTTCTTACTCAATCAACAACCAATGGCAAGAATTGGAATTTAGCTTTGACCTCTGATGAGTCTGGGCAGCACAACAATCCAGATTTTCAGTTTGGCCAGAATCATAAGCAAAGATCAGCAAATTCTGGCACAGATAAGAGGGAAATTTGATTAACGATCGTTTGATGGAATGGGCAGAAGGTGAGTCTTGACTGTTTTGGTTGCAGAAATTTTCACACACTCCATGTGAACACCACCTGCTATCTTTCTTTGTACCTAAACAGAGACACTGGAAATGAACTGAGATATCAGAGACGGTCAGAATAATTCTTGATGTATAAAGTTTAATGTACAAAAATCTGACCCATAGAAAAATGTTGCGTTTGTTCTCTCAAGTTTAGATAGGAGATTCCAAGTGGATTCCTGCAATATATAGTTTACAAATCCTCTCTAATCCTCACACTTCCTCTCTTTTAGAGACCACAGAGAAGCAATAAATGTCAGTGACATATCCAAAGAGCCCTTGTTCATTCTAAGAGCTTGGGGGTAGGGGGTGGTCCACACATTTTTCAACAGTATGTGAAAGCATTAGAAATCATGGCCCCACTGCATGACTTGTTTTCACACCCCTATAGATAGCACTGACCCAGTGAAATAGATTACTTCAAAAAACGTGAAAGAAGTAGCTGTAGCACCTTTATTTTGTCAAGATGGATGAAACCAGACTCCTTGCATTTGGTACTATCATGACAAAAGGAACAATTTCAGCTTCACTGTATAGTGGAAAGATTTATGGCTGGAAAGCATTCTTCCCTCCCTTGGGCAAGAACATTTGGAATTATTAACAGAAATGCTGTGACTATTTCTTGGCTGGAATTTTTTATACTACCGGTGTGGTCCAATCAACTGGAGAAAAAACTTGGTTTACATATATATATATATATAGAGAGAGAGAGAGAGACATAGTGAGAGAGAGGGGAGAAAACATTTTTATAATTTAATTCATAAGTTTGGGGCTTTTCATGCACAAGATTATGCTTTTAGCCATCATATTCTTAGAGTAATTAAAAATGACAGTTTCTCAATGTAAATATTTGCAAAATTCCAGTTTAGTTCAGGGTACTTGAAAAATAGTGTATATACAATCCTCCAATAAAAAACCTCTAAAATTACTATCAGCAGTGGGACTCTGTTTATTTGTAGTTTATTTGTAGTTGGGATGACCACGAAAATTGAGGTGAGATATTAATCACAGAGAAAGTTCACTTATAATGTATTCAAACATTCAAGAGATGAAACTGGCTAGTTGTAGGCCTAAATATGTTCTTTATCATGGGCAGTTTCAAAAGATACTCATGATCTGCACTTGGAACCCCTGCCTTTTACTGCCCTGGCTTAATTTTCCTCTGTCTGAAGCCAAATGGAAAAGGGGGATGAAGGAAGTCAAGAACATTAATCCACTTTAGAGGTCCTGAGAGCAATGGATGAAATTGTTCAGCAAAAAGCAAAGTCTTTGGAGGCACATCAGAGGTGCAACTTAGATATATAATATGACTAATAACTGGGGCCTCTGTTTTACATTCCCATCTAAACCCCCATGTAGATCCCCAGCTTCCTGTTGCCTCCAGGTTTGGACCACCTGGTTCCCATGTGACAGCTTAAATGTCTCACCATCCCACCCAACACGAGGTCCCCTCTCTCCTCACATTCAAAGTTTGATGAATCCTTATTATTCTGGACATTAACCATTGATTTATTTTGACCAAACTTCAGCTCTGATTTAAGTGTTTCCCTTTATGTTTTTCTCACCAATTAACGCTTGGCCTTTTCAAAACCCTGTATAAAAAGACGTATCACCTCCGATACTTGAACTTTCTTAGTTCACTCCCTTGCAACGAACTTCACCGTTCTTTTGTTGCCTTTTTTTGCTCAGCTTCAGCTATAATTATTTACTTGTCAGTGCTTTCCTTCTCTGTTACCTATTTTCCATTAAATTTTTTTTTTTTTTTTTTTTTTACTGGAGGGATTGGGGACAGGAGGAGAAGGAGACGACCGAAGATGAGATGGCTGGACGGCATCACGGACTCGATGGACGTGAGACTGAGTGAACTTCGGGAGATGGTAATGAACAGGGAGGCCTGGCGTGCTGCAATTCATGGGGTCGCAAAGAGTCAGACACGACTGAGCGACTGAACTGAACTCATAGTTGATTTCCAGTGTTGAGTAAGTTTCAGGTGTATAGTGGGCAAATCAGTCATACATATGGTGGCTCAGATAGTAAAGAATATGCCTGAAATGCAGGAGACCTGAGTTTAACCCATGGGTCTGGAAAGCCCCTGGAGAAGGGGAATGGCTGTCCACTCCAGTATTCTTGCCTGAAAAATTCCATGGACAGAGGAGCCTTGTGGGCCACAGCTACAGTCCATGGGGTTGCAAAGTGTTGGCCATGACTGAGAAACTAACACTTTCACATACATATATTCATTCTTTTTCAGATTCTTTTCCATATAGGTGAATATAGAGTACTGAATAGGGTTTCCTGTGCTATAAGTGGGTCTTTATTAGTTTTCTATTCTGTACATATAGTATACNATTTACCTGGAGGTAGCACCACATCTCACAGGTTAAGGGCTCAGCCCCACTTGGGATGTCAGTCACAAAGAGTAGGTCCCAGATTACCTGCAACTTCCATCTGACTTGGCTACAATTCAGAGGTTCCCACAATGTCCTCCTAGGGTTCTATTAAATTGCCAGAGTAGGTCACAGAACTCAGGGAAACAGAACTTATATTTGCAGTTTATTAAAGGATAGAGTGGGCTTCCCTGGTGGTTCAGTAAAGAATCCTCCTGCCGATGCAGGAGATGTGAGTTCAATCCCTGGGGGGGGAAGATCCCCTGGAGAAGGAAATGGCAACCCACTCCAGTATTCTTGCTTGGGAAATCTCATGGACAGGGGAGCCTGGTGGGCTACGACCCATGGGGTCACAGAGTCGGACACGACTGAGCGACTAAACAACAACCACAAGGATAGAGTAAAGGGTACAGGAGAACAGCCAGATGCGCAGATTCACGGGGCAGTTCTGGAAGGGCCCCGAGGGCAGGCTCTTCAGGCCCGTGGACTAGGGCTGCGTCACCTCCTGGTCCGTGGATGTG
Organism: Neotragus pygmaeus; assembly: GCA_006410875.1. Classification (NCBI taxonomy): domain Eukaryota; kingdom Metazoa; phylum Chordata; class Mammalia; order Artiodactyla; family Bovidae; genus Neotragus; species Neotragus pygmaeus. Next base: position 1,517,335 of record SJYV01054512.1, on the reverse strand, counting down.
TTCATTAACCTAGATACTCCCAGAACTCCACACCTTTGAGATTTTGTGGAGGTTCCATCACATACAGATCAATCTGCTCTCCCTCTCCAGCTTCTCTCCCCTCTAGAGGACGGAGGTAGGGCTAAAAATTCCAAGCCTCTCATCATGATTTGATCTTTTTGGTGACTGCCCCCTGAGTCAGGAGTCTACCTCGAATAGCCTCAGTGGAACAAAACACACTCCTATCACCCAGGAAATCCCCAGGGATTTAGGAGCTCAGTGTCAGGAACTGGTGTCAAGGACCAAATGTTAGAACGAAGGGTGATCCTGGTGCTCTTATCACTTAGGAAATTACAAGGGTTTTAAAACCTCTGTCCCAGGAATCGGGGTCTGAATCCATACTAAAAAAATATATTTTCTATGATAAGGCACAATATCTTCATCTTGAAAAACAGAAGCTCAGGTCCTCTCAGAGAACTAAGCTGGAGTTAATATTGGTGTAAGCAGGGTTGCTGTGTACAGTTGTATGTGTTCCACACTGCACAGCAAATTGAGTGGTGTTCCCTGGAGCTGTATGGAGATCCTGTCGTCCTTCAAGTGACATGGTATAGATGCTTACATTTAGCCGTAGACTCACCATAAAAGGAATGCACATTTTGCTTTCCTAGCAGGGCTGTTAGATGCCAACTCACTGATCTCCATTCCCTTTGTCACTGTGAAATTTTGACTGGCTGGCTGAGTCAACATCTTCTGTATGCAGTGCTCATGTGAAGGAGAAGAGACTTTTATGTTATATTAATTTTTTCTCATAGTTTCAATGATACACTTCATACATCAGTTTTAAGCCAATGTGTCTCAAGAGTTATGAATTATGAGTAGATAAGGATGAGGTCTCTGAGTTCTCGAGAGGGTGATCAGAATTCTTTGTGGGATGGGGAATTATGTGTCATTGCAAAAAGCTATAAAATAGCCGTTTATATTAGGGAGAAACAATTCTTAGCAACATAATCTGAAGAAAGTAAAGGTTGATAAGATCTTCCCTGGGCTGATAGTCAGGTGACTTTCAGGCAGGTAGGATGTTCTCCTTCAGGGAGACCCTGAAGGAGGGGGAATAAGGGGACAGTGGTTTCATTTTTCAAAGCAACACGGAGCATGGGTTATGAAAGGAACACTCCACAAACTACCACACATAGATTTACCTCTAGTCTGACTAGAGGTCATATGTGTGAATGTGTTGAGATTCTATCAGAAAATAGCAATAAAAGCGGAAGATGTGTATAAGAGACAGTATTATATCTGTGAATGAAGTTAATAAAACTTAGGCCATTTAAAATACATGGAAGATTTTAAAATCATTTTGGTAAAATAATTTTAGCGTGCCTGGTGGAGCTGGCTTGCCTCTTCCAAATGATACTGCAATCACACCATTCCAACACCTCATAATAATTTTTTATATTTTTCTTACGAATTAAAGTCTTCTGATCAATTTTGTTATCTACCTTATACATTTCTGCTCAGTTTAAGACTATCAGTGACCAAGTTCTTTACATGTGTTTTGTACCAACCCCTTGTAATAGGCTTCAGAGTTGAAAGATCAGTCTCTTTTCTTATAGGTAACCAATTTTCATTTTAACAGAAAAATAATAATTATTTGAGTTGTACTATTTCTTTAATGGAACTAGCAATCAAGGACTCTGGAACTAGTCTAACCATCTTGGCTGCACTTTGAAATAACAGTCTTATTACAGGAAAGAACTGAATTTGTACTATCATTTTAACTTAATCTAAAAAAACAGAAAAATGTTCTGCAAATTATTGTCATGGAATTGAATAAGATTATACTGCCTGGTGACTAGTTTCCAGGAAACCAAGATGCCCATCTCTTCCTAAGGCTTGCTTTTCACCTTTTGCTAAAATCCCTTGAGTCCCTTGGAAGAGGACAGGGCAGGATCCCCTAAATATGCGTGGGCTGCCTCTGTCATCTGCTAATGTATTGGCATCTCAGGAGCCAGCGAAGTGATCTGGTGAGCTACGGCTAACTGTTTAATAAACTCTGCTGTAGCCACGGCTTCCCTGGGGGCTCAGTTGGTAAAGAATCCGCCTGCAAAGCAGGCGACCCCAGTTTGATTCCTGGGGCGGGAAGATCTGCTGGAGAAGGGATAAGATACCCACTCCAGTATTCTTGGGCTTCCCTTGTGGCTCAGCTGGTAAAGAATCCACCTGCAATGCAGGAGACCTGGGTTCGATCCCTGGATTGGGAAGATCCCCTGGAGAAGAGAAAGGCTACTCTCTCCAGTATTCTGGCCTGGAGAATTCAATGGACTATATAGTCCATGGAAAGGACTGGCCTGCAGAATTCAATAGACTATATAGTCCATGGAAAGGACTACTCCAGACACCATGTGTGGGTGTTTCCCTCACACCAGGCAACTCTGTGACACCAGAGTTTGTCCTAGAATTTGATTCAATATGTGCTCCAGGCTTATTTGTGTCCGACTCCTCGCACCCCATGGACTGCAGCCTGCCAGGCTCCTCTGTCTGTGGGGTTCTCCAGGCAAGAATACTGGAATGGATTGCCATTTCCTCCTTCAGGAGATCTTCCCGACCCAGGGATCAAACCCTCATCTCTTGTGTCTCCTGCATTGGCAGGTGGATTCTTTACAGTTTAACTCAATTCTGATACTATTTACCTGGAGGTAGCACCACATCTCACAGGTTAAGGGCTCAGCCCCACTTGGGATGTCAGTCACAAAGAGTAGGTCCCAGATTACCTGCAACTTCCATCTGACTTGGCTACAATTCAGAGGTTCCCACAATGTCCTCCTAGGGTTCTATTAAATTGCCAGAGTAGGTCACAGAACTCAGGGAAACAGAACTTATATTTGCAGTTTATTAAAGGATAGAGTGGGCTTCCCTGGTGGTTCAGTAAAGAATCCTCCTGCCGATGCAGGAGATGTGAGTTCAATCCCTGGGGGGGGAAGATCCCCTGGAGAAGGAAATGGCAACCCACTCCAGTATTCTTGCTTGGGAAATCTCATGGACAGGGGAGCCTGGTGGGCTACGACCCATGGGGTCACAGAGTCGGACACGACTGAGCGACTAAACAACAACCACAAGGATAGAGTAAAGGGTACAGGAGAACAGCCAGATGCGCAGATTCACGGGGCAGTTCTGGAAGGGCCCCGAGGGCAGGCTCTTCAGGCCCGTGGACTAGGGCTGCGTCACCTCCTGGTCCGTGGATGTGTTCATTAACCTAGATACTCCCAGAACTCCACACCTTTGAGATTTTGTGGAGGTTCCATCACATACAGATCAATCTGCTCTCCCTCTCCAGCTTCTCTCCCCTCTAGAGGACGGAGGTAGGGCTAAAAATTCCAAGCCTCTCATCATGATTTGATCTTTTTGGTGACTGCCCCCTGAGTCAGGAGTCTACCTCGAATAGCCTCAGTGGAACAAAACACACTCCTATCACCCAGGAAATCCCCAGGGATTTAGGAGCTCAGTGTCAGGAACTGGTGTCAAGGACCAAATGTTAGAACGAAGGGTGATCCTGGTGCTCTTATCACTTAGGAAATTACAAGGGTTTTAAAACCTCTGTCCCAGGAATCGGGGTCTGAATCCATACTAAAAAAATATATTTTCTATGATAAGGCACAATATCTTCATCTTGAAAAACAGAAGCTCAGGTCCTCTCAGAGAACTAAGCTGGAGTTAATATTGGTGTAAGCAGGGTTGCTGTGTACAGTTGTATGTGTTCCACACTGCACAGCAAATTGAGTGGTGTTCCCTGGAGCTGTATGGAGATCCTGTCGTCCTTCAAGTGACATGGTATAGATGCTTACATTTAGCCGTAGACTCACCATAAAAGGAATGCACATTTTGCTTTCCTAGCAGGGCTGTTAGATGCCAACTCACTGATCTCCATTCCCTTTGTCACTGTGAAATTTTGACTGGCTGGCTGAGTCAACATCTTCTGTATGCAGTGCTCATGTGAAGGAGAAGAGACTTTTATGTTATATTAATTTTTTCTCATAGTTTCAATGATACACTTCATACATCAGTTTTAAGCCAATGTGTCTCAAGAGTTATGAATTATGAGTAGATAAGGATGAGGTCTCTGAGTTCTCGAGAGGGTGATCAGAATTCTTTGTGGGATGGGGAATTATGTGTCATTGCAAAAAGCTATAAAATAGCCGTTTATATTAGGGAGAAACAATTCTTAGCAACATAATCTGAAGAAAGTAAAGGTTGATAAGATCTTCCCTGGGCTGATAGTCAGGTGACTTTCAGGCAGGTAGGATGTTCTCCTTCAGGGAGACCCTGAAGGAGGGGGAATAAGGGGACAGTGGTTTCATTTTTCAAAGCAACACGGAGCATGGGTTATGAAAGGAACACTCCACAAACTACCACACATAGATTTACCTCTAGTCTGACTAGAGGTCATATGTGTGAATGTGTTGAGATTCTATCAGAAAATAGCAATAAAAGCGGAAGATGTGTATAAGAGACAGTATTATATCTGTGAATGAAGTTAATAAAACTTAGGCCATTTAAAATACATGGAAGATTTTAAAATCATTTTGGTAAAATAATTTTAGCGTGCCTGGTGGAGCTGGCTTGCCTCTTCCAAATGATACTGCAATCACACCATTCCAACACCTCATAATAATTTTTTATATTTTTCTTACGAATTAAAGTCTTCTGATCAATTTTGTTATCTACCTTATACATTTCTGCTCAGTTTAAGACTATCAGTGACCAAGTTCTTTACATGTGTTTTGTACCAACCCCTTGTAATAGGCTTCAGAGTTGAAAGATCAGTCTCTTTTCTTATAGGTAACCAATTTTCATTTTAACAGAAAAATAATAATTATTTGAGTTGTACTATTTCTTTAATGGAACTAGCAATCAAGGACTCTGGAACTAGTCTAACCATCTTGGCTGCACTTTGAAATAACAGTCTTATTACAGGAAAGAACTGAATTTGTACTATCATTTTAACTTAATCTAAAAAAACAGAAAAATGTTCTGCAAATTATTGTCATGGAATTGAATAAGATTATACTGCCTGGTGACTAGTTTCCAGGAAACCAAGATGCCCATCTCTTCCTAAGGCTTGCTTTTCACCTTTTGCTAAAATCCCTTGAGTCCCTTGGAAGAGGACAGGGCAGGATCCCCTAAATATGCGTGGGCTGCCTCTGTCATCTGCTAATGTATTGGCATCTCAGGAGCCAGCGAAGTGATCTGGTGAGCTACGGCTAACTGTTTAATAAACTCTGCTGTAGCCACGGCTTCCCTGGGGGCTCAGTTGGTAAAGAATCCGCCTGCAAAGCAGGCGACCCCAGTTTGATTCCTGGGGCGGGAAGATCTGCTGGAGAAGGGATAAGATACCCACTCCAGTATTCTTGGGCTTCCCTTGTGGCTCAGCTGGTAAAGAATCCACCTGCAATGCAGGAGACCTGGGTTCGATCCCTGGATTGGGAAGATCCCCTGGAGAAGAGAAAGGCTACTCTCTCCAGTATTCTGGCCTGGAGAATTCAATGGACTATATAGTCCATGGAAAGGACTGGCCTGCAGAATTCAATAGACTATATAGTCCATGGAAAGGACTACTCCAGACACCATGTGTGGGTGTTTCCCTCACACCAGGCAACTCTGTGACACCAGAGTTTGTCCTAGAATTTGATTCAATATGTGCTCCAGGCTTATTTGTGTCCGACTCCTCGCACCCCATGGACTGCAGCCTGCCAGGCTCCTCTGTCTGTGGGGTTCTCCAGGCAAGAATACTGGAATGGATTGCCATTTCCTCCTTCAGGAGATCTTCCCGACCCAGGGATCAAACCCTCATCTCTTGTGTCTCCTGCATTGGCAGGTGGATTCTTTACAGTTTAACTCAATTCTGATACTATTTACCTGGAGGTAGCACCACATCTCACAGGTTAAGGGCTCAGCCCCACTTGGGATGTCAGTCACAAAGAGTAGGTCCCAGATTACCTGCAACTTCCATCTGACTTGGCTACAATTCAGAGGTTCCCACAATGTCCTCCTAGGGTTCTATTAAATTGCCAGAGTAGGTCACAGAACTCAGGGAAACAGAACTTATATTTGCAGTTTATTAAAGGATAGAGTGGGCTTCCCTGGTGGTTCAGTAAAGAATCCTCCTGCCGATGCAGGAGATGTGAGTTCAATCCCTGGGGGGGGAAGATCCCCTGGAGAAGGAAATGGCAACCCACTCCAGTATTCTTGCTTGGGAAATCTCATGGACAGGGGAGCCTGGTGGGCTACGACCCATGGGGTCACAGAGTCGGACACGACTGAGCGACTAAACAACAACCACAAGGATAGAGTAAAGGGTACAGGAGAACAGCCAGATGCGCAGATTCACGGGGCAGTTCTGGAAGGGCCCCGAGGGCAGGCTCTTCAGGCCCGTGGACTAGGGCTGCGTCACCTCCTGGTCCGTGGATGTGTTCATTAACCTAGATACTCCCAGAACTCCACACCTTTGAGATTTTGTGGAGGTTCCATCACATACAGATCAATCTGCTCTCCCTCTCCAGCTTCTCTCCCCTCTAGAGGACGGAGGTAGGGCTAAAAATTCCAAGCCTCTCATCATGATTTGATCTTTTTGGTGACTGCCCCCTGAGTCAGGAGTCTACCTCGAATAGCCTCAGTGGAACAAAACACACTCCTATCACCCAGGAAATCCCCAGGGATTTAGGAGCTCAGTGTCAGGAACTGGTGTCAAGGACCAAATGTTAGAACGAAGGGTGATCCTGGTGCTCTTATCACTTAGGAAATTACAAGGGTTTTAAAACCTCTGTCCCAGGAATCGGGGTCTGAATCCATACTAAAAAAATATATTTTCTATGATAAGGCACAATATCTTCATCTTGAAAAACAGAAGCTCAGGTCCTCTCAGAGAACTAAGCTGGAGTTAATATTGGTGTAAGCAGGGTTGCTGTGTACAGTTGTATGTGTTCCACACTGCACAGCAAATTGAGTGGTGTTCCCTGGAGCTGTATGGAGATCCTGTCGTCCTTCAAGTGACATGGTATAGATGCTTACATTTAGCCGTAGACTCACCATAAAAGGAATGCACATTTTGCTTTCCTAGCAGGGCTGTTAGATGCCAACTCACTGATCTCCATTCCCTTTGTCACTGTGAAATTTTGACTGGCTGGCTGAGTCAACATCTTCTGTATGCAGTGCTCATGTGAAGGAGAAGAGACTTTTATGTTATATTAATTTTTTCTCATAGTTTCAATGATACACTTCATACATCAGTTTTAAGCCAATGTGTCTCAAGAGTTATGAATTATGAGTAGATAAGGATGAGGTCTCTGAGTTCTCGAGAGGGTGATCAGAATTCTTTGTGGGATGGGGAATTATGTGTCATTGCAAAAAGCTATAAAATAGCCGTTTATATTAGGGAGAAACAATTCTTAGCAACATAATCTGAAGAAAGTAAAGGTTGATAAGATCTTCCCTGGGCTGATAGTCAGGTGACTTTCAGGCAGGTAGGATGTTCTCCTTCAGGGAGACCCTGAAGGAGGGGGAATAAGGGGACAGTGGTTTCATTTTTCAAAGCAACACGGAGCATGGGTTATGAAAGGAACACTCCACAAACTACCACACATAGATTTACCTCTAGTCTGACTAGAGGTCATATGTGTGAATGTGTTGAGATTCTATCAGAAAATAGCAATAAAAGCGGAAGATGTGTATAAGAGACAGTATTATATCTGTGAATGAAGTTAATAAAACTTAGGCCATTTAAAATACATGGAAGATTTTAAAATCATTTTGGTAAAATAATTTTAGCGTGCCTGGTGGAGCTGGCTTGCCTCTTCCAAATGATACTGCAATCACACCATTCCAACACCTCATAATAATTTTTTATATTTTTCTTACGAATTAAAGTCTTCTGATCAATTTTGTTATCTACCTTATACATTTCTGCTCAGTTTAAGACTATCAGTGACCAAGTTCTTTACATGTGTTTTGTACCAACCCCTTGTAATAGGCTTCAGAGTTGAAAGATCAGTCTCTTTTCTTATAGGTAACCAATTTTCATTTTAACAGAAAAATAATAATTATTTGAGTTGTACTATTTCTTTAATGGAACTAGCAATCAAGGACTCTGGAACTAGTCTAACCATCTTGGCTGCACTTTGAAATAACAGTCTTATTACAGGAAAGAACTGAATTTGTACTATCATTTTAACTTAATCTAAAAAAACAGAAAAATGTTCTGCAAATTATTGTCATGGAATTGAATAAGATTATACTGCCTGGTGACTAGTTTCCAGGAAACCAAGATGCCCATCTCTTCCTAAGGCTTGCTTTTCACCTTTTGCTAAAATCCCTTGAGTCCCTTGGAAGAGGACAGGGCAGGATCCCCTAAATATGCGTGGGCTGCCTCTGTCATCTGCTAATGTATTGGCATCTCAGGAGCCAGCGAAGTGATCTGGTGAGCTACGGCTAACTGTTTAATAAACTCTGCTGTAGCCACGGCTTCCCTGGGGGCTCAGTTGGTAAAGAATCCGCCTGCAAAGCAGGCGACCCCAGTTTGATTCCTGGGGCGGGAAGATCTGCTGGAGAAGGGATAAGATACCCACTCCAGTATTCTTGGGCTTCCCTTGTGGCTCAGCTGGTAAAGAATCCACCTGCAATGCAGGAGACCTGGGTTCGATCCCTGGATTGGGAAGATCCCCTGGAGAAGAGAAAGGCTACTCTCTCCAGTATTCTGGCCTGGAGAATTCAATGGACTATATAGTCCATGGAAAGGACTGGCCTGCAGAATTCAATAGACTATATAGTCCATGGAAAGGACTACTCCAGACACCATGTGTGGGTGTTTCCCTCACACCAGGCAACTCTGTGACACCAGAGTTTGTCCTAGAATTTGATTCAATATGTGCTCCAGGCTTATTTGTGTCCGACTCCTCGCACCCCATGGACTGCAGCCTGCCAGGCTCCTCTGTCTGTGGGGTTCTCCAGGCAAGAATACTGGAATGGATTGCCATTTCCTCCTTCAGGAGATCTTCCCGACCCAGGGATCAAACCCTCATCTCTTGTGTCTCCTGCATTGGCAGGTGGATTCTTTACAGTTTAACTCAATTCTGATACTATTTACCTGGAGGTAGCACCACATCTCACAGGTTAAGGGCTCAGCCCCACTTGGGATGTCAGTCACAAAGAGTAGGTCCCAGATTACCTGCAACTTCCATCTGACTTGGCTACAATTCAGAGGTTCCCACAATGTCCTCCTAGGGTTCTATTAAATTGCCAGAGTAGGTCACAGAACTCAGGGAAACAGAACTTATATTTGCAGTTTATTAAAGGATAGAGTGGGCTTCCCTGGTGGTTCAGTAAAGAATCCTCCTGCCGATGCAGGAGATGTGAGTTCAATCCCTGGGGGGGGAAGATCCCCTGGAGAAGGAAATGGCAACCCACTCCAGTATTCTTGCTTGGGAAATCTCATGGACAGGGGAGCCTGGTGGGCTACGACCCATGGGGTCACAGAGTCGGACACGACTGAGCGACTAAACAACAACCACAAGGATAGAGTAAAGGGTACAGGAGAACAGCCAGATGCGCAGATTCACGGGGCAGTTCTGGAAGGGCCCCGAGGGCAGGCTCTTCAGGCCCGTGGACTAGGGCTGCGTCACCTCCTGGTCCGTGGATGTGTTCATTAACCTAGATACTCCCAGAACTCCACACCTTTGAGATTTTGTGGAGGTTCCATCACATACAGATCAATCTGCTCTCCCTCTCCAGCTTCTCTCCCCTCTAGAGGACGGAGGTAGGGCTAAAAATTCCAAGCCTCTCATCATGATTTGATCTTTTTGGTGACTGCCCCCTGAGTCAGGAGTCTACCTCGAATAGCCTCAGTGGAACAAAACACACTCCTATCACCCAGGAAATCCCCAGGGATTTAGGAGCTCAGTGTCAGGAACTGGTGTCAAGGACCAAATGTTAGAACGAAGGGTGATCCTGGTGCTCTTATCACTTAGGAAATTACAAGGGTTTTAAAACCTCTGTCCCAGGAATCGGGGTCTGAATCCATACTAAAAAAATATATTTTCTATGATAAGGCACAATATCTTCATCTTGAAAAACAGAAGCTCAGGTCCTCTCAGAGAACTAAGCTGGAGTTAATATTGGTGTAAGCAGGGTTGCTGTGTACAGTTGTATGTGTTCCACACTGCACAGCAAATTGAGTGGTGTTCCCTGGAGCTGTATGGAGATCCTGTCGTCCTTCAAGTGACATGGTATAGATGCTTACATTTAGCCGTAGACTCACCATAAAAGGAATGCACATTTTGCTTTCCTAGCAGGGCTGTTAGATGCCAACTCACTGATCTCCATTCCCTTTGTCACTGTGAAATTTTGACTGGCTGGCTGAGTCAACATCTTCTGTATGCAGTGCTCATGTGAAGGAGAAGAGACTTTTATGTTATATTAATTTTTTCTCATAGTTTCAATGATACACTTCATACATCAGTTTTAAGCCAATGTGTCTCAAGAGTTATGAATTATGAGTAGATAAGGATGAGGTCTCTGAGTTCTCGAGAGGGTGATCAGAATTCTTTGTGGGATGGGGAATTATGTGTCATTGCAAAAAGCTATAAAATAGCCGTTTATATTAGGGAGAAACAATTCTTAGCAACATAATCTGAAGAAAGTAAAGGTTGATAAGATCTTCCCTGGGCTGATAGTCAGGTGACTTTCAGGCAGGTAGGATGTTCTCCTTCAGGGAGACCCTGAAGGAGGGGGAATAAGGGGACAGTGGTTTCATTTTTCAAAGCAACACGGAGCATGGGTTATGAAAGGAACACTCCACAAACTACCACACATAGATTTACCTCTAGTCTGACTAGAGGTCATATGTGTGAATGTGTTGAGATTCTATCAGAAAATAGCAATAAAAGCGGAAGATGTGTATAAGAGACAGTATTATATCTGTGAATGAAGTTAATAAAACTTAGGCCATTTAAAATACATGGAAGATTTTAAAATCATTTTGGTAAAATAATTTTAGCGTGCCTGGTGGAGCTGGCTTGCCTCTTCCAAATGATACTGCAATCACACCATTCCAACACCTCATAATAATTTTTTATATTTTTCTTACGAATTAAAGTCTTCTGATCAATTTTGTTATCTACCTTATACATTTCTGCTCAGTTTAAGACTATCAGTGACCAAGTTCTTTACATGTGTTTTGTACCAACCCCTTGTAATAGGCTTCAGAGTTGAAAGATCAGTCTCTTTTCTTATAGGTAACCAATTTTCATTTTAACAGAAAAATAATAATTATTTGAGTTGTACTATTTCTTTAATGGAACTAGCAATCAAGGACTCTGGAACTAGTCTAACCATCTTGGCTGCACTTTGAAATAACAGTCTTATTACAGGAAAGAACTGAATTTGTACTATCATTTTAACTTAATCTAAAAAAACAGAAAAATGTTCTGCAAATTATTGTCATGGAATTGAATAAGATTATACTGCCTGGTGACTAGTTTCCAGGAAACCAAGATGCCCATCTCTTCCTAAGGCTTGCTTTTCACCTTTTGCTAAAATCCCTTGAGTCCCTTGGAAGAGGACAGGGCAGGATCCCCTAAATATGCGTGGGCTGCCTCTGTCATCTGCTAATGTATTGGCATCTCAGGAGCCAGCGAAGTGATCTGGTGAGCTACGGCTAACTGTTTAATAAACTCTGCTGTAGCCACGGCTTCCCTGGGGGCTCAGTTGGTAAAGAATCCGCCTGCAAAGCAGGCGACCCCAGTTTGATTCCTGGGGCGGGAAGATCTGCTGGAGAAGGGATAAGATACCCACTCCAGTATTCTTGGGCTTCCCTTGTGGCTCAGCTGGTAAAGAATCCACCTGCAATGCAGGAGACCTGGGTTCGATCCCTGGATTGGGAAGATCCCCTGGAGAAGAGAAAGGCTACTCTCTCCAGTATTCTGGCCTGGAGAATTCAATGGACTATATAGTCCATGGAAAGGACTGGCCTGCAGAATTCAATAGACTATATAGTCCATGGAAAGGACTACTCCAGACACCATGTGTGGGTGTTTCCCTCACACCAGGCAACTCTGTGACACCAGAGTTTGTCCTAGAATTTGATTCAATATGTGCTCCAGGCTTATTTGTGTCCGACTCCTCGCACCCCATGGACTGCAGCCTGCCAGGCTCCTCTGTCTGTGGGGTTCTCCAGGCAAGAATACTGGAATGGATTGCCATTTCCTCCTTCAGGAGATCTTCCCGACCCAGGGATCAAACCCTCATCTCTTGTGTCTCCTGCATTGGCAGGTGGATTCTTTACAGTTTAACTCAATTCTGATACTATTTACCTGGAGGTAGCACCACATCTCACAGGTTAAGGGCTCAGCCCCACTTGGGATGTCAGTCACAAAGAGTAGGTCCCAGATTACCTGCAACTTCCATCTGACTTGGCTACAATTCAGAGGTTCCCACAATGTCCTCCTAGGGTTCTATTAAATTGCCAGAGTAGGTCACAGAACTCAGGGAAACAGAACTTATATTTGCAGTTTATTAAAGGATAGAGTGGGCTTCCCTGGTGGTTCAGTAAAGAATCCTCCTGCCGATGCAGGAGATGTGAGTTCAATCCCTGGGGGGGGAAGATCCCCTGGAGAAGGAAATGGCAACCCACTCCAGTATTCTTGCTTGGGAAATCTCATGGACAGGGGAGCCTGGTGGGCTACGACCCATGGGGTCACAGAGTCGGACACGACTGAGCGACTAAACAACAACCACAAGGATAGAGTAAAGGGTACAGGAGAACAGCCAGATGCGCAGATTCACGGGGCAGTTCTGGAAGGGCCCCGAGGGCAGGCTCTTCAGGCCCGTGGACTAGGGCTGCGTCACCTCCTGGTCCGTGGATGTGTTCATTAACCTAGATACTCCCAGAACTCCACACCTTTGAGATTTTGTGGAGGTTCCATCACATACAGATCAATCTGCTCTCCCTCTCCAGCTTCTCTCCCCTCTAGAGGACGGAGGTAGGGCTAAAAATTCCAAGCCTCTCATCATGATTTGATCTTTTTGGTGACTGCCCCCTGAGTCAGGAGTCTACCTCGAATAGCCTCAGTGGAACAAAACACACTCCTATCACCCAGGAAATCCCCAGGGATTTAGGAGCTCAGTGTCAGGAACTGGTGTCAAGGACCAAATGTTAGAACGAAGGGTGATCCTGGTGCTCTTATCACTTAGGAAATTACAAGGGTTTTAAAACCTCTGTCCCAGGAATCGGGGTCTGAATCCATACTAAAAAAATATATTTTCTATGATAAGGCACAATATCTTCATCTTGAAAAACAGAAGCTCAGGTCCTCTCAGAGAACTAAGCTGGAGTTAATATTGGTGTAAGCAGGGTTGCTGTGTACAGTTGTATGTGTTCCACACTGCACAGCAAATTGAGTGGTGTTCCCTGGAGCTGTATGGAGATCCTGTCGTCCTTCAAGTGACATGGTATAGATGCTTACATTTAGCCGTAGACTCACCATAAAAGGAATGCACATTTTGCTTTCCTAGCAGGGCTGTTAGATGCCAACTCACTGATCTCCATTCCCTTTGTCACTGTGAAATTTTGACTGGCTGGCTGAGTCAACATCTTCTGTATGCAGTGCTCATGTGAAGGAGAAGAGACTTTTATGTTATATTAATTTTTTCTCATAGTTTCAATGATACACTTCATACATCAGTTTTAAGCCAATGTGTCTCAAGAGTTATGAATTATGAGTAGATAAGGATGAGGTCTCTGAGTTCTCGAGAGGGTGATCAGAATTCTTTGTGGGATGGGGAATTATGTGTCATTGCAAAAAGCTATAAAATAGCCGTTTATATTAGGGAGAAACAATTCTTAGCAACATAATCTGAAGAAAGTAAAGGTTGATAAGATCTTCCCTGGGCTGATAGTCAGGTGACTTTCAGGCAGGTAGGATGTTCTCCTTCAGGGAGACCCTGAAGGAGGGGGAATAAGGGGACAGTGGTTTCATTTTTCAAAGCAACACGGAGCATGGGTTATGAAAGGAACACTCCACAAACTACCACACATAGATTTACCTCTAGTCTGACTAGAGGTCATATGTGTGAATGTGTTGAGATTCTATCAGAAAATAGCAATAAAAGCGGACTTGCAATCAGACAGACCCTTGGCTCTACCATCTTCTAGCTCTGGGATCTTGAACAAATTATCTAACCTCTCTGAGCCTCAGTTTTATCATCATCAATTGGGGTTACTTATTAGTCACTGTCTCTTAGGAAAAACCGTATGAAAAAATAATGCGCACAAAACGCAAGTTGCTTAAATTTAAATTTAGGCCATCTTTTGATTTCCTAACTGTTACCCAAACTCTTCCTTTTCTTAAAGAAATCAGAGATCCCAAATCTATTTGTGTGTATTTAAAAGTTTCAGTGTGAAATGCAAGTGACGTTGGCCTGTATCCACTGTCAGAGAAAAGTCACCAGAGGCTTAGCTTACTACCAAACCAGTCACAAGAGACCGGCGAGAATGTCTGTGCCTCCAGGAAGTTCTGGTCTTTGGAGGCAGAAGAGTCAGTTTCCGGGAGAGAGAATTTCCTGGGAGCCCTGGAGCAGAGAAAAATAACCAGGCAGCAGAACACTTCAGGGTGCAGTTACTTCCACAGTCAAGGGTGCTGCTTGCTTGCAGGACACAGCTCTGGACAATTTTCCAAGTCCAGATAAAAGAGAGAGATACCGAGCCAGCTCAGGCTTTGTCTCTTTGACTCTCCATTCCCACCCATATTCAAAGACAGCCAAAAAAATCTGGCTGTGTAAATAAAATACTCATTTTAAGTTGACTATTTCATATTTTTATTTGGATGTTTGACAGCATGTATTTATGTACTTATGTATGCCCTACATACCACCCCCGAGGGTTCGAGATGGCAACATCACAAAGACAGCCTTAGGTTATAATTTGCTCTAAAAACCCTCCAACACACGCCTTACAAAAACAGTGTTTGAAGAGGAGTTCTGGGCCTACATAAACATAACACCATTAATTTCGGTAGTAAATGAAATTAATAAACAATGTATTAGGCATAAAATCAAATCCACAAATGTATCTTAAAATGCCAGCATGTATGCAATCATTTTAACCAGATGAGAACGCTCATTATTATAAAATTAATCTGCAAACCCATTTGTGTTTTTCTTCTTATCTGATACTGACACACAATTTAAAAAGCAAACTTCCTGAAGCTAATGTTATTCCCACTCCACTCTGGTCACATGTGACCAGAGCAAAACTTCAGTGGGTCCTTAAATGAAAAAAGAAAGGACATACTAGGGAATTCCCTGGTGGCCCAGCGGTTGGGACTCATGCCTTCAAGGCCGGGGCCCGGGTTCAATCCCTGGTAGGGGACCTGAGAGCTCATAAGCTGTGTAGTGCAGCCAAAGAAAAGAAAGAAAGAACACACAGTATATCACACCAGGGTGAAGGCTTCACTTCTTCGCATAAATCACATAATACAGCCAAAAAAGGAACTCATCAAATAATAAATAGTGACCACAAGTGTGACAGCCACCATCTCTAGCTGAGAGTTACATTTTGCTTTAAATACACAAGATATACTGGTGCTGAACGAAAGCCTGCCCATAGTTTGGGTTGGGTACTTCGCATCACTAGATCTTCATGGTCATCATTATATTTTATTAATAACAAATTAAAAATAAGGAAAGGGGTTAGTTTATAAATGGTGCAAGCATTCAATTCCGGCCTGTAGTAGTCCAGCAGCACTCAGCAAAGGATGCATTTTCTCAGGCCAGCAGATAGAAACATTCTTCCGAGTGTGAAACTGCGCCCATGGCTGCCTCACCAAGATTCCATCAGGCTCCACCCAGGCTCATGTATTTGTAGCTGTCTTCAGAGCGCACACCTCTCTACACTCCAGATACAAGATGACCTCCTTGGGCTTCACCATAAGTCCATGGGAAAGTTAGTGGGCTTGCCTTACAGTGGAAGGAACAGGAGCCCAGAGACCTCAGACCGCAAGTAGGACAACAGAGTCCTCTCTGCTGGGTCCCAGAGGCCCTGCCTAGAACCTCCACACTGTCTACCCCATCCCCAGACTCTTGTTGGTATTGTTACTGTTTAGTCACTAAGCTGTGTCCAACTCTTTGCGACCCCATGGACTGTAGCCTGCCAGGCTCTTCTGTCCATGGGATTTCCCAGGCAAGAATACTGGAGTGGGTTGCCATTTCCTTCTCCACAGGATCTTCTCAACCCAGGAACTGAATTCACGCCCCTGCATTGAATTCACCACATTCTTATCTCATGTTTAATTCTCACTCTTATTTCACATGACTCCTCATCCCCAGTACCAAGAGTGTCAATGAATTGAAGCTTACAGTCAGATCGCTATCATTTTCTTTATTAGTCTGTGAGTAAAATCAAAACAGTAAAATTATGGGNATGATAAATCTGATGTGTTAATGAGGTTAAGAAACATATACAATGCCTATATTTAATACAAGCATTCACCTACTTGTATTGTATATTACATTTTGTCCAAGGGAGATATGCAAATGCCATGTACAGAGATGTTTATTTTTGGTTTGTGATACTTTATAATGTAAACAATTTGCTTTTAAATTAATGTTTAAATTTCTATGATAAAAATGCATTCTAAAATGACTTTCAAATTAAACCATTTTTCTACTTTAATAAAAAGTAGATTTATTTTATATTTCTAGGTCTTAAATAAAGAGAGGACTAAAAATGAATATAATATTCTTAATTTCATATACTATTAATTAGCACATCTCAAAATCCTGTTCCACTAAAACTAAATTTTGTTGTCAGAAAGGAGTCAATAATAAGGAAAGGAAAAGGAGAAAGAAAGAAAAAAGAAAGCAAAAAAGAATGGTAGAGAGTAAAGAATAGAAAGAGTGAAAAATAATAAAACTAAAGCAAACTCAAACCAATAAAAATGATGGCAGGAATTATACCCCAGTGTGCTGGAGAGTTTAGTCTATATGTTTTCTGCTTTGTCTGCCTCTGTGGTGGACTAGAAATGGTAGGTGACACTGACCTGGGTCATGCATGGTAAGAGATGATAAGTGATGGGAACAAAGCCCTCCCTTTTTGCCTTGGCAGGCCTTCACCCTGCATCACCTTGAATTTTTGTTTTTAGAGGAGAATTTTAGGTGAAAGCAACAAATCTGAAGTTATATCTAAATGTGAATCAGGGGTAATTACTATTGTGATGGCTACCTAATTTTCAGATATGAGCTGGACATTTGCTCAGGGCAGGTGATCTCAAAGATTTGACTTACATTGCATTTTTCTTTTTTTCAACTCTTGATGGAACTGGAAAATCTACCAAAAATAAGACAAGGCTAAGATTTAGGATCTCTAGAGAGCTGACCAACTACTTTCTATTTGCTAATAAGTGAGTCATTTCATGTCTTACAGCCGATCTATTCTCATTGGTCTCAGGAAAGTCTTGTGGTTTAGATGAAAGAATATGTGCAGAAGTTCTTTAGCAGATACCAAATAATAAGCATATTAAAGGTGTGAAATTACAATTGTATTAATAGCTAACTTGAATTCATTGATTTATAAAAATCTTTGAAAAAGCCAAGAAAGCATAAATTTATAGAAAATGAACTAAATCATTTGACCTCTTAAAAAATCTATATTATTGGGGACTGTATATGTGTTTTAAAGATACAGTTTATGGTTCTGAGTCTTAAACACACAATGTACCCAATACACTTAAAAATACCCTGACCATATTGCTTATGATTCAATGTAAGTGCATTTTCACAACCTGCTGACTCTGGTGAAGAGATCAGCATGAAGTAGGACTACCCAGCTTTCATGTTCATGCAGCATATATATTTGCTTTTGCTGCGGAAGGTGTGTTACTTACTGCTTATATAACATTGGGCAATATTATGGACTGCATGCTTGTGTCTCATCGAAAGTCATATATTGAAGCCCTAATAACTCATCTGATGGTGTTTGGAGATGTAGCTTTGGGAGGTAATTAGATCAGAAGGGTGGAACCCTAAAGATGAGATTTAGTGTTTATACAAAAATAAACAGGTAGGTAACTAAACATGGTGGAGTAGAAGGACATATGTACATCTTCTCTTGCAAGAACTCCAAAATTACAACTTGCTGCTGAACAACCATCGACAGGAGAATGTCGATCCCATCAAAAAGAGATACCCCACTTCCAAGGACGAACAAGAAGCCCCAGCAAGATAGTAGGAGTGGAGAAATCGTGTTTAGAATCAAACCCCATACCTGCCAGAAATGCTCAGAGGGCTCAAACAAAACCTTGTGCATACCAGGAGACCCACAGAGACTGAGCCAGATCTGCCTTTTAGTATTTAAATGTCTCCTGCAGAAGTATGGGTCAGCAGCGGCCTGCTGCAGGGGCAGGGGCTTTGGGTGCAGCAGACTTGGGTGTGGCATAAGCCTTCTTGGAAATGGTCGCTATAACCCCACCATAGAATCACCAGAACTTACACAGGACAGGGGAAACAGACTCTTCAAGGGCCTAAACAAAACCTGTGCACACCAAAACAGAGGAGAAAGGAGCAGTGACCGTACAAGAGACTGACTCAGACTTGTCTGTGGTGTCCAGAAGTCTCCCGTGGAGGTACGAGCTGGTAGTGGCCTGCTTCAGGGTCGGGGGCAATGAGTGCAGCAGTGCATGCACAGGACCTTTTGAAGAAGGTTGCCATTATCTTCATTACCTTCACCATAGTCTGGCCTCAGGTCAGACAACAGGGAGGGAACACAGCCCCTCCCATCAACAGAAAATTGGACTAAAGATTTACTGAGCATTGCCCCTTCCATTAGAGCAAGACCATGTTTCCCCCTCAGTCAGTCTCTCCCATCAGGAAGCTTCCATAAGACTCTTACCCTTATCCATCATAGGGCAGAAAGAATGAAAACCAAAATCATAGAAAACTAATCNGGAATGTTAGGTCCATGAATCAAGGTAAATTGGATGAGGTCAAACAGGAGATGGCAAGAGTTAATATCGACATGTCAGGAATCAGTGAACTCAAATGGACTGGAATGGGCAAATTTAACTCAAATGATCATTATATCTACTACTGTGGGCAAGAATCCCTTAGAAGAAATGGAGTAGCCATCATAGTCAACAAAAGAGTCTGAAATAGAGTTCTTGGGTACAATCTCAAAAACAAAAGAATGATCTCTGTTTGTTTCCAAGGCAAAACATACAATATCACAGTAATACAAGTCTATGTCCTAACCAGTAATGCTGAAGCTGAAGTTTAACAGTTCTATCATGACCTACAGGACCTTCTAGAACTAACACCTGAAAAATGTCCTTTTCATCATAGGGGACTGGAATGCAAAAATAGGAAGTCAAGAAATACCTGGAGTAACAGGCAAGTTTGGCCTTGAAGTACAAATTGAAGTGGGGCAAAAGTTAATAGAGGTTTGNTAACACCTGAAAAATGTCCTTTTCATCATAGGGGACTGGAATGCAAAAATAGGAAGTCAAGAAATACCTGGAGTAACAGGCAAGTTTGGCCTTGAAGTACAAATTGAAGTGGGGCAAAAGTTAATAGAGGTTTGCCAAGAGAACACACTGGTCATAGCAAACACCCTCTTCCAACAACACAAGTGAAGACTCTACACATGGACATCACCAAATGGTCAACACCAAAATCAGATTGATTATAGTCTTTGAGGCCAAAAATGGAGAAGTTCTATACAGTCAGCAAAAACAAGACTGGAAACAGACTGTGGCTCAGATCATGAATTCCTTATTAAACAAAATTCAGACTTAAATTGAAAGGAGTAGGGAAAACCGCTAGACCATTCAGGTATGACCTAAATCAAATCCCTTAAGATTATACAGTGAAAGTGATTATACAGTGAAAGTGACAATTAGATTCAAGGGATTAGATCTGATAGAGTGCCTGAAAAACTATGGACAGAGGTTCTTGACATTGTATAGTAGGTAGTGATCAAGACCATCCCCAAGGGAAAAAAAAAATGTGAAAAGGCAAAACAATTGTCTGAGGAGGCCTTACCAATAGCTGAGAAAAGAAGCAAAAGGCAAAGGAGAAACGGAAAGATATACCCATTTATATGCAGAGTTCCAAAGAATAGAAAGAGAGATAAAGCATTCCTCAGTGATCAGTGTAAAGAAATAGAGGAAAACAATAGAATGGGAAAGACAAGAGATCTCTTCAAGAAAATTAGAGATATCAGTGAACATTTCATGCAACGACAGGCACAATAAAAGACAGGAATAGTATGAGCATAACAGAAGTGTAAAATATTAGAGGTGGCAAGAATACACAGAAGAACTATACAAAAAAGATCTTCATGACTCAGATAACCACGATGGTATGATTAGTCAGCAAGAGCCTGATATCGTGTAATGCAGAAGTGAAGTGGGCCTTAGGAAACATCACTACAAACAAAGCTAGTGGAGGTGATGAAATTCCAGTTGAGCCATTTCAAATCCTAAAAAATGATGCTGTGAAAGTGCTGCACTCAATGTGGCAGCATATTTGGAAAATGCAGCATGGGCCACAGGCCGGGAAAATGTCAGTTTTCATTCCAATCCCAAAGAAAGGCAATGCCAAAGAATGCTCAAACTACTGCACAATTGCCCTCATCTCACAAACCAGCAAAGAAATGCTCAAAATTCTCCAAACCAGGCTTCAACAGTACATGAATCATGAATTTCCAGATATTCAAGCTGGATTTAGAAAACACAGAGGAAACAGAGATCAAATTGCCAACATCCACTGGATCATCAAAAAAGCAAAAGAGTTACAGAAAAACATCTATTTCTGCTTTATTGACTACACTAATGCCTTTGACTGTGTGGATCACAACAAACTGGAAAATTCTTAAAGAGATGGAAATGCCAGACCATCTTAGCTACCCTGTAAGTAATCTGTGTGCAGGTCAAGAAGCAACAGTTAGAACTGGACATAGAACAACAGACCAATTCCAAATTGGAAAAAGAGTATGTCAAGCCTGTATATTGTCACTCTGCTTATTTAACTTATATGCAAAATACATCATGCGAAATGCCAGTCTGGATAAAGCACAAGCTGGAATCAAGATTGCTGGGAGAAATATCAATAACCTCAGATACACAGATGACATCACCCTATGGCAGAAAGTGAAGAAGAACTAAAGAGCCTCTTAATGAATGTGAACGAGGAGAGTGAAAAAGTTGGCTTAAAGCTCAACATTCAGAAAACGAAGAGCATGGAATCTGGTCCCATCAATGTATGGCAAATAGATGGGGAAACAGTGGAAACAGTGACAGACTTTAGTTTTGGGGGGTTCAAAATCACTGCAGATGGTGACTTCAGCCATGAAATTCAGTTCAGTTAAGTCGCTCAGTCGTGTTCCACTCTTTGCGACCCCATGAGTCGCAGCATGCCAGGCCTCCCTGTTCATTACCACCTCTCGGAGTCCACTCAGTCTTATGTCCATCGAGTCCGTGATGCCATCCAGCCATCTCATCCTCAGTCATCCGCTTCTCCTCCTGCCCCCAATCACTCCCAGCATCAGAGTCTTTTCCAAT
>SJYV01054512.1:1453052-1493571 GCA_006410875.1 Neotragus pygmaeus | reverse complement strand
TGCTTCTGTTAGGTCCATACCATTTCTGTCCTTTATCGAGCCCATCTTTGCATGAAATGTTCCCTTGGTATCTCTAATTTTCTTGAAGAGATCTCTTGTCTTTCCCATTCTGTTTTTTTCCTCTATTTCTTTGTATTGATTGCTGAAGAAAGCTTTCTTATCTCTTCTTGCTCTTCTTTGGAACTCTGCATTCAGGTGCTTATATTTTTCCTTTTCTCCTTTGCTTTTCGCCTCTCTTCTTTTCACAGCTATTTGTAAGGCCTCCCCAGACAGCCATTTTGCTTTTTTGCATTTCTTTTCCATGGGGATGGTCTTGATCCCTGTCTCCCGTACAATGTCATGAACCTCATTCCATAGTTCATCAAGCACTCTATCTATCAGATCTAGGCCCTTAAATCTATTTCTCACTTCCACTGCATAAGCATAGTCCTGTGCTTTGATATAGTGAGTGTATATTTTTATGTGATGTATTCAGTAAATATAACTTGCTTGCATCAAGATGGTGAGGTTGGGTTCCCAGCTTGCTTCTCCACCCCTTGCCACTTCAGCCCTCACAAAATGCTGAGCTGATGACAACAGATATAAGCCTCACGGGTACTTGAACTTAACCTCCATGACACTTTGGAAGCTCACAGTCATCACCAAAAACCCAGCCTTTTTAATAACCACAAAGAATAGCTCAGTGCTAAACCACCTCCTAATCTTACTGTCATCTCTTTAAATTCCTCCTTTTTAATCTAGTCAATCATTCAGCAAAACCTTAAGGATCTAATTCGGGGCAGGAGGAAAGAGAGATGAAAGATAACTCTGCCCACCTTCAGGGATCACACCACCCAGTGGAGAAAAGATTAGAAAAACATCCATTGCAATCCAATGAGGTTTGGACAGGTGCCTTGGGGCCACTGTGAGGGAGTGCCTTCCTGAAAAAGTCAGTGTGGACCCTCTCCAGTCCTCTACCTGGTCAAGCTGAGTCAGTCCAAGCATCCTTCTCCTCCCCTTTCCATCCTGCATGTTCTTAGGAAAACCAAGGGGAGTGGGGCCCCCACACTTAGAGCATCTGCATTCCTGTCTGCCCCCTCACCCTTAGCTCTTGGCTCAGCCCTGTCAATGACAGATGAGTCTAGCCACCAGACACAAATCCCTGAACGTCTCATATCCTGCAAATGTATTTATCACAGTGCATACTCTCTTCCTGGGTGCCTGCATGGAGCTTTGGGCTGGCACCCTCTCCTACCTCCGCAGGGTGCTGGTTGCCTTAACAACACCTCATCCAGTTGCCCCAGCCAGAAATCAGCGCATCAAGATCCTCACTGACACAGCCTCCCATTGAATCAATTACAGTGTTTGTCTACATCAGTCTCTTTCAAAAGATTTCTCCTGAATTACCTCTCGAAAATACCCCTTCATCTCCAAAGCAATAGTAAGCTGAGCAATGGAAGTCGGGTCACATGACTCCTGTTGCTTTTTATGGGCATTCAAGGCCTTTCATCATTTCGCTCCTGCTTACTTCCCAGGATTCAAGTATTTCAAGGTGGACCACTTTCATTCAAGGCTTTTTCATCGTGTGATCCAGACTTCTTTCTCACCAAATGCTAAGTTCCAGAAATTACTTATCCTTCCTTGGACATGCCATAGTTTTTCGCATCCTTGAGGCTTTCTTAAAGTTTGCATCTGAGTTACCCTAGACCCCTTCTTTTCCTTCACTGTTATGTCCCCATTGCCACTCTGTCTAGCTACTTCTATCTCTTCAATGGCTGTTTAGCATGGCATTTCTGTATCCGACTAAGTCTTGTTTGACGGAAAATTGCTCCTGGTCCTCCAGGAACTCTTCCCTGGGACCTTTCCTCCAAAGGCTGCCTCAGGTCATTCTTCCTGTCCTTGTTTCACAGGGGATAATCTGGCCTGGTTTTCTTGCTTCTATGTGGGTGACAGGCCCCTTGGAGTTAATGGTGACCTTGCTTCTCTGTAATCTCAGTGGCTACAATGATGGCCAGGACATCGCAAATATTCAAATTGTTGCAGAATGGATGAGTATGGTAGAGTTGGACACGACTGAGTGACTTCACTTTCACTTTCATGCATTGGAGAAGGAAATGGCAACCCACTCCAGTGTTCCTGCCTGGAGAATCCCAGGGGCAGGAGAGCCTGGTGGGCTGACGTTTATGGGGTCACACAGAGTCAGACACGACTGAAGTGACTTAGCAGCAGCAGCAGCAGCAGCAGGAGGAGGAAAATTGGAATGAAATGGGAGAGTTGGTCCTTCCTTCTGTCCATGGGCTGTGTAAGTTTGGGGTTCTTAATGCCTGTTCTCATGTAAAAAGTATAAATGGCCAATATTTGCCCCTGTTTCAGCCAACCCCTCCCTGACTGTTGAAATACTGCTCAACTCAAACATATGAATCAGGGGAGGGAGACAAACTGTAGATGGTGGAGAGAAATTGACATGGTTTCATGGTTTCATTATGAGAAGGCCAGTTTAAATAGCTAAGACACACACTTCCCTGGTGGTCCAGTGGCTAGGACACCTCACTCCCAGTGCTGGGGACCCGTGTTCAATCCCTAGTCAGGGAGATGGATCCCATGTGCTGCAACTAAGAGCCCACATGGCACAGGGAAGTTTGGGGATCCTAGAGCGCCGCAGCTAAGGCCTGGCACAACCAAATGAATAAATCAAATAGATCCCTTCTTCCTCTCATCTTCCATCAGCCAGCCCAGCCGTTGGAGCTGAGGGTAAGAGGTGAGCCAGGGGCTGCTACGAACGAGGAGGCCGGGCAGTTGGTCCCACTCACATGGGCTGATGTATGCTAGTACATATGGTGATGCTGCCTGCTTCCCATTCAAGGAACACAGACTTTTTTCAAGCATTTGTCTTTCTCTGTGAATTTTTCTTTGAGAATCTTGAAAAGACAATACAAAGCTGCTGTTAAACTGTGGGAACATGTAGGTCATCCAGGACAAATATGTGCCACTTCCTTCCTGCCATTTTCTCCCCCTTCTAAAGAATAGCAGCGTTTTTCACTGGTGTTTGAACATGGTCAAAAGGGCTACCCTGCAGCACCATTGATGGAGGCCTCCCAGCCGAAAGCTTGTAGTAACCACCATTCTTACAAGCTATATCCTGCCATTGATTTTTACATAGAACTCCCCATTGATTTCAATAGGGAGTTTTTCCCTTAGATCAATGGCAGGATGTAGCTAGTGACATTAAGCATAGATAAAAGATCCTGGAGTTAACTGTCAACAGAATGAAAATTTAGATGTAAACTCATTTAACAAAAATTGACTTTCAAAGTTTCATCAGAAAAGAAGGCATTTCAAAATGCCTCCCCTCCACCCTTTAAGTTCAATGCAAATAAGATTTTATTCCCAAATCATGATTTCCCTAGACATGTCTTTTTACTTTTTATGTTTATCAAAATACTTCCAATAGGTTTAAAGATTTTTTAAAAGAAATGTGGATTTTGCCCTCAAATAGCAATAATATCTAGAGGCGAAGAGAGATGGGTGCAGGTATAACTCTAGTACAAAGTGGGAGGGAAAAAGAAAGGAAACAAAGAAGAGACAGGGTGTTTCAAACTCTGGAATGTTAAGAAAGATGTGTATGGAGTATTTATATGGGTTCTCAACTACTAGAAGGAAAAAATCAAAGATTTAACCATCCAAAATTTTCATTTTATATGATGCACACATTTATCGGTCCTAATAGAATACCAATAGGTATACCTATATTCCAAGCCAAAAAAGGTAAATTACTTGTAGGCAGAATGGGAAGGAAAGATATGACAAACCTAGATAGCATATTAAAAAGTAGAGACATCACTTTGCCAACAAAAGTCCGTATATTCAAAGCTATGGTTTTTCCAGTAGTCATGTATGAAAAAGGAGAGTTGGACCATAATGAAGGCTGAGCGCGGAAGAATTGATGCTTTCAAATTGTGGTGCTGGAGAAGACTCTTGAGCACCCCCTGGACTGCAAGGAGATCAAACCAGTCAATCCTAAAGGAAATCAACTCTGACTCTTCATTGAAAGGACTGATGCTGAAGCTGAAGCTCCAATACTTTGGCCACCTGATGTGAAGAGCTGACTCTTTGGAAAAGACCCTGATGCTGGGAAAGATTGTGGGCAGGAGGAAAAAGGGGCAGCAGAGGATGAGATAGTTGGATGGCATCACTGACTGAATGGACATGAGTCTGAGCAAACTCCGGGAGATAGTGGAGAGCAGAAGAACCTGGCGTGCTGCAGTCCATGAAGTCACAAAGAGCAGAACATGACTTAGCAACTGAACAACAAAGAAGAATGGGCTGTTAGTAGGGTCACCTTAACGTTAGTCGCTCAGTCATGTCTGACTCTTTGCAACCCCATGGACTGTAGCCCGCCAGGCTCCTCTGTCCATGGAATTCTCCAGGCAAGAATACTGGAGTGGGTGGCCATTTCCTTCTCCAGGGTCACCTTACCTCCCAGGATTTCCAGGAAGTCCCAATTGCCCTGCTGTAATAATTAAGTAATTATTAAGAGGGCCCCTTACACTCTCAAAGGTAACTCAGTTAAGCTGATAAGACTCCGCGCCCACACTGTTAGCAATGCTGGTGTCAAAATCTTAGTTGTGGGAAGTGAATAAATGAGAATAGAATAGTAGGATGTGGAGGACAATGATGTGCCAGTTGGGGGTTCAGAGCCTGGGGGCCTGAGTGCTATATCCTCGGTGAGGCTGGAGTGTGGGGGCACAGTGTTGCCCCCAGGCCACCTGCGGCAGTGGAGATGGGAACCTTGCTGTGATATTAGATTCTTTTCGATCTCACCTCTCCTCGCCTCTTTTTTCCTTTTGTCCATTGTTCTCGCTCCTTTTCCCATTCTCTGATTTTCCTTCCCTCCTAGAGTCATCAGTTGGTTTGGTTGGTTCAGTCAGTAAGTTGTGTCCGACTCTTGTGACCCTGTGGACTGTACCCCGCTACGCTCCTCCGTCCATGGGATTTTCCAGGCAAGAATACTGGAGTGTGTTGTCATTTCCTTCTCCAGACTCACCAGTTGCTGGATGGCTATTCCCAACATTACCTGCTCCTCTGGCCAGAATCTCTTGTTGGGAAGTCATCCTTTCCAATCTGCCAGCTGGTCTGTCGGCAAACGTTGACTCTACAACTGTTTGATGCTAGGCAGAGTGCTAAGTACTATGGATCTCATGGGGGAAAAGTCATCAAGAGCTGTGATTGTTTATAGATGAAGATTTTAACATGAGTCTACCTTGCAGTACTGGCTTCCCTGGTGGCTCAGCAGTAAAGAATCTGCCTGGAATGCAGGAGACACAGGAGACGCAGGTTCAGTCTCCAAGTCAGGAAGAGCCCATGGAGGAGGGCATGGCAACCTACTCCAGTATTCTTGCTGAGAAATTCCATGAACAGAGGAGACTGGCAGGCTACAGTCCATGAGGTCCCAAAGGGTTGGACGTGACTGAATTGACTGAGCACGCACGTACATACCATGCAAGACAGGCATATAAATATGATTTCAAATTTGCAGACAAACTTGTGGTTTCCAGTCTAGCAGATAAAGAGCTTAGAAGTCATCACCCCATCCTAACAGCAAGTAAAACCTTAACAAACTGAAAATCAACAATGGTCATTTGAGCCAGCCTAAAGGTGAGGTCCAGAGAAGGCAATGGCAACCCACTCCAGTACACTTGCCTGGAAACTCCCACGGACAGAGGAGCCTGGTAGGCTGCAGTCCATGGGGTCACTAAGAGTCAGACACAACTGAGAGACTTCACTTCCACTTTCAAGCATTGGAGAAGGAAGTGGCAACCCACTCCAGTGTTTTTGCCTGGAGAGTCCCAGGGACAGGGGAGCCTGGTGGGCTGCCGTTTATGGGGTCACACAGGGTTGGACATGACTGAAGCAACTTAGCAGCAGCAGAGGTGAGGTCATAGGACAAACTGCGGCTTCCCAAATTGGAGACACTGAGAGGCGAATACAGAAAATCATGACTTACTGGAGCAGAAACCCACAAGCCACAACCCTCCTGGGAACCAGTGCCGGGGCAGGGAAACCTCAGCTGTCATGGACTGAACTTGAACTGAATTCTGGAACCTCAGTGTGAACAAGTCTGAGAGTTAAAAACTCCAGGGAGGCCCAGTCACGGTGGAGGGGACGAAGGAGGACGTTCCTAGCCTTGGGTGAGTTTTTGCCTCCAGGAGATCTACCTGGCTCTCGTAGGGAAGAGGAGAGCAAACTCTCTGAGTGCTTCAGTAGGGGAGGGAAAAGCAACCATCATGAAATATTTCAGACACTCTGTTCCATTAACCAGGGCTGCCCTCGGCAGAGACTAGTCAACCTCAGCCTCACCTGCTGGGGTTTCATCAGACCCCACTGATCACCAGGGGGGGAAATACCCAACTCCAGCCCACTATCCTGTGCCATCTAAGGGACAGACTATGGAGCCAAGAAGCATGTTTGAAGTTCATGGTCCAGAGTCACAGACTCACCAAGACCAAGACCTCTTTCTAGCATCCCAGCATACTCAACCAACCACAACCCAACCTCACCATCACAGCCCTAAAGACCTCCTTACAGCAGTGTCTTCTACCCAGTTCAGCATGTTTACTATCAAGAAAAAATTCCAAATTTGCTGATAAATTTGTGAACATATAAAATTGTCTTGAAGGTTTCATCAGTCTGGACAACTTAAGTTAGAACCAAGAACTCTGAAACATTTTTCTAATTAGAGGGGGAATCAGGTGAGGTTGATTCATGTATATTTGAAATTGACATTAATCTCATTCAAACATGTTTAATGAATTATCATTAAAATTTGATATGAGTAGACTTCACAAATTATTCCATTTATAACAGAGGAATTGTGTGGGTAAAATGAAGCACAGGAGAGCTTTGCTCTCTGTACATAACACCATCTGACCAGCAGATTAAAAAGATTCTGTAAGGCTCATGTGTCAAAAAATACTTTTATATTTTTAGGCGCTTTCTTTCTTTTTCCCCCTGTTCATAACCCACATAATGAATCTCTGATTTTACACAAAATAAGCTGCTTATGTTGACATTCCAGAAGTGAAATCTTAAGTCTGAGGAAACGGCTACGAACCTTGGTAAACTTACAGTTCATACATGTCAGATGTTTGGCTTCCAGAAATTTCAGTTCACAAAGGAAAGTTTATATAGCTCTTGAAATTATTTTACAGGAAGCTGAATTGTGTGGCTCTCCCATCCCAGGAAACCTGCCATCTTTGTCCACTGATTACCCCCCCATTGCACCCAGCAGTTCAGAATGGGCCTGGATCTGGATATTCAGATGTGAGTGTGGCATTTGGATTTAGCCTGATTTGCAAACAGTATGATTCCCAAAAACCCCTGTGAGTAAAGAATGAAAGAGGACAGGGTGGTGGGAAGCTGTAATTAACATGAACCCAAGGATTCGCAAGCTGGGAGGCAGAAGCTTCCATGTTGACCTGGATTCCAGAAGATTTTGCCACATCCATAGAGTACTAATCATGCAAAAGATAGATTACAGATGAGAAGATGATCAAAAAAGATCACCCTCTTTTTCAGGATTATCCTCCAGGTAAAAAGAGAAGAAGAGATGTGCATGACCCCCAGTTTTTTCTGTGACAGATAAAATCATGACACAAGATTAGAAACCCAGAGGGTGGGAACTGCTTCCCTACCAGAAAAACCTTTCTTTTCTTCTCCAAACCACCAGGCTTCCTGCTGGTGTCCTGAACAGACAGCCAGCTTTTGGCCTCCTGTTTGAGACAGTTCGATTCCTCTCTCCTCTCCGGGGCAGAGAAGTTGTGCAACCATACTCAGCTGTCCCAGCTTGTTTCTAGCTCGGCAGACAGGGGTTCTTTATTATTAATAATTTCTATTGGAATATAATTGCTTTACAATGTTGTGTTGGTTTCTACTGTACAGCAAAGTGAATCAGCTATCCATAAACATATATTCTCTCTTTTTTGTATTTCCTCCCCATTTAGGTCACCATGGAGCATTGAGTGGAGTTCCCTGAGCTATACAGTAGGTTCTCATTAGTTATCTATTTTATACATAGTATCAATAGTGTATATATATTGATCACAATCTTCCGTTTCCTCCCACCTCCTCCCTTTTCCCCTTGGTGTCCACAGGTTTGTTCTTTACATCTGTGTCTCTATCTCTGCTTTGCAAATAAAATCATCTTTACCATTTTTCTAGATTCCACACATATGCGTTTGTATACAATATTTTCTGTTTCTTACTTACTTCACCCTGTATACACTCTCTAGGTCCACCCATGTCTCTCAGTTCAGTTCAGTCACTCAGTCATGTCCGACTCTTT
Organism: Neotragus pygmaeus; assembly: GCA_006410875.1. Lineage (NCBI taxonomy): Eukaryota > Metazoa > Chordata > Mammalia > Artiodactyla > Bovidae > Neotragus > Neotragus pygmaeus. The sequence continues at coordinate 1,485,251 of SJYV01054512.1, read as the reverse complement.
GCGACCCCATGAATCGCAGCACACCAGGCCTCCCTGTCCATCACCAACTCCCGGAGTTCACTCAAACTCACGTCCATCGAGTCAGTGATGCCGTCCAGCCATCTCATCCTCGGTCGTCCCCTTCTCTTCCTGCCCCTAATCCCTCCCAGCATCAGAGTCTTTTCCAATGAGTCAACTCTTTACATCAGGCGGCCAAAGTACTGGAGTTTCAGCTTTAGCATCATTCCTTCCAAAGAATATCCAGGACTGATCTCCTTCAGAATGGACTGGTTGGACCTCTTTGCAGTCCATGGGACTCTCAAAGAGTCTTCTCCAACATCACAGTTCAAAAGCATCAATTCTTCAGCGCTCAGCTTTCTTCACAGTCCATGTCTCTACAAGTGACCTAATTTCATTTATTTTTATGACCGAGTAATATTCCATTGTATATGTATATGCCATATCTTCTTCAGCTATTCCTCTGTCGATGGACATTTAGGTTGCTTCTGTGTCCTGGCTATTGTAGACAGGAGTTCTTAGAGCATAAATGAAGCAGTTCTACTGTAGTTAAACACCTGGATGCATAAGAGATTTATGAGGGCTGGAGCTAGGGTGGGTTTTATTTGTATTTCTATAAGGTTGTTTATAGTCAGTCTTAGTTCTTCACTTTTGCATGCATACACACACGTGTGCACACAGACACTCACTGGAAGTTAGGAAGGGCTTTCTGGAGTTTTGCATCCCCCAACCGGCTATCTGGGGTTGGCTCACATGCAGTGTGGAGTGTTTATAGCTGTGAACATCATCAGGGCTGTCCAGAACATCTTCCTGGATTTCCTTCTGGGCACATAGTAGGATTACAATTCCTTGCCCTCCTAGACAAGCATGGGCCTGTGATCAGCTCTGGCAAGAAAAGGAATAGGAGTGACACGCTCCCTTCCAGGGCAAGCTTGAAAAGCCTGTGTATGACTCGCATTCTTTTTCCTCTCTGTTGAGTTGACTGGCAGTTTTTTAGCTGAGGTTCTATCAGACTACATCCCAGAGATGCGACAAGGCAGAAAATGGACAAGTGCACAGACAGAATGTATACCCTGTTTTTTCACATTGCTGAGATTTAGAAGTTGCTTGTCACCCCAGTTTAACCTCGAAAATTTCCCGGACTTCTGAGAAATTCTTGTGTTTACACGGCCTGTCTTAGAGCAGAGTCTCAGAGACCAACACTTTCTCTGTGCGCTTTCTTTGAACCCCGATGGAAGTCCGTCCTGCCAAGGCCAGCACAGACGCCTGCTGGTTTCCATATCAGCCAAGTGCTTCATAAAACCTCCCCAAAGCTCTTGACATCAGATTCAGGCTGTGCACCTCTTTAAAGAAGAAAGGTTCACTTTAAGGGTCCGAGCCTTTAGTTGTTGAAACAAGCTCTTGGTCTTTATCCCTTTCCTACCTGAACTCACTCTCTCATAAAATGCTAACAAAGACAACTAGCCCATTAGACATTAATAAAGACATAGGGCCGCCAATCCATTTTGGGAAATACACACTGAGTCATCCATTTCTCCACCTAACTATTCATCTGCCCCCACTTCCAGGAATTATTTCTGTCGAGAACAGCAGTTATTCATTCTCCAGTCCCCAGTCTTCCTTGGCTCGTCATCTCTCAACCCATAACAGGGCAATTTGAAACACAGACCAGTCTTTCTCTGAGCACGTGTGTTGCTGTCTCGTCTCCTCCAGGAGCCCCTCTGCTGGGGTTGCCCTGTCAGCAGCCTCTAAGATTAGTTGCTGCTCTAAGATTCTCACCTTCCATCAGCTCACAAATAATCACAGACTCTCTGCATGCGGCTCTCAGCAAACTCCAGATTCATTAGCCTGCATTAAAAAAAAAAAAAAATCAATTGATAATATCAGAACCTACTCACTCCCAGAGATCTGAAAGGAAAGAAACTTAGGTGGAAAAAAGCACAGTGATGCTGGAATACTCAAATATGGGATTTGCATGATAATGGAGGAATAGACTCCATTCTGCACCGTGCTACCTGCAAATGATCACAGCTCCCTTGGCACAGCAAAAGCAGATCGTTAGATTAAACCTGGACGTTCAGAAGACTGATGGACATCTTTTGCTCATTTCCAAAACAAAGACAGCAGGAGACTCCTGACTACACCCTGGATAACTGGTCTTTCCTTCCAATCTACATAACTGAGCTTTTTATCTCACGTCAAAATCCTCTCTGCTGAGACGATCTGTAAAGTGGATTCAATTATGCCTCGTTGCTCTGGAGAGATTTCTGTTTCTGGAAAGTGAGGCCTCTCTTTGGGTTGGGTGCCCCTTCTCTGTGCTGCCCCAGTAGCCATGGCACCCTGCTGGTGGGTGCTGTCCACGCTGATGGGAGCCTAGCGACCTTTATCTGACTGCATTCCTTCAGGGAGGGACCACGTCTGATTTCATCACTGCATCCTTGGCAGTGAGCATCATGCCTGGCACAGAGCAGACACCTGATAAATACTGAATGCCGAGGGCTTTCAATGATGCCACTTTTGAGTATCCCAGACTCTCCTGCTGCCAGGATGGCAGCCAGGGGAAAGCTGGGGTCCCCTTACAAGCTCTCTTCCCAGGAGACTCCAAGGAGCTCTCCTCACCAAGAGGATGGCTCAGTTACCAGGAGCACTGTGGATCTGCTGAGAAATCAAATTCAGCAGAGGGCATGACATCTGTGATTACCAAATGGGAGTGTATTCCACTCCTAAGCTGGCCGACAGCTTGATTTGGGCTCAGAGATTACTGAAGAAGGATGTGCCATCTCTTTCCATGCATGATTCATACAACAGGAAAAGCTTAAGAGAAGTGCATTTCTTTTGGCTCAGCACCGCACTCTCCCAAAATAAGACACATTTCCACATGAAGTCACAGGTGCCTAATTTTTGCAATATACAAGCAGCAACCACCTAGAATACTATAAAATGAATTTCTGCAAAATTGTGGGAGATATTCTTTCGTGCTCCTTCCAACTCTAAAAACTGTATAACTTTGGAGATTTATTTCACTCCAGAAGATTTCAGATATGCAGATATTTCTAGTTCCGTGAAAGAGAGATCAGAAAAGAATAACCTTATAAATGATACAGAAGGAATTTAATCATGGCCACAGAACACAAAAAGAGCAGCTGAGACTCCACTTTGAAGCAAGTGTCTCAGAAAATCACGCATGGTGGTTTCATCTTCAGAGGCCGATTTATCCAAACAGGAAGGACCAGGGCCATGGAGCCATTTCAGAGGGTGGCCATAGGACGGGTGATGTGATCAATCACCTGTAACCACAGGTGATCCGAAAAATCAAGTCATCCTCTATCTAAAACAGTCTTAAGTAGCTATTCTTTCTTCAAGAATTTAGGGCTTCCCTGGTGGCTCTGATGGTAAAGAATCTGCCTGCAATGCAGGAGACCCAGGTTCAATTTCTGGGTCAGGAAGATCCCCTGGAGGAGGGCATGGCAACCCACTCTAGTATTCTTGCCTGGAGAATCCCATGGACAGAGGAGCCTGGCAGGCTACCGTCCCTCGAGTCACAAACAATCAGACACCCTTCAAGAATTTCTTTTTGTAGCACTGGTTCTAAAATTGAGGGAGAGGGTACGGCAGAGACATCATATTAGAATTAACCCAGGAGTCTTTCTAAATTACCTGTCCTTTCATGCAATTGACTAAAAAATGTTTACTTTCATTTAGTAGTCAAAGAAAATAAAATAATTTGACTATGGAGAAATATTCTCTTCCTTCTCAAAAATTTCAAGGATTGTTGAAAAAAGAATACATGCAATATAAATCAATGCATACTATTTTGGACTCCAATTTGGCAATATATCAAGAACTTTGAAACTTTCTTTAACCAAATGATTCCATTTCATGGAGTTTGTCCAACAAAGTAGTTTGAACTATACACCCTGGTTTAGCTATTCAACGTATCATTACTTGTAATGATGATAATTATATACTCCATATCCCAAACAAATGGAGAAACCTGGGAAAAAATAAAATAAAAACTAAGAAGTAAATATGTCCTTGTGGAGAGGCTGAGAGAGTGGGTGGGGGAGGGGTGATAAGGCGAGAGTGTGTTTGAAAGGTTCCCCAGGTGATTCTCTGCTTCAGAATTATTTCACAGAAAATAGAATAAAAAGAATTTTCCTTCCTTTCCATCTATTTTGTTAACCATTTTCCCTCCAAAGTTGGCTTCACTTCTCACATGGCCTGACTTTCCTTCTCCCGGGTAGGCTGTTAAGGAAATGACTATAACAATTTATTCAGTAAAACTGTCTTAGCCAAGTCTAAAAGATTCTCTTTTTTTTTCTCTCTCAATTTCAAAAACCCTATTAATTTGTGGTGATAAAAATCTTTCTCATCTTGAGAGTTCAGCGAAAAAATTCAAAAAATACGTGATTGCCAAAAGCTGTGGTAAATTCCCTTTTGTGTTGCTGCACAAGTAAAAATTTACCCCAACCAGACCTCCCATGTTTAGGGACCTTCCTCAAACCCCTTGACTTTTTAAGATTATGAAACATGCTCTGGGTCCAAGCCTCTCTGAGTCCACACCCTCCCACTCCAGGAGGAGATGGAACATCTGTTCCTCAGCTCTGTGGGAAAGTATATTAAATTATTGGATGCTTTCCTTTTCAAAATGGTGCTGGCTTTTTTCTTTCCTTTTTTCCCCCCCTAAAGTCTCCAGGGCACAAACAAAATAAGATAATCCCTTCGATGTTTAAATCAGATAACAGCATCCGCATCAACAAAAAATAACAGTTAATAGCACAAAATCAGGTCTTCTAGACCTGCAGAGAATCAAGAGTCAGGATCAGGCATTGCTCTTCTCAACATCCATGAAATAAATTTACCTCAGGAGAGTTGTGGACTTCCTTGGTGGCTCAGACTATAAAGAATATGCCTGCAATGCAGGAGACCCAGGTTTAATCTCTGATTTGGGAAGTTCCCCTGGAGGAGGCGTGGCAACCCACTCCAGTATTCTTGCCCGGAGAATCTCATGGACAGTGCAGTCTGGTGGACTACCATTCATGGGGTTTCAACAGACCTGATTGAGGGACTAACAGTTTTTGGAGACTTGTAGATGCGAGAGTGGACTGAAAACTGCACAGTGGGAGTGCAGGGGAAGGTGATAGAATTCTGCAAATTTGAGAATCCCACACGATTATTCAATTTGTGTGTTTCAATCCTGGCAGAATCTGTGGAGAATTGTGTAGGTGCATGTGCATGAAATAGAGAGAGAAAAGGGATACATTGGAGGAGGATGGAAACAAAGTATGTAAGTTTTCTTCCACATCATGTTATGAAAGACTGAAAAAAATCAGAAAAGGGATTTCACTGGAGTCAATCTTTAAAAAAAAGAAAAAAGTTTAAGTAAGTGTGAGCCTGGCATCATTCACATTTAGACACCGACCAAGGACCAGTATCACCAGGCTTTGTAAGACCTTTGTTGTTGTTGCAGATTTGTAATGTGCCTACCATCTTCTTTTTTAAGTCATGCTTTTCTAAAAAAAACAACAAAAAGTAGCCAAAAAAAAAGTTTGCTTTTGTTTTAGCAAGAGCAGAGAGGAATAAAGAAACCCACCTCAGTTTTGATTCAGTTCAGTGGTTACTTTTGAACACATCTAAGCCTGAGTCCCTGCCCTCATGAAGTGGATGTTTAACAGAAACACACAATCAAAGACACTGTAGTTCAGCTTGGAAAGGAAGATTCCCAGAGAAGCGTGTCCACACTTGGCTCCCAAACTTCCAGAATTTCCAGGGGAACCTTTGAGACTGCTCAAGCCTGGATGTCTCTCTCTGGATTTTTGGAATCAGAATCTCAAGGAGAGAATGGTCTGTTCAAGTTTCCCCTGGAGAAGTGGAAGCAGTGGTCCGGCTCTGGGTTCTGGGGGGAGGAAAACGACAAAGGATATCTAGGAGGCTGCAGGTGAGACAAGCTCTTTGGAGGGAGAGCTGAGAACTGGATGGGAATGCCTGGCTCTTGGGAGCAGCTCAAGCCTGGCTGCGAGATCAAACTGGAGAACCGAAGTGGACAGATCAGAAAGGGCTTTGTGTGTCCTGTCAGGATGGTTGGACTTCACCCCGGAACAATACAGCTGGATGAATGCAAGGTGACAACCTAACGGGAGCAGCGGAAGTGCTGGGGGCTGTGGGAATAAAGCTGAGAGGTGTCAGGAGCCATTCCAGATCCACACTCCTCCCCACTCAGGGGTTTAATGCACAGTTTATCCCTCCACCCTTCCCCTTCTGTCTACACTCTGGACAATTCACCATCAGGGAAAAAAGATGAGGTGGAAACATCCACGTTGTTTAGGATGGGCTGGTCCAGCTCCCCTTTCTCACTGAACTAACAGAAATGCACACAGCTTCACCCCGGGAGAAAATACACGGCCCTCCATCCTTTGCACCAAACTCTCCAGGCTGCCTGGTTTGCCTTCTTGCTCCACCTAAGGCTACTTTAGATGCTCATTTTAGCATCTATAACCAAATGGTTGGTTTCAGTCTCTCTCTGATGCTGGTGCTCACTCACCATAGGATGACACGCATCCTGTTGTCCTGGTCACGTGACCATGGCCTCGGAGTGTGACTCTCCTCTCTGGCTTCATTAGAGAGTCTTATGTCCTAAGCATCTGAGTGCATGCAGCAGGGAGGAGCGGATCTATCACAGAGGAAAGGCCGAGCTTTGTCTTCAGGAGTATTGATGCAGCTCAACCAGCGAAACTGCAAAAGGGGGACAGACGCTGGTGGGAAGATTTAATGAAAACATCTCGTGGTAACAGGTCAGGAAGGTGGATCTTTGAAAACCACACATTTCTCTTCTGTTTAAGTAAATATACGTGTACTAATAAGTGAGGTTTCCCTACATAGAATAAGTGAGAGATAAGTGAGAGGAAAAGAACCCCGAGATAACAGAGGTTTTTTATCTTTGGCAGTAGCCACGTAGAAAACAAACTGTATTGGGGAGGATTTAAAGCCATCACACACTGCTATATTTCAAATGGATAATCAACAAGGACCTACCGTATATCAGAGGGAACTCTGCTCAATGTTAGGTGACAGCCTGGATGGGAGGGGGACTTTGGGGGAGAAATGGATACTTGTATGTGTACGGCTAGTCCCTTCGCTGTTCACCTGAAACTATCACAACACTGTCTGCTAATATGCAATACTCCAATGCAGAATAAAAAGGTTTTTTAAAAAATGAAAGCAACCCTCCTTCATCCAGAAGGTCTGTAAACAGCACTGTTGCTGAAAGCATCAACCCTTGTGGAGAATCTCGGTTTAATGTAACTGCTGCTGCTGTCGCTTCAGTCGTGTCCGACTCTGTGCGACCCCATAGACGGCAGCCCACCAGGCTCCCCCGTCCCTGGGATTCTCTGGGCAGGAACACTGGAGTGGGTTGCCATTTCCTTCTCCAATGCAGGAAAGTGAAAAGTGAAAGTGAAGGAGCTCAGTCGTGTCTGACTCTTAGCGACCCCACGGACTGCAGCCTACTAGGCTCTTCCATCCATGGGATTTTCCAGGCAAGAGTACTGGCGTGGGGTGCCATTGCCTTCTCTGAACGTAACTGCAGACATTTTCTAACAGGCCACTGCCTTCTCCGCACAACTGCCCACGGCTGGGTTTCGATGTTCTCAGCTTTATAACTCCTTCATACATTGCTGTGGGGAAAGAAAGGGGCCGAGACTAAGAGGATTTATCAAAGAATGACTGACCCAAAACTTTGTCTTCTACGCTGTCTGACCTGAACAAACAATTTGAACCCTTATTCAAAAGAAAACTCAGAAATCTCCATCTCACCTACTAAGAAAAATTTTTTATTAAAGCTTCATTAGTACATTGGAAAGAATATTCACAGGTGGAAACTAATAAAAGCCATTATGAAGATCTAGAAATTAATTTGGGTTAAAGAAAGCTTTAACCAACACATGATTTTATGGAGTAGGGAGAAGTGTCTTTGCATTAAATTCTTGTTTGGGGAAAAAAAAAACCTAAATGTGAATTGAGTTACTATTCAAATGCTATGGTTTAATTCATTTGTTGAATGAAGCCAAGATCCAGATTAAAAGAAAAGCAATTTAAAATACAAATCTAAAAGATGAGCTCATAAGTGAACTCTTGAAAAAAAAAAAAGAGAAAATCTTTCACAACAGAAGCATCCCAGTTTTGAGCTATTCTCTCTTCCCAGGAAAAGAAAAGAGAAATGAAGTAATAAGCAGAAACAGAAAGGCACAAGAAAGAGAGGGAAGCCAGAATATTCTGTTTTCCGGGGGCAGGTAACTTGTCTGTGTCTCATATCCCCTGCGTACAGGCCTGCTAAGTCACTTCAGTCATGACCAACTCTCTGCAACTATATGGGCTGTAGCCCACCAGGATGCTCCGCCCATGGGATTCTTCAGGCAAGAATACTGGAGTGGGTTGCCATTCCCTCCAAGGGATGCTCCCAGCCCAGGGATTGAACCTACATCTCCTATGGCTCCAGCATTACAGGCGAATTCTTTACTGTTGAGCCACCAAGGAAGGCCATCTCACGTCCCACCTGAACCCAAATGCTGAATGTTTAAGTAAGACAGAATAATAACCCTTTTAGTGGGTGTTTGCCATAGTCTAGTAAAACTTTTGACTGGAGTTTCAGAAACATCTGTCTCCTGCATCCATCATTTGTCTTTGGTCTGCCTTAGACTACAGTCTTGGGTGGAACTAATAGCTAAATTCTGCAAGCTCATGCCTCCAGGAGAAGGAGGTGAGAACACAGAAATATTAGGTCACCATCAGAGAAACGACTTGAAAGCCAGCAGCTGACAGCATTTAGTTTCATCGACTTAACACGGACTATGTAGCTTTTAAAAGTGAATTATGAAAGCAGTCAGGGGCTTGCTCAAGGCAAATGTTGGTAGGTATCACAATCAGACTGCTTGTGGCTACTTCTAAGCTTCCAGCGGACAGGAGTTTGTGGTCAAGATGGCACAGAGGATTCTTCAGGACCTGGAGTTCAGCTTTTCTTAGTCTGATGCCAAACCCAGGAGGGGCATGAAAACCGATTTTTATAGAGTCCAAGGCACCAACAGTATATAAAGTTTTATAATCTGATTTCTACAACACGATCCTTGCTGTGTAAATTCTTATCCTGCTGAGAAGGCAGAATGGAAGATATGGGTTGTGAGGGGCGAGTCTAGACCTGCTCAAAGCCCAGGGGTTAAAAAGTTGATACGGGTAATTACTTAGGCGGTAAGCCTGAAAAATTAAATATCGAAATCAGGGCTGGTTCGACAGAGATAACCCTGGGTACTAGGAGGGTGGACATAGAGGCAGGCGTCTGGCAGCTGCCTGGCCTCCAACACTTGGGAGCTGTGGAATCTTGTTAAGTTTTCTTATGAAATCAAAGGCAGGGCAGATTTCTATGTGCAGCCCCTTCATGCTGTCCTGACAGCAAATATTGTGCAATATCAAGGTAATTGTCTTCCTTTTTGGCTCAAAAACCAGATTAAGTACATGTGACCGAAATTTTAAAATTTAGCCTCACTAATGACCATCCCCCCCAAAAAAGATCTGTGATATAAGCAAGTAAACAAGCTTTAATTCTGACCCTGCACAGTCCCCCCTAGATGTATCTGCTGATATAAATAAATCAGGTATTCATTCTGACTCTGCACTTAAGACATGCTCAGCATTAGCACTCTGCTTTTCACTTATTTTATTCATAATTATTCAAAATCATCCACTGAGACACAGAATGATTTCTATGGCAATTTCATGGTCCTGACTTCAAAGAAGTCACATTATTTTCTGAGATTCACTCAACAGTCTGAATGACAAAATCAGAGAAGTGCTTATTTCTAGCTCTCTGCTTGGCAGTGACCCAGATGCGTGATGGTGTGATGTGGGCAAACACTTCATTTCGGGTCCTGGGACCTGGTTCAGGGCCCCACCTCCAGCCCCCTCCTGGCCCGGTGGTGTCAGACAACTCTTCAGTGAGGCGTCCTTTTGACTTGCTTTATTTTTGTTTCCTTTAAAACCATACAGCACTGACATATATACTCTACCATGTGTAAAATAGCTAGTGGGAAGCTGCTGCATAACAGGGAGCTCAGCTTGGTGCTCTGTGATGATCTAGAGGGGTTGGATGGCGGGGTAGGGTGAGAGGGAGGTTCAAGAGGAAAGGGATATACACACACAGCTAATTCACGTTGTTGTACACAGAAATTAACACAATATTGTAAAAGAGTTATCCTCCAATTTATGTTTTTTTAATTTTTTTATTTTACTTTATTTTACTTTACAATACTGTATTGGTTTTGGCATACGTTGACATGAATCCGCCACGGGTGTACATGAGCTTCCAAACATGAACCCCCCTCCCACCTCCCACCCCACATCATCCCTCTAAATCATCCCCGTGCACTAGCCCCAAGCATCCTGCATCCTGCATTGAATATAGACTGGCGATTTGTTTCTTACATGATAGTATACAGGCTTCAATGCCATTCCCCTAAATCATCCCACCCTCTCCCTTTCCCTCAGAGTCCAAAAGTCTGCTCTACACATCTGTGTCTCTTTTGCTGTCTTGCATATAGGGTCATCATTACCATCTTTCTAAATTACATATATATGTGTTAGTATACTGTAATGGTGTTTTTCTTTCTGGCTTACTTCACTCTGTATAATCGGCTCCAGTTTCATCCATCTCATTAGAACTGATTCAAATGTATTCTTTTTAATGGCTGAGTAATACTCTGGTGTTGGATAAGACTCTTGAGAGTCCCTTGGGCTGCAAGGAGATCCAACCAGTCCATTCTGAAGGAGATCAACTCTGGGATTTCTTTGGAAGGAATGATGCTAAAGCTGAAACTCCAGTACTTTGGNTATTTTGGGGGGCTCCAAAATCCCTGCAGATGGTGACTGCAGCCATGAAATTAAAAGACGCTTACTCCTTGGAAGGAAAGTTGTGACCAATCTAGATAGCATATTCAAAAGCAGAGACATTACTTTGCCAACAAAGGTCCATCTAGTCAAGGCTATGGTTTTTCCAGTGGTCATGTATGGATACGAGAGTTGGACTGTGAAGAAAGCTGAGCACCAAAAAATTGATGGTTTTGAACTGTGATGTTGGAGAAGACTCTTGAGAGTCCCTTGGACTGCAAGGAGTTCCAACCAGTTCATCCTAAAGGTGATCAGTCCTGGATGTTCATTGGAAGGATTGATGCTAAAGCTGAAACTCCAATACTTTGGCCACCTCATGAGAAGAGTTGACTCATTGGAAAAGCCCCTGATGCTGGGAGGGACTGGGGGCAGGAGGAAAAGGGGATGACAGAGGATGAGATGGCTGGATGGCATCACCGATTTGATGGACATGAGTTTGAGTAGACTCTGGGTGTTGGTGATGGACAGGGAGGCCTGGCGTGCTGCAATTCATGGGATCACAAAGAGTCTGACACGACTGAACTGAACTGATTGGAGAGAAAGATATAAAAACGAAAAATATCTTTTCTTGCAGGGGGATTTTCTTCTCTGCTTGCAAGAATAGACAAGGGTTCTCTCCACACAACAGGGAGAAAGCAGGCATAAAGTGGCCTCAGGGTAGGGAGAAACAACGGAGGATACGCTGCACTGTCTGCTGGTGGGCCAGTTCGGGTGCAGGATACACCAGCTGGGAGGAAGCAGTCATCGAGCGTGCCATGGAGTCTGTGAATGAAGGTCCCCTGTTGAGGGTGGCTGAGAGCAAGGCTTAGAGAGCCCAGGGAGCAGAAGGTACCTCTAATCCAGGTTCAGCATCCACTGAATCACCTGTCATCATGCCAGGAGGGAAAGGCAAGGGTGGGTAGGGCCTCCAGCCCCAGAGATTCTGGTTTGGCAGGTCTGGGATAGGGCCAATACATTTGCATGTCTGAGAAACTCCCAGGTGGTGCCAAGACTGCTGGCACTGTTGATAGATATATTTCTGCAAGGGAGCTTGGTTACTATGCAGGAAACAAGGTGTCCACGTGCCTTTAACAGGCAGTGCAACAGTCTATTCTAGCTCATCCCTGAGAAGCACAGAGTGTCCAATGGGGCCCACACTCTCAGGAACCAGAGACAGGGCTCATCACTAAGTGTCATTTCTCTGCCTCAGGGAAGTTTGGTTCAAATATATACACAGCTTTCCAAGCCCTTCTCTAAACTAATGGAAGTCTCGCTGTTCTGTGGTTCCACTTCTTTGTGTTCTTCATTTCAAGATAACTCAAGAAATCCCTATATTTTAGGCCAGGAATTTTTTTTTTTTCTCTCCTTCAGAAGCAACGGTTTGTACCCAGGCCTATTTGAAGTCTTTGGAGATATCTAACCACCTGTTCAGAAAACCCAGCATCACATTAGCTCTGGAAAAAGCTAATGTGGCGCAACACATTGGCTGTTTGGTGTTCAGTCGCTCTCCATGGGAAATTACGGTAATACACACCATACTTTTAAATGAAAAGTCAGTGACTCCCAGACAGATATATTCCATTTGGCCATCCAGAAATTGTGTCCCCAGGTGATCAGAGTGAGACAGTCACTTTAGCTATTGGTTCAAAACCTCACTTCCACTGTAAAACCATCTCAGCACTTGTTCATTAAATTTAAAACATCAAAGAGGATTTGCCAATCTGGAAAACATTTATGAAAAATTTAAATGGGGTGTCACTTTGGCAGTGTAAGTGGCACAACTGTTTGATTTTCAACTATTTACAGATGTATCTAACTCTGGGATTAATGCCTATATTTTTCCTGGAGAAATGGTGTCAGCAAAATTTTGACCAAATTGGCCTGAAAGAAAATTGGTCTAAATATATGTAAGGTGGAATGATTCTCCTGGCTATAGTCTATGTCTCTTTGTGCATGAGAAATGAGAAGCATCTTTTTTTTTTCCAAATTCATCTTGTTTTATAGCTCTTGATACCAGAAATTCTACATTAGAAAATTTAAGGACTTCATGTCCTAGCCTCATTTTTGTTTAAAACTCCTGAGTTCCAAAGTTGCCAAATCCTTTCTTTCCTAATTCATGTTTGAAAACTTTCTTTAAATAACTCTTTGGGAACTGGTCACATAAGACAGCGCCAAAAGACAATATGAATTGGGAACACGTCTGGCCGTCCACAAGTCTAGAAGTTTTCCCTGATATTGTTTTTCTACTGTAGATTCCAGTAAATGAATGATGCTATGACTCATAGCTTCAACCCTTGGAGAAAAAGAGGAGAAAGTTCAAGTCTTAGCCTAGAATATATTTGAAAGATTAAACATTTTCTGTAACACATATTTTAGTTATTATTTATGTCACTTCTTACTCTTAAAATGATTTGCTGTGACTTACGTAAGCACATACAATACTTTTAAAAGCAAGCCAAGAAAATGACGGAAAAAAGAAACAATAATCGCTGTCAGTACACTTCACTAAAAGTCTGCTGTATATTGGGATCTACGATTTCTAGCAGCCAGCCCAAAGAAGGAAACACTCTTTTTGAAACTATTAGGAATGAAAGCAATTGCTCAAGAGAAGTATAATTGGTTTTGGTTCCAAGACCCGAGTGAAGAGTTTAACCTGGGTCAGTTTTGAAAGAATTCTCTGTATTCTCAACAGCTTTCCTACTTGATAGAATAATGATTTTTAAAAGACTTAGATTCTATACATCCCTGAATGCATGCCAGTGGTTCAACCCCAGAGGAGAGCTCAATCAGAGAATGCCATGATGTGATCCAGAGACTTCCAGAACATTCCAGAGAATCCACTGTACTCTGGTCTGGCTTAATCCGAGACAATGTGGTCTATTTAGGAAAAAATGGATGGATTGCACATCTTTAAGGCAATTGTCCCTTTCAGTTATCTTGAAAACAAGCCTTTGAACAGTGTAAAGCACTGACTCAATCCACCTCCTGCATTTCACTTGCAGAGCTTTAAAAATGCAGTCATCTTCATGGTCTTCCTGAAATCTCAACCCTTGATCTCAACCTTCTTTGCTTTCTCTCTGCTCCTGCCCTAGGTCGGGTCACTGCACCTCCCCTGGAATTACTGAACTCAAAGATCCCCCAGTCTCAACACTTTGGGAAGAGTTAGAATAGTTCAGATGGAATTATTAGGAAGTTTTAGATTTCTAAAGTACACTTCTGACTTTGAAAGTCTTATTTTCTTTTACTTACAAAATTAGCTATATCATCTTTGGATCTCATCCTGTCTTTCCAAGCATTTTTATCCCATACAGATTCTGTCCTTCCATCTCTTTGCCAATGCTCACACTGTTTCCTCCAGGGGAAATACCTCTCTGATACTAGCAGAAATGAAACCCTATACCCATCCAGCACTCAAAGTCTGTTAGCTGTGTATCCCACAGATCAAATAGAACAATGTCTTTTCCAAGTTTGGTGTCCAGTTAATATTGAATGAATAAGTGAATGCATGAATGTTCATCTCAGAAGTTTCTCTTGGCTGTGTTAGGCAGAATAGTCAGAATTCTCTCACTCCTTTTACTTTATTTAACACAATCCTTTTGGGAGAAAGTAGTCATTTGGGCCTGCTTTGGCATTTCTTAAAAACCAAAGAGAAAAGCTTTCATATGTGTTCCCTTCAAGAATCCCTTCAAGCGAGCCACATGTCGTACCCTCTTAAGGAGACCTTGTTTCACACCATGAATCAGAGTGTCTGTGAGGGGCGAGTCCAGGCATGGCACAGGGAAACCCACAGGACAGGAATTTGCTCAAGACCTTGAAACCGGGCATCTGGCTGCTGAGCAATACGTCGGTTAGTTAGGAAACAAGCATGGAGGTTGCTCTTCACCTGCCTGCTGTTAAAGGTTTTGTGATACTACAGGACACTGTGATTTAGCAAAGGAAAATTGCCTGGTAATAGGAATAGAACCTCATTAAGATGAAGCAGTGTCTGATATCCTTGAGTCAGACAAAAGAGAATATGAAATTGATGTGGTCAGCATTATTGCCAAGCTGCATTTGAGAAGAATCAAACCAAGTGCAATTGACAGCTCTTGAGGAAGAAAATACCCACAAATGAAACAGTAGCATGCTGAATGTTAACCTCGAGTCTTAACTGCATTAAAATATGACTTTGTGTTTGATTTCCTTCCACAGTGAGATCATTCAGAGCAAATCTGAAAAGGGAACAAGGTGTGTACACTCAACAAAGCCCTCCAGCAGAGGGTGGTGGGAGGGTTAATTTAATTACCCAACTCTCATAATCTTAAAATAAGTGTGGGCTTGTTTCTCATGCTAGAAAGACTGAACGTGCTCAGGAAAAGGTGACACAGAAGAACTGGCTTTGTTTGGTGATGCTGGATTTGGAGGGTACTGCTGTCATTGGCCCTCACCCTCAAAAGACTCTTCACCATGAGATAAAAGCTGTGTCCGTTACCTGATCTTGTTTCCAGCCACCTCCCAAAATTTGTAGGCAGCTTGGAGGCATTTGTTTACAGCGCCCTTAGCTTGTGATCCATACAGTCTCTATGTATGCACAGCCTTCATTCACAGGAATGGAAGGTGGTCTTCACGCGTCTGTCTGAGAAAAAGTGACGATGAATGGCAGCCTTTGTATCCGCCTTGATGATATTGTGGTTGTGTAGTGTTATTTATTATTAATAGAAGAAAACTTGGTGATCCTTTTTTTTCCAACCATAATACTTTTATGCATGATTTTCATACAAATTCTCCCAAGACACGACCGCTTCTCTCCCACCAAGGAGACTGCTGCTGCTCCTGCTTAGTTGTATCTGATTCTGTGCAACCTCACGGACTGTGAGGAGCCCATCAGGCTCCTATGCCCATGGGATTCTCAGGCAAAAATACTGGAATGGGCTGCCATGCCCTCCTCCGGAAGATCTTCCCAACTCAGGGATCACACTGGGGTATCCTGCATTGCAGGCAGACCCTTTACCACTGAGAACTAGGGAAGCCCACAAAGGGACAACGTTCATTTTCTATCCCCAACCTTTGATGTCCCTCCCATCCTGAGCACATTTCCAATACAGACAAAGAGCAGCAGCAGGCAAAAGACAGAGGGTTCAAACATCTTTTAGAAACTCAACCTCAAGGGTGGCTCAAGGAATGGGTACATTCCACTGCTCCCTCCTGGCTAAGACCCCTCTTCTTCCTTCTGTTTATTCCTTTCCGAGTGAAAAAATTATTATTTTTGAAATAATGTGAAGCCATATTTTACAAAGCATGGGCACTTAACACAGTTTGCTTCTTTTTATGTTTGTTTATTGATTTTTGGCTGCATCAGGTCTTAGCTGAAGTACACAGACTTCTCTCTAGCTGTCGTGCATGGGCTCCATAGTTGTGGTCCCAGGGGCTTAGTTTGCCCTGAGGCATGTGTGGAATCTTAGTTCCCTGACTAGGGATCAAACCCAAGACCCCTGTATTGGAAGGTGGATTCTTAACCACTGGACTACTAGGGAAGTCCCCATAGCCTACTTCTTAATTTTAAACACTTCAATGGAAATGCACTTATATGTGGTCGATATTACAGTTTTAAAGAATAAATGTCCTGTGTTAGACTATTTCTCTAGAACAGAATGTTTGCAGAGAATAAATCTGCAGAGATCATCATCTCACTGGACACACGACTCTCTTCAGCCAGCTGTGATGGCAATAATCAGTCAGTTCTGTTCAGTCGCTAGTCATGTGCGACTCTTTGCAACTCCATGGAGTGCAGCACGCCAGGTCTCCCTGTCCGTCACCAACTCCTGGAGTTTACTCAGACTCATGTCCATCAAGTAGGTGATGCCATCCAACCGTCTCATCCTCTGTCATCCCCTTCTTCTGCCTTCAATCTTTCCCAGTATCTGGGTCTTTCTCAATGACACAGTTCTTTGCATCAGGTGGCCAAACTATTGGAGTTTCAGCTTCAGCATCAGTCTTTCCAATGAATGTTCAGGACTGATTTCCTTTAGGATGGACTGTTTGGATCTCCTTGCAGCCCAAGGGACTCTCAAGATCTTCTCCAACACCACAGTTCAAAAGCATCAATTCTTTGGCGCTCAGCTTTCTTTATAGTCAAATTTTCACATCCATACACAACTACTAGAAAAACCATAACTTTGACTAGATGGACCTTTATTGGCAAAATAATGTATCTGCTTTTTAATATGCTGTCTAGGTTGGTCATAACTTTTCTTCCAAGGAGCAAGAGTCTTTTAATTTCATGGCTGTAGTCACCATCTGCAGCTATTAAATGGAGCCCCCAAAAATAAAGTCTGTCACTGTTGCCGTTGTTTCCCTATCTATTTGCCATGAAGTGATGGGACCAGATGTCATGATCTTCGTTTTCTGAATGTTGAGCTTTAAGCCAACTTTTTCACTCTCCTCTTTCACTTTCATTAAGAGGCTCTTTAGTACCTCTTCACTTTCTGCTGTAAGGGTGGTGTCATCTGCATATCTGAGGTTACTGATATTTCTCCTGGCAGTTTTGATTCCAGCTTGTGCTTCTTCCAGCCCAGCATCTCTCATGATGTACTCTGCATAGAAGTTAAATAAGCAGGGGACAATATACAGCCTTGACGTACTCCTTTCCTGATTTGGAACCAGTCTTGTTCCATGTCCAGTTCTAATTGTTGCTTCCTGACCTGTGTACAGATTTCTCAAGAGGCAGGTCAGGTGGTCTGGTATTCNACTCAAATGTGAGAACTGAAACTATAAAAATCCTAGAAGAAACAGAAATCTTCTTGATGTTGGTCTTTAGTCAGTCAGTTCAGTAGCTCAGTAATATCTAACTCTTTGCAACCCCAAGGACTGCAGTAGGCCTGGCTTCCCTGTCCATCATCCAACTCCCACAGCTTACTCAAACTCATTTCCACAGATTTGGTGATGCCATCCCGTTCTCCTCCCACCTTCAATCTTTCCCAGCATTAGGGTCTTTTCCAAAAAGTCAGTTCTTTGAATCAGGTGGCCAAAGTATTGGAATTTCAGATTCAGCATCAGTCTTTCCAATGAATGTTCAGGACTGATTTCCTTTAGGATGGACTGTTTGGATCTCCTTGCAGCCCAAGGGACTCTCAAGATCTTCTCCAACACCACAGTTCAAAAGCATCAATTCTTTGGCGCTCAGCTTTCTTTATAGTCAAATTTTCACATCCATACACAACTACTAGAAAAACCATAACTTTGACTAGATGGACCTTTATTGGCAAAATAATGTATCTGCTTTTTAATATGCTGTCTAGGTTGGTCATAACTTTTCTTCCAAGGAGCAAGAGTCTTTTAATTTCATGGCTGTAGTCACCATCTGCAGCTATTAAATGGAGCCCCCAAAAATAAAGTCTGTCACTGTTGCCGTTGTTTCCCTATCTATTTGCCATGAAGTGATGGGACCAGATGTCATGATCTTCGTTTTCTGAATGTTGAGCTTTAAGCCAACTTTTTCACTCTCCTCTTTCACTTTCATTAAGAGGCTCTTTAGTACCTCTTCACTTTCTGCTGTAAGGGTGGTGTCATCTGCATATCTGAGGTTACTGATATTTCTCCTGGCAGTTTTGATTCCAGCTTGTGCTTCTTCCAGCCCAGCATCTCTCATGATGTACTCTGCATAGAAGTTAAATAAGCAGGGGACAATATACAGCCTTGACGTACTCCTTTCCTGATTTGGAACCAGTCTTGTTCCATGTCCAGTTCTAATTGTTGCTTCCTGACCTGTGTACAGATTTCTCAAGAGGCAGGTCAGGTGGTCTGGTATTCCCATCTCTTTCTGAAATATTGTGATCCACACAGTCAAAGGCTTTTGCATAGTCAATAAAGCAGAAATAAATGTGTTTCTGGAACTCTCCTGCTTTTTCCATGATCCAGCGGATGTTGGCAGTTTGATCTCTGGTTCCTCTGCCTTTTCTAAACTCAGCTCAAACATCTGAAAGTTCACACTTCACTTATTGTTGAAGCCTGGCTTGGAGAATTTTGAGCGTTACTTTGCTAGCATAGGCTGCTACTGCTGCTAAGTCGCTTCAGTCGTGTCCAACTCTGTGCGACCCCATAGACAGGGGTCCACTGTCTCTGGGATTCTCCAGGCAAGAACACTGGAGTGGGTTGCCATTTCCTTCTTCAATGCATGAAAGTGAAAAGCGAAAGTGAAGTGGCTCAGTCGTGTCCAACTCTTAGCGACCCCATGGACTGCAGCCCACCAGGCTCCTCCACCCATGGGATTTTCCAGGCAAGAGTACTGGAGTGGGGTGCCATTGCCTTCTCTGTGCTAGCATATGAGATGAGTGCAATTGTGCAGTAGTTTGAGCATTCTTTGGGATTGAGTCCTGTGGCCACTGCTGAGTTTTCCAAATTTGCTGGCATATTGAGTGTAGCACTTTCACAGCATCATCTTTCAGGATTTGAAATAGGTCAGCTGGAATTTCATCACCTCCACTAGCTTTGTTCATGGTGATACTTCCTAAGGTCCACTTCACTTCACATTCTAGGATATCTGGCTGTAGGAGAGTGATCACACCATTGTGATTATCTGGGTCATGAAGATCTTTTTTGTATAGTTCTTGTATAGCTTTTGTATAGATGGCAATAATAAAGGGTAGGAAAAGGCAGAATAAACAAAAAAGTGCAATATTTTCCTTACAGGGATTTAGTAGGAAATGTGACCCATAATAATTGCAAAAGAGAGAAACACTTTTTGTCATTTTTTAGAAACTCACCTCATCTGAACAAGTTGATCTAAAATGAGGGACCAAAGGACTTTGCTCACTTTAATCTCACTTCCTAAAGTAAATTCTTCAAAAGGGCAAAGAGACCATGTGGTGACAGGCAAAGCCGTAGCCTGGCAATGCCGAGTTTCAGCTCTGCCTCTGGGTGACGAGGACCCCAGGAGTCATTACTGAAACTGATCCAACTTTCCCCACTTGCGAGGTGAGATTCAATAACTGACTTCTCATAGATTGAAAAGCTGTCCTAATAATAATAATAATTAATTAATAAGATGGAGGAGAAGAAGGCTTCTTTTGAAAAATTCTGAACTTCATGAATCAAATCAGAGTATTTACATTATTCAAGACATTTTCTTAAAAGACCTTCTAGCTTTGACTCTTCTGGAAGATTTTTTTCTAAGGAGCATTACCATAAGAAATAGAGTTTTTTTTTTTTTTTTTTCTACTACAAGATAAAGATGGTGCATGTTATCCATGGAAGGATGAGAGGGAAGGTGAGGAACTTCATGATGAGTTGCTCCAGCAGACTGTGCCAGCAACCCTATGAAGTCATTTTGCCAGTTAAGGGGAGATGGCAAAGGCCACTCCAAAAGTGATGCTGGGGTCAGAAAACAAGCAAGCACTACAAAAAAGTTATAACCCTTTAATTCTTATGTGAAATGTGAACATTTTATTTTCTCTGTGTTTATCATACAGCAAAGACTTGTTAATGAGTTCTGTGTTTGGGAAGGAGTTTTTGTGATTTAGGGGAAAAAAAGTGAAAACCCCACAAACAGAAGAACCATCATTTCAACATTAATATAATTCCTTTTCCCACCCATTTCTCACAATCATGTATACTCTTGATATATTTGATCTTTTGCACTGGTTCCCATAGCAACTCGTCCTGGTAGTGGCAGAGCTGAAGGCTACTGGAATCTTGACACTCAGCCTGCCCTGGGCAGGTTTCTCTCCCTCTCTCTCCATTTACTTGTTTATATTAAATCTTGAGTGTTTTAGAACTCCCTTGTAATTGCCTTCAAAATCCTGCGATAGATGAAAATATGAGAGCCTTAGATCCTTTTAAGGACAAAAAGATATATTATTTTTGTTTTGTTTCATTTGGGGGTGTCCTGACTCATTTAAGGGTGTCTGACTCAAGCAGAGGTCCTGACTCATTTAAATCTGAACACTCCATCACCATTTACATCTTCCTTAACAGCACTTAACCAACATGAGGAGATACTACTTGAGTGACAGGTAGTCCTTAGAATTTGTCCCTAAAGAGTAAAATCATCATCTCTGCTCTGCCCTCAGTGCAGGACCAGGGGTGACCAGGAAATCAAGGTGCTGAAAATCTGTAAAACTTTCTGGGTGACACAGGCAGGGTTTGCAAAGGCAGCTTTGGGACCATGTAATGCTTATAAATTCAAATGGTAGAACATTCTTCTCATTTCCTTCCTGCAATTTGTTTCTCTGCCTCCAGATAATATCAGCTCTGAGGAGTGGGCTTGGGGACCAGAAAATCAAATATTATTATTAATCACTGTAATTACTTTTCTTGGCCAAACTGTAGAGCTGGGAAGCAAATCAAATTCTCTTGAGTTCAGTCTTAACTAAAACACATTACTGAGCCATGATTACTTCATCCTTAGTCATCTTAAACTAGGACTACTACTGCAAAAAAAAAAAAAAAAAGGTTTCTAAAATATAATCGATCTTGTTTATTTACATAGATATTCAACTCATAAATGACAAGGTTTAAAGCACTTCTTCCTAAAGATAGAGAAAGATCTTGTCTAATTCCCAAACATACTGAAAACTTCAAATGAAACAATATTAGTCTAAAAGTTACTTACAAATACTGGTGTGAGAAAACACTTCTGTTTACTAGTTGAGGAGGATTAAAATTTCAAAGTTAATAATACATAAATGTATTGGTTGAAATTAAAGCAGTTATACTTCTAATAAATTAGTTGTACATTCTCTTTTCTAAAAATTTACCTTATTTTTATTTTATTTGTATTCTTTTTGCACCATGCCACACGGCTTGTGCAATCCTAGTTTCCCAACCAAGGATTGAACTTGTGCCTCCTGCTTGGGGAGCATGCAGTCTTAAGCACTGGATCACCAGGGAAGTCTTTGCAGTCCTTTTTTCTGATAAAAATACATCTAGGACCTCCATTGTTGCCAAACTCTGTAGCGTGCCACTCAGATTGAAAAAAGTCATACATTTATGTATTTATTACAACAATTCTCCAGCAAATGAGATTAAACTCCTTTGATCTTAAACAAACTGAGAAGAGCATATTGTAACAATATTCCGAGAGCAGAAAGCAAAATTACCCTGAGGAAAGTATAACTTTTTTGAATTTGTACAGAAGCAAATACTAAATATATTAAATGCATTCCATTTAAAGCCACTGATATGGTCTATAGAATATACCAAAATATTTTGATTGGGATTTATGGTTAGATGAAACTCGTGGATATTGTGTGCTACATTCAACAATGATTCAAAAGATTGCTTGAATGTTTCAGCCAGTAGTTTTCACCATCAGGAAGTCAGGTTTGAGACCACATGAGTATGACATTCTAGCCATTTGTTAAAATGTCACAGTGATTTAGCTTTATAGGTGGCAGGAAACCAAAACTTTCATTTCTGTGAGCTAGTTTAGACACATTACATTGTTATGTGATTCAGGGCACATCAATTTACCCCATCCAGGCTAGCTTCTTCACTTAAAAAATATCAGTGCTGAAACCCTAAAGTCTCTTGATTGTATATTTTATAAGATTATAAATTTGATCCATAATCTTCAGAAATTCACAATTGCATTGTAGTCAAAGAGATACAGCCTTTTTTAAAAAGCTGGGTTTTCATAGGTCAAATGGCAGCATGAGACATTCAAATAGGTCAGCTTCTATTTCCTTTTTGAAAAACATATATTGAGCTATAAATGACATATAATAAACTGTACATAATTAAAGTATGCAATTTGATAAGTTTTGATTCATGCATATACCCATCATCACCACAATCAGGATAATGACCATCTCCATCACCCAGATAAATTCCTTATGTTCCTCTGTAATCCCCCTTTCCTCTGTCCCTCCCGTCCCCTCAACCCCATTCCAATCCCCAGGCAACCACAGATCTGCTTTATTCACTACAGATTAGGGTGGTTTTTTTTTTTTAATTTTATATAAAATTTTTACATTTAAAAATTCACAGTAGGAATTATTTTTTGGTTTGACTTCTTTCATTCAACATAATTATTTTGAGGTTCATCCCTATTCTTGCAAATATTGATAATCTATTTCTCTTTATTGTGTAGCAGTATTCAATTGTAAAAAAGAATTTGTTTATCCATTAACTTGTTAATGGACATCACAGTTGTTTCCAGTTTGGGATTATTACATATAAAGCTGATAACAACATTTGTATATAAATCTTTGGACATATATTTTTATTTCTAAGAACAGAGTAGCTGGATCATACAGTAAGTGTATCTAAGAAGCAGACACACTGTTTCCACAGGGATTATGTGCATATACATTCCCACCTGCAGAATATGAGAATTCCAGTTTCTCCACATCCTTGCCAACTTTGGTATCATCAGTGTTTCTAATTTTACACATTCTAATCAGTGTGCATCAAGATGTAATTGAGGCTTTAATTTGCATTTTCCTATGTTCAGCATGGGCTTCCCTGGTGGCTCAGTTGGTAAAGAATCCACTTGCAATGCGGGAGACCTGGGTTCGATCCCTGCGTTGGGAAGGTCCCCTGGAGAAAGGAATGGCAACCCACTCCATTTTTCTTGCCCAAAGAATCCCCATGGACAGAGGAGCCTGGTGGGCCACAGTCTATGGGGTTGCAGAGTCAGGCATGACCGAGCGACTAAGCACAGCACCGCATGTTCAGCATATTTCCATGAGTTTATTTGTCACCCATATGTCTTCTTTGATGAAATATCCTCAAATAATTTGTCTGTCTTGGTTTTGGCTGTTTATCTTATTTGTTGTCATCCAGTTGCTCAGTTGTGTCCAACTCTTTGCAACCCCGTGGAGTGCAGCATGTCTGGCCTTGCCAGGCCTTATTACTGAGTCTTAAAACTTCTTTCTGTATTTTGAATTCTAAGTTCCTTAGCTGACATGTGATTTGCAAATGTTTTGTTCCCATCAGTGGCTGACAGTTTCTGCCTTTTAATTGAAGTGTTAGACTCGATCGACGCGAGTCTGAGTGAACTCCATGGACAGGGAGGCCTGGCGTGCTGCGATTCATGGGGTCGCAAAGAGTCGGACACAATAAAGCAACTGAACTGAACTGAGGGCACTGTGATTTAATATAATTATAGATATGTTAGGGTTATATCCACCATCGTGTTTATTTTTTTTGTCCCATCTATTTCTTATTAAATGGTTGAATTATATCTATCTTTTCACTATTAATTTGTATTTGTCCTGTCTATTTCTCCCTCTCTTTTTTCTTCTTTCTCTGCTTTTCTTTGGATACATTGTTGTTATGTGTGTGCACTCAGTCCCTCAGTTGAGTCCAGCCCTATGCAACTCCATGGACTGTATGTAGCCTTCCAGCCTCCTCTATCTATGGTATTTTTCAGGCAAGAAAACTGGAGTGGGTTCCCAGTTCCTTCTCCAGGGGATCTTCCTGACCCGGGATCTAACCTGTGTCTCTTGCATTGGCAGGTGGATTCTTTATCACTGTGCTACTTGGAAAGTGACTTTAAGATACAGTATCCCTGGTGGCTCAGACAGTAAAGAGTCCACCTGCAATATGGGAGACCTGGGTTCAGTCCCTGGGTTGGGAAGATCCCCTGGAGGAGGGCATGGAAACCCACTCCAGTATTCTTGCCTGGAAAATGCCATGGACAGAGGAGTCTGGTGGGCTATATCACATGGTGTCACAAAGAGGCGGACACAACTGAGTGACTAAGCACAACAAAGTTTTTAAATTGCTTATTTATTTCAGAGCTATTCATTTTCATCTACTTGATGACAGGCATTAGTCCAGACACTGGAAATACAACAGTGAGTAAAGCAGACAAAATCTCTGTTACTCCCTAGAGATGTAACCTCTAGCTGGGGAGAGAAAGGGGACCAGGATGGCTGGAGCAGGGTGTGCCAGGAGAAGATGGGAGGAAGCTGAAATAAGAAGTTCAGCCGGAACTTAGATCACATAAGATCTTGTAGATCATGTTAGGGTGTTTGCCTTTTATTCTAGGTGTCATGAGAAGCTACTGACAGGTTTTGAGCATGAAAGACTCGTAATCTGGTTTACATTTTAAAAGAATGACTCTGGTTACCGGATGGCAAACCTAGAGGAGAAGCAGAAAGTGCTGTTGCATTTTTCCAAGGGAGAGAAAGCGGTGGTGTAGAGTAGAATGAAGGAGTTCAGATGTTAAATGGCTGGATTCTAGCTATATTTTTAAGACGTAATGGACAGAACCTACTAATAGGTCAGATTTGGGGGAGAAAAAAAGAGAAATTAGGGATGATTCCCAGGCTTTTATCTGAGCAGCTACATGAAAGCTAGTGCCATTTGCTGCAGAAGATTAGGTTTTGCTTTGGACATATGAAACTTCATGTGTTTATTAGATATTCAAATGGAGAAGTCAATTAGAATGATGGACAGGAGCCTCAAAGATGAGGGGAAAGGTCATGTTGTAGCAGAATATTTCAGAGTCAGCAGGGGGCTGTGTAAACTTTTAAGAAAATGTTTCAATTGGTACATCCCAGGAGAAGAAGCACTTATTTTCTTGTGAAGCATATATGCTATGTTTCTTTGCCCTCCAAGTCCAATGCACAGCCTATACTTAGTGTATTGCTGCTACTGCTAAGTCACTTCAGTCGTGTCCGACTCTGTGTGACCTCAGAGACGGCAGCCCACTAGGCACCCCCGTCTCTGGGATTCTCCAGGCAAGAACACTGGAGTAGGTTGCCATTTCCTTCTCCAATGCATGAAAGTGAAAACTGAAAGTGAAGTCGCTCAGTCATGTCCTACTCTTAGCGACCCCATGGACTTCAGCCTACCAGGCTCCTCCGTCCATAGGATTTTCCAGGCAAGAGTACCAGAGTGGAGTGCCATCGCCTTCTCTGATACTTAGTGTGTTAGTGTAGGTTTTTTCGATGACATCAACAGAAGCTGACTCTGGATAACTAAAGCAAAAAAAAAAAAAAAAGAGGGGGGGCGGAGATTAGCTGAAAGGAATTTTCCAATACAGTCACAGAATTGATGGAATATTGGAAACCATGTCACAGGAAGGGCAGCATGAAGGGCCAGCTCAGAGACCTCTGTGATAAGAGTTTGAGGAAATGGCTATGAATAAAACTCAGGTCCATTGGTGCTAAGTCCTCTGTAGTCATTGCAATGCTCTAAAACCCAGAAGGACCACCTATCCCTCATCTATTAGAGAAAGAGATTGAAAGAAATCCTTGCTATTAAAGTGTGGTCTTTTGCCAAATGATGCAGCCAGTATTTACTTGAATACTCTTTCAGTCCCACTTTCTTTTCTTCTTCTGAGACTCCACTGATACAAATGTTAGATCTCCTGATATTGTCCCTCAGGTCCCTGTCATCTTTTTTATTTTTTCTATTTCCTTCTGTTGTTCAGATTAGATAAATTCTATCCATCTGTCCTCAATTTCATTGATTCTATTCTCTGCTATACTCAACCTAGGTTTTGTTTCTCTTATTTCTTTATTTAGTTGTATAATTTCCATTTGGATCTTTCTTAAACCACTTTAATTTCTTTGCTGAGATTTTCTTTCTTTTTTTTTTTTTCATTTGTTTCAAGAGAATTTGTAATACCTTGGTGAGGCATTTTTATGATCACTGTTATTTTCTTTAATTTTTTAAAATTTATTTTTGGTTGTGATGGGTCTTCACTGCTGCATGCAGGCTTTCCCTAATTGCAAGAAGGGGCTGCTCTTCGTTGGGGTGCACATGCTTCTCATTTCAGGGACTTCTCTTGCTGCGGAGGAGCGCAGGCCTCTGGGTGCACAGGCTTCAGTAGCTACAACTCAGTAGCTGTGGCGTACTGGCCTAGTTGCTCCACAGCAAGTGGAATCTTCCTAAACTAGGGACTGAACCCATGTCCCTTGCATAGGCAGGCAGATTCTTATCCACTGTACCACCAGGGAACTCCTGATAACTGCTTTAAAATTCTGGGTTTTGGTACACAGATGGCTTTTAAAAATTATTTCCTGGACTTTTTATTTTTTCCTTAGCAAACTCCAGATCCTATTTATTAATGGCTCTTGCATGATACTAGGCGGTCACCACATTTGGGTTTAGCTCACAAGTCCTGGCCTAATTTTGAGACCGTGGTTCCAGTGCAACTTAGTTTTCAGGGCCATGTGATATTATTTTGTCTGCTTGTTTTCTTTGGTGCCACTGGGGCTCCCACTGGTCCCTGATGGTACTTCTTGGGGTGATGGGATGTAGTTTTCTCAAAGCATCGAGTGCCTTTAGGTGGGGGAAGGGGTTCTCTGTCCAAGAGGACCAAGAGCCAAGCTGGACCAGGTTTTTACTGTGGTTGGGTTCCCTTTATTTGTGCCACCCAACCAGGCTGGGTGGAGGATGCCAAGCTCAGGCCTGGAGGGAATTACAGCGCTTCCCTGGCCAGTTGCTGTTTCGCAGCAGGATCCCCCTTGACAGTGCCTCCCAGGGAGGAGAGAGAGTTCTTACAGGGCTCTCAGTCAGTCCCCCCGCTGGTGCTCCCGAGTTTCTCGTGCGGCTGGCAGGACTCTCATTAGATTGAGGGGAGGTTCAGCTTCTCTAGCTGGCATCATGACCTGAAAACATTCTCCACGTCATACCCTGGGCCATTCATGGGACTCAGCCTGGCTTCTTTCCTTGTCTCATAGCTCTGTCTTTTATCGCCTGGTGACTTGATGTCCAGTGTCTTGAGGACTTTTATTCCACCTATTTTTCCTAGTCTTTTAGCTTTTCGAGTGAAAGGGTAAATCTGGTCCATTTTAATTTGTCTTGGCTTACAATACAAATGTTACCCTTATGACCTTCTATGTAGAAAAGTGACTTAGAATTAACGAGTCAATGTGGGATTTCATTTAGGAGGCTGTGTCTAAGTAAGCTTAAAGGGGGAGAGAAGTGGATGGATTTGAGAGATATTAGGAAGACTCAACAGTATTTGGTGACTGATGGGCAGAGAAGGGAGGAGAAGATGTTAGCATGGCATGGATGCACGGTGACATTGCTTGCTGACACAGGGAACTCTAGAGGAGAAGCTGATTTGGAGTGACATAAGTTTGGTTTGGAATACATCCAGTTTGACTTGGATAAGCAGGATGTTTATGGAGTGAGGGGTGAAAACTCATTAAAAGGTAAGGCTAGGGTATGAAATAGTCAGAAAGAAAGTAGATTATAAAGAATAGAAATAGAAGATGAGAACTGTGACCACGGGATTTCCCTGGTGTTCCAGCGATTAAGACCTTGCACTTCCACTGTGTGGGATGTGGGTTCAGTCCCTGGCTGGGAAACTTAGATCCTGCATTCTACATGATAGGGTCAAAAAAAAAAAAAAAAAAAAAGAATTGCAATCACACCTTTTTGTAGTATTTTATGGATCGTTGCTACTCTCCTTTGTGAGAAGCATTTATTTAACACTTAGAAACAGACATTTCACTGACCAATACTGACCACTTTGAACACATCAATAAAAAGTAAAGTTGGCTTCGACTTCTGATTTTAGAATTAGCAAAGTTAAAGCTTTGTATTAATGGAATAGGTCTTTCATAACGAATTCCTTGCTAGTTGCTTTATTTTACAAGAGTGAAAAGTCATGATTTGTACCATCAGGCTGTTATAAGCTTACATCCTATTAAGAAAACACTGATCCCAAATGTAGATGGCAGGCTGATGTCCAGAGCTGTCAGAGCATTGAGCCAAATTGACAAAGCAAGGTATGAGGATTCACCTCAGGATTCAGACAAGGTAATAGGTTTGGTTGTAACACATCACAGAGAAAAAAAGGAACCTCCTGCTGTCAACTAAGAATTTCCAAAAATGAAAAATTACTTACAAGAAATCTTCATTATAAAATATTTATTCCAGCAACAACAATAATAAAACTAACAGTCCTAATTCTAAAATTGGAGGTGGAAACCATTTCTATTTTTATTGACATGTGAAAAGCACAATTGTTTCAGGCTGACTCTGAACGATCTGATTATGAGCCAACATCAAATGTGCAGACAGTTTTCGGCAAGGAGAGCAAACACCTGCTGAACTTCCCATCATGGTTAATACTGTGCTGAATTTTGAGATATAAGATCAGAGTTTAAATACTTGTCTAACAAAACAGCATCTGGCTGAAGACATTGATCTTTATTTGTCCAACACTCTCTCTCCTGTCAGTGAGCATCGCTGTCAAATGCTCTAGGTGCAGCCACAAATGCTGGCGAGACTACAAGTTGAGGCATGGATGTTAAGCATGCATTTAATCAGCTGCAGAAGGTGAGATGGAGCATCACACTGACTAATTTCAGCAGTAACTGTAATGGGCTCTTAATTACATGTAGTGTCTGGTAGATTCATTTAGTTGCTGATTGCAAGACATAGAGGCAAATATTGAGCAGGTTATAGATGGTGCACATTTTAAAAAGAAACCTATATTCTCAAGCCACTTTATTGTGAGTCTAAACTGGGGGAACGTCTTTGGAGAGCAATTTGACAACACTCCAGTACTCTTGTCTGGAAAATCCCATGGACAGAGGAGCCTGGTAGGCTGCAGTCCATGGGATTGCTAAGAGTCGAACACGACTGAGCGAGTTCACTTTGACTTTTCACTTTCCTGCACTGGAGAAGGAAATGGCAACCCACTCCAGTGTTCTTGCCTGGAGAATCCCAGGGATGGGGGAGCCTGGTGAACTGCCGTCTATGGGGTCACACAGAGTCGGACACTACTTAAGCGACGCAGCAGCAGCAGCATTGAAACTGAAATGTGCTTCTATTCCCTTCAACTGAGCAGTGTAGGTCTAATACTCCACCCTAAGGCTTCTCTGGTAGCTTAGAGGTTAAAGCATCTGCCTCTAATGCAGGAGACCTGGGTTCGATCCCTGGGTCAGCAAGATCGTCTGGAGAAGGAAATGGCAACCCACTCCCGTATTCTTGCCTGGAGAATCCCATGGATGGAGGAGTCTGGTGGGCTACAGTCCATGGGATCGCAAAGAGTCAGACACAACTGAGGAACTTAACTAACTAATTAACAGGTAGTTTCACAGTTGTGCACAAAGACATATGGACAAAGGTGGTATGGCAGAGTGAAGGGTAATAGCAAACTATTGGAAACAACTTAGGTGTTCATCAGTATGGAACTGGTTAAATAAATTATGGTATTTCCATACGCGAGAATAAAGTGCAGTGAGGTGGTTCAGTGGTTAAGGATCGGCCTGCCAATGAAGGAGACATGGGTTCAGTCTCTTGGCTGGGAAGATCCCCTGGAGAAGGAAATGGCAACCTGCTCCAGTATTCTTGCCTGGGAAATCTCATGGACAGAGGAATCTGGTGGGTTGCAGTCCTTGGGGTTACAAAATAGCTGGACACAACTTAGTAACTAAACAACAATAATAATGAGATGGTATTTCAATAAATACCAATTTGGAACATCTTCTGAGATACATAGAGAAGTGAGGAAAACAAAACTCACAACAGTGTGTAACATACTCCTATTTGTCCAAAGAAGGAGGGGCAAGTATAAATACTCTGCATATATATGTTTGGAAGATACATAAGAAATGAGTAATCTTCCTTATTTCTGGAAAATAGGAAACTGCAGGCAGGGAATGTGGAAAGGTTTACTTTTCATATATAACCTTTATAGGCTTTGAATATTTTACTATGTCATATATAAGCTATTCAAATATTAAAAATTAAAAATCCATCAAATATTTAAAATTATATCAAACTCCATTATGAATTTTGACATGGCTTCATGAAAAAATACTTGCTAAGAGATGGAGTAGAGATACTTAAGAATGTACCTAATCCTGTTAAAATTGCATGTTTCAAGGAAATGAAAAGTTTCTGATAAAACAGATAATGATTAACACGATCGGAAATATAGAAACAAAGGAGTTCCGGTGTTTTCCTTGCTGGGCACATTCACTTCACATGCTGATGGGGGAAAAAAAAATTATGACAGCCTTTCTGAACCGAAGATACTTAGTTCCTCATCATCCCTCCTCTTCCTCTCAGAAGCTCAGACCCAGGAGTTGCATAGCATTCATTAGGCTTTTACTAATATATAGGTTTGCCTGACCAACAAGGAAATCAGGAAAGTGAGAAAAGAAAACATCTGAAATTGTACACACATGAAAGAGCATGTTTACTTGGATAAAACATTTTACTGGAATAAAAATACTAGGATAAAAATATTTATCAAATTTCTAGGTAATGAACGTAACTATCAAAATGACCTTCATTTGCATGACTTAACCTCCAAGTTTGTAGAATACAGGCCATAAACAAATGCACATGATAAAATAGGATCAGGGAGTAGTCAGCTCCTGAACAGCCCGATAGCCCAGAGAAAGAACATCCAGGTGATGGTGAGTGAATGTGAAAGTCGCTCAGTCTTGTCTGACTCTTTGAGACCATGGACTATACAGTCCATGGAATTCTCCAGGCCAGAATACTGGAGTGGGTAGCCTTTCCCTTCTCCAGGGGGTCTTCCTAACCCAGGGATCAAACCCAGGTCTCCTGCATTGCAGGCAGACGCTTTACCACCTGAGCCGCAAGGGAAGCCCAAGATTACTGGAGTGAAGAGCCTATCCTTCGCGACCCAGGAATCGATCCAGGGTCTCCTGCATTGCAGGCAGATGCTTTACCAGCTGAGCCACCAGGAAAGTCCAAGAATACTGGAGTGGTGAGTACTTCTTGGCAAATTTTGCTTGAAGATATAAACTCTAAAGTCATTATTTTGCATTTATAAATATTAGAAGCTTTGTTAACTCCTTACTTTCATATTGAAAAAAATTTTTCTTTTAATGGGCATGGTGCAAGACCTTAATTCATGAAGGAAGTTTTAGTTTTAATTTGACATTTTTTTAAAAAGTGTTTTGTTTTCTCTTTTTTGGCCAGTTTTAACAATTATAAGCTGATGGACTAAAAGGCCGAATGAGGACAGTAGCCACCAGTTAGAGAAGCGTGTCACCAGGTGGAGGACATGCTTCAAAAATCCAATTGGCCTGGTCATGAACTGTCAGTGAGAAAAGTCACTTTTTAGCTTAAGAATTGCCCTCATCACTCATGAGAGATGCTCAACATCACTAATCCTCAGGGAAATGCAAATCAAAACAGCAATGAGTTATCACCCCACACCTGTCAGAACTGCTGTCATCAAAAAAGAACACAAATAACAAATGTTGATGAGGATGTGGAGAAAAGGGAACCCTCATACACCGTTGGTAGGAATGTGAATTGGTGCAGCCAGTGTAGAAAATGGTCCAGGGGTTTCTCAAAAGACTAAAAATAGAATTATCATGCTGCTGCTGCCATATGACCCAGCAATTTCTCTCCCAT
>SJYV01054512.1:1418755-1451679 GCA_006410875.1 Neotragus pygmaeus | reverse complement strand
ACTTTTCACTTTCCTGCACTGGAGAAGGAAATGGCAACCCACTCCAGTGTTCTTGCCTGGAGAATCCCAGGGATGGGGGAGCCTGGTGAACTGCCGTCTATGGGGTCACACAGAGTCGGACACTACTTAAGCGACGCAGCAGCAGCAGCATTGAAACTGAAATGTGCTTCTATTCCCTTCAACTGAGCAGTGTAGGTCTAATACTCCACCCTAAGGCTTCTCTGGTAGCTTAGAGGTTAAAGCATCTGCCTCTAATGCAGGAGACCTGGGTTCGATCCCTGGGTCAGCAAGATCGTCTGGAGAAGGAAATGGCAACCCACTCCCGTATTCTTGCCTGGAGAATCCCATGGATGGAGGAGTCTGGTGGGCTACAGTCCATGGGATCGCAAAGAGTCAGACACAACTGAGGAACTTAACTAACTAATTAACAGGTAGTTTCACAGTTGTGCACAAAGACATATGGACAAAGGTGGTATGGCAGAGTGAAGGGTAATAGCAAA
Organism: Neotragus pygmaeus; assembly: GCA_006410875.1. Taxonomy (NCBI): domain Eukaryota; kingdom Metazoa; phylum Chordata; class Mammalia; order Artiodactyla; family Bovidae; genus Neotragus; species Neotragus pygmaeus. Next base: position 1,451,179 of record SJYV01054512.1, on the reverse strand, counting down.
CTATTGGAAACAACTTAGGTGTTCATCAGTATGGAACTGGTTAAATAAATTATGGTATTTCCATACGCGAGAATAAAGTGCAGTGAGGTGGTTCAGTGGTTAAGGATCGGCCTGCCAATGAAGGAGACATGGGTTCAGTCTCTTGGCTGGGAAGATCCCCTGGAGAAGGAAATGGCAACCTGCTCCAGTATTCTTGCCTGGGAAATCTCATGGACAGAGGAATCTGGTGGGTTGCAGTCCTTGGGGTTACAAAATAGCTGGACACAACTTAGTAACTAAACAACAATAATAATGAGATGGTATTTCAATAAATACCAATTTGGAACATCTTCTGAGATACATAGAGAAGTGAGGAAAACAAAACTCACAACAGTGTGTAACATACTCCTATTTGTCCAAAGAAGGAGGGGCAAGTATAAATACTCTGCATATATATGTTTGGAAGATACATAAGAAATGAGTAATCTTCCTTATTTCTGGAAAATAGGAAACTGCAGGCAGGGAATGTGGAAAGGTTTACTTTTCATATATAACCTTTATAGGCTTTGAATATTTTACTATGTCATATATAAGCTATTCAAATATTAAAAATTAAAAATCCATCAAATATTTAAAATTATATCAAACTCCATTATGAATTTTGACATGGCTTCATGAAAAAATACTTGCTAAGAGATGGAGTAGAGATACTTAAGAATGTACCTAATCCTGTTAAAATTGCATGTTTCAAGGAAATGAAAAGTTTCTGATAAAACAGATAATGATTAACACGATCGGAAATATAGAAACAAAGGAGTTCCGGTGTTTTCCTTGCTGGGCACATTCACTTCACATGCTGATGGGGGAAAAAAAAATTATGACAGCCTTTCTGAACCGAAGATACTTAGTTCCTCATCATCCCTCCTCTTCCTCTCAGAAGCTCAGACCCAGGAGTTGCATAGCATTCATTAGGCTTTTACTAATATATAGGTTTGCCTGACCAACAAGGAAATCAGGAAAGTGAGAAAAGAAAACATCTGAAATTGTACACACATGAAAGAGCATGTTTACTTGGATAAAACATTTTACTGGAATAAAAATACTAGGATAAAAATATTTATCAAATTTCTAGGTAATGAACGTAACTATCAAAATGACCTTCATTTGCATGACTTAACCTCCAAGTTTGTAGAATACAGGCCATAAACAAATGCACATGATAAAATAGGATCAGGGAGTAGTCAGCTCCTGAACAGCCCGATAGCCCAGAGAAAGAACATCCAGGTGATGGTGAGTGAATGTGAAAGTCGCTCAGTCTTGTCTGACTCTTTGAGACCATGGACTATACAGTCCATGGAATTCTCCAGGCCAGAATACTGGAGTGGGTAGCCTTTCCCTTCTCCAGGGGGTCTTCCTAACCCAGGGATCAAACCCAGGTCTCCTGCATTGCAGGCAGACGCTTTACCACCTGAGCCGCAAGGGAAGCCCAAGATTACTGGAGTGAAGAGCCTATCCTTCGCGACCCAGGAATCGATCCAGGGTCTCCTGCATTGCAGGCAGATGCTTTACCAGCTGAGCCACCAGGAAAGTCCAAGAATACTGGAGTGGTGAGTACTTCTTGGCAAATTTTGCTTGAAGATATAAACTCTAAAGTCATTATTTTGCATTTATAAATATTAGAAGCTTTGTTAACTCCTTACTTTCATATTGAAAAAAATTTTTCTTTTAATGGGCATGGTGCAAGACCTTAATTCATGAAGGAAGTTTTAGTTTTAATTTGACATTTTTTTAAAAAGTGTTTTGTTTTCTCTTTTTTGGCCAGTTTTAACAATTATAAGCTGATGGACTAAAAGGCCGAATGAGGACAGTAGCCACCAGTTAGAGAAGCGTGTCACCAGGTGGAGGACATGCTTCAAAAATCCAATTGGCCTGGTCATGAACTGTCAGTGAGAAAAGTCACTTTTTAGCTTAAGAATTGCCCTCATCACTCATGAGAGATGCTCAACATCACTAATCCTCAGGGAAATGCAAATCAAAACAGCAATGAGTTATCACCCCACACCTGTCAGAACTGCTGTCATCAAAAAAGAACACAAATAACAAATGTTGATGAGGATGTGGAGAAAAGGGAACCCTCATACACCGTTGGTAGGAATGTGAATTGGTGCAGCCAGTGTAGAAAATGGTCCAGGGGTTTCTCAAAAGACTAAAAATAGAATTATCATGCTGCTGCTGCCATATGACCCAGCAATTTCTCTCCCATGTTTATATCTTTAAAAAAAAAATCAAAAACACTAATTCAAAAAGATACACGCACTGCAGTGTTCATAGCAGTATTATTTACAGTTGACAAGATATAGAAGCAACCTAAGTACCCATCAGTAGATGGATGGATAAAGAAGATACAGTGTATATATAAAATTTGCCATTTGCCTGGATGGACATGGAGGGCATTATGCTAGGTGAAATAAGTCAAAGAAAAAGACTGCATGACATCACTTACATGTGGAATCGAAAAAAAATACAAGGAACTAGTGAATATAGCAGCAGACTCAGATACAGAGAACAAACTAGTGGTTACCAACGGGACAAGGGAAAGAGGGAGGAGCAATTTTATAGAGATAGGGGATTCAGAGGTACAGACTATTAGGTTTAAAATAAGCTACAAGGATATATTGTACAACACAGGAAGCACAACCACTATTTTATAATAGCTATAAATGGAGTACACCCTTTAAAAATTCTGAATCACTGTATCATACACCTATAATTTATATCATAATATACATCAACTATACTTCAATCTAAAAATAAAAGAATTGTCTTTATCAAAGTTTAATTACATTCCACAAGTTGTTGGACGTTTTCTTGGGCATATTCCACGCTGGTAGAACTTAACCGACTCTAAAGGCAACTTAGCAGAAGATGAAAAGCATATGCTCCCCAGCACACACAGGTGGCTGCATTTTAAAGAACTGAACTGTTGCCAGAGACAGACAGCAATTTCTATGGGAGAAACACAAGGAGAGAAGAAAAGGAAAAGCAAGAGATAATGAAAAGAGGATACATCAGAGGATTAAAAAAAAAATTAATTTCCTCTAGAGAAGCCATCTCCTCCCCTTCCTTCCTGCCTCATAGCTCCTCCAGACACCAGACTCAAGTCTCACCTCCATTCACCTAATAGAAACCATTTCCACCCCCTCCTCTCCACTTGAATCTGTCTCAGGCGTTCTACCCTAAACTTGAATGGTTTTTCTCCCTCTGCCTTGAAGTCGTTTGCTGAACGTCTCTGCATGCATGGGGCTGCACAATGGCAGATGAGTTAACTCATGATTCATCATCAAGCTCACAGCTGAGTAAGTGTTTGATGGCCCTTGACTCTGAAGCTTGAACTCAGAACAGAACAGACTTCAACATAATCTATCGTGACACAAAAGTCCTACCTGTTGTACTGACTAGAACTTAGGCTAATGGCTGAACGGAAGTATCTCCTCCCACTTTGGTTATTACTATTTCTATTCACAGATTTTCTGCAGCTCCAAAACACTATGTATTTGGCATTTGCATTGCTTCCTGTGATTCAACTAAAACATGTGTCATCTATAACATGGAGGGTTAGAAATGGTCTTATACAGTTTTATCAATCTATGATTCTGTACATGGGGTAACACAAAATCAGAATAGCCTCAGTAAATTAGTAGCTCACTGATTCTATAACATATTTATTGAATGCTTAGTATGTGTCAGATGCTGTACAAGGCCCTTAGGATAAAAAAATGTGAACAAGACATAGATCTTGCTTTAAAATTGCAAGACACTGAACATGAGTGTTGAATTGAAGGAAGGGCTGAGGAAAGCTGGTCACAGAAATAAACAATTGGCTAAAATAAGGGTGATCCTTGCTATGGCAGAACTACACCTCCCATGGTGGAATAGCACAAAGGAAGGAAACTTAAAACTCGGGGTCAGAGAAGATCTCTGGGAACAAGAGCGTTGTGAGAGAAATCACTAAGTTGTAAATGCTGTCTATCAGAGAAGGGTGAGCAAGTAACAGAGCATCCAGAAGGCATGAGCCTGCTCTGGAGAGAACTGACCAGCAGGACCCATTTGTCCACTGATTTTCTCCAGTTTTGTTTTTGTTTTGTTTTGTTTTGTTTTGTTTTTGGCCACACTATACAGCATGCATGGATCTTAGTTCCACAACCAGGGATGGAACCTGTGCCTCTTGCAGTGAAGCCCAGGTTCTTAACCACTGGACCGCCAGGGAAGTCCTTGCCCCAGACCTGCTTTACCACGCGCCATCAGTGGATGCTTGTTGAATGAATAAATGTTGATGACTAATGTTGTTTTTCTATACATCTGTAACATAAAGTGGAGGGGGGGGCGGAGAAAAATGTTAAAGAACAAGGTTTTAGGAGTAATATGGTCATAAAGAGATATATGCCTCCTGGAAAGGAGTTTGCAGTTTATTCTACAGGTGGGTTTCCCAGGTGGCACAGTGGTAGAGAATCTGCCTGCCAATGCAGGAGATGCAAGAGACATTGGCTCAATTCCTGGGTCAGGAAAATCCCCTGGAGTAGGAAATAGCAACCTGCTCCAGTACTCTTGCCTGGAACATTCCATAGAGAAGCCTGGAGGGCTACAATTCCTGAGGTCGCAAAGAGTCAGACATGACACACACACACTGTGGGTAACACAAAGCAGTGAAGAATTATCCACAGAAACAGACTTGGAAACATTCATCATCACTTTTCCCAAGAGTAAAATGCTATGAGTCTCTGCCTGTCCTGCCTCAGTCCCCAAGAGCACATGTGACCGTACCTGGAAGCATCCTTTGAGCACGACTCTGCTGGTACATCCTTCTTTGATGGAACGTTTCTGTAAGAAGTTCAGAAGGATGAGCAGACTGTGTGGGTTGGTACAAAGTACAGCCATATCCTTGATATAATCCTAACACCTTGGGGAAGGGGAGGGTCTGTCATCTTCCTCAAAGAATGAAAATCCTTGGAAGCTCTATCATACTGAATGAAGTAAGTCAGACAAAGACAAGTATCATACACCACTTATATATGGAATCTAAACAAATGATACAAATGAACTTATTTATAAAACAGACCCGTAGACTTCAGAAACAAACTGATGATCACCAAGGGGAAAGATGGGGGGAGGGATAAATTAGGATTTTGAAATTAGCATGTATGCACTCCTATATAAAAAATACTCAACAAGGACAATACTGTACACCACAGGGAAATTTATGAAGCAATGTATATGGGAAAAGAAGATAACAGAATGGATATATGCATATGTATAACTGAATTACTACTGTACACCTGAAACTAACACAACATTGTAAATCAACTATACTCTGCTGCTGCTGCTGCTAAATCACTTCAATCATGTTCAACTCTGTGCGACCCCAGAGACGGCAGCCCACCAGGCTCCCCCGTCCCTGGGATTCTCCAGGCAAGAACATTGGAGTGGGTTGCCAGGGCCTTCTCCAACTACAATCTAGTATAAAGCAAAAACTAAATTCAGTTCAGTTCAGTCGCTCAGTCATATCCGACTCTTTGTGACCCCATGAATCGCAGCACACCAGGCCTCCTTGTCCATCACCAACTCCCGGAGTTCACTCAGACTCATGTCCATCGAGTCAGTGATGCCATCCAGGCATCTCATCCTCTGTCGTCCCCTTCTCCTCCTGCCCCCAATCCCTCCCACCATCAGAGTTTTTTCCAGTGAGTCAACTCTTCACATGAGGTGGCCAAAGTACTGGAGTTTTAGCTTTAGCATCATTCCTTCCAAANTCACATTCCAGGATGTCTGGCTCTAGGTGAGTGATCACACCATCGTGATTATCCGGGTCATGAAGATCTTTTTGTATAGTTCTTCCATGTATTCTTGCCACCTCTTCTTAATATCTTCTGCTTCTGTTAGGTCCATACCATTTCTGTCCTTTATCGAGCCCATCTTTGCATGAAATGTTCCCTTGGTATCTCTAATTTTCTTGAAGAGATCTCTAGTCTTTCCCATTCTGTTGTTTTCCTCTATTTCTTTGCATTGATTGCTGCAGAAGGCTTTCTTATCCCTTCTTGCTATTCTTTGAAACTCTTCATTCAGATGGGACTATCTTTCCTTTTCTCCTTTGCTTTTCGCCTCTCTTCTTTTCATAGCTATTTGTAAGGCCTCCTTAGAGAGCCATTTTGCTTTTTTGCATTTCTTTTCCATGGGGATGATCTTGATCCGTGTCTCCTGTACAATGTCACGAACCTCAGTCCATAGTTCATCAGGCACTCTATCAGATCTAGATCCTTAAGTCTATTTCTCACTTCCACTGTATAATCATAAGGGATTTGGTAGGTCATACCTGAATGGTCTAGTGGTTTTCCCTACTTTCTTCAATTTAAGTCTGAATTTGGCAATAAGGAGTTCATGATCTGAGCCACAGTCAGCTCCTGGTTTTATTTTTGTTGACTGTATAGAGCTTCTCCATCTTTGGCTGCAAAGAATATAATCAGTCTGATTTCGGTGTTGGCCATCTCGTGATGTCCATGTGTAGAGTCTTCTCTTGTGTTGTTGGAAGAGGGTGTTTGCTATGACCGGTGCATTTTCTTTGCAAAACTCTATTAGTCTTTGCCCTGCTTCAGTCTGTATTCCAAGGCCAAATTTGCCTGTTACTCCAGGTGTTTCTTGACTTCCTACTTTTGCATTCCAGTCCCCTATAATGAAAAGGACANAGTCTGAATTTGGTAATAAGGAGTTCATGATCTGAGCCACAGTCAGCTCCTGGTCTTGTTTTTGTTGACAGTATAGAGCTTCTCCATCTTTGACAGCAGAGAATATAATCAATCTGATTTTGGTGTTGACCATCTGGTGATGTCCATGTGTAGAGTCTTCTCTTGTGTTGTTGCAAGAGGGTGTTTGCTATGACCAGTGCATTTTCTTGGCAAAACTCTATTAGTCTTTGCCCTGCTTCATTCCGCATTCCAAGGCCAAATTTGCCTGTTACTCCAGGTGTTTCTTGACTTCCTACTTTTGCATTCCAGTCCCCTAGAATGAAAAGGACATCTTTTTTGGGTGTTAGTTCTAAAAGGTCTTGTAGGTCTTCATAGAACTATTCAACTTCAGCTTCTTCAGCATTACTGTTTGGGGCATAGACTTGGATAACTGTGATATTGAATAATTTGCCTTTGAAACGAACAGAGATCATTCTGTCGTTTTTGAGATTGCATCCAAGTACTGCATTTTGGACTCTTTTGTTGACCATGATGGCTACTCCATTTCTTCTGAGGGATTCCTGCCTGCAGTAGTAGATATAATGATCATCTCAGTTAAATTCACCCATTCCAGTCCATTTTAGTTCGCTGATTCCTACAATGGCAACATTCACTCTTGCCATCTCTTGTTTGACCACTTCCAATTTGCCTTGATTCATGGAGCTGACATTCCAGGTTCCTATGCAATATTGCTCTTTAGAGCATCGGACCTTGCTTCTGTCACCAGTCACATCTACAGCTGGGCATTGTTTTTCTTTGGCTCCATCCCTTCATTCTTTCTGGAGTTATTTCTCCACTGATCTCCAGTAGCATATTGGGCACCTACTGACAGGGGAGTTTGTCTTTCAGTATCCTATCTTTTTGCCTTTTCATACTGTTCATGGGGTTCTCAAGGCAAGAAGGGGTTTGCCATTCCTTTCTCCAGTGGACAACATTCTGTCAGACCTCTCTACCATGACCCGCCCGTCTTGGGTTGCCCCACAGACATGGCTTAGTTTCATTGAGTTATTAATAAGTAAAACTGGAAGAAAAAAAAAAAAGAAAATAGTTGGAGGTTAATTTACAGGAATCTATTGTGTCTACCTTTCCAATAAGGACATACCTGGGCCAGCTCCATGACCAGCCTTTTGCTGTTCAGTTGCCAAGTCGTGTCTGATGCTTTGTGACCTCATGGACCGTAGCCCATGAGTGGGGTCTGGCCTGAGTCTCTGGGTTGCTCATGAGGGCAGTCCCAGGGGGAGCAGTTCTACCACTGGTGGTTCTACTAGGAGGCATTCCTCAAATGACTGTCCACGGAGCCACCTAGGATGGATTCAGACAAACTCGTAGTAAATAGGGTTGGTCAAGGCAGGAAAGTGGTGGCTTGGTGCTTCCGATGAAGAGGGGTAAAGTGGGGTGTTATCAGAGTTGCTCAGGGACAAGAGTGAGATGGTGTAAGATGTACCTTGTGAGGGCTGGGAGTCTGAGTGCCTGCTCTAGGGCAGCCTTGCAAGGGTTGAGCTGCTCTCCTCCCAGTGTGTGGATATGCAAACCAGAAACACAGAAACCAGAAATTTCTGAAAACCAGAAATACCTGGTAAAATACAAAGACCCAAAATTGGAACACACCCAAAGAACAGAGAACCTGAGGGAGACAAAGTTTTAAAAGACCGACCACTTGCCAAGGCTCTTAGTTCCCAAACCCAATTCCCAGATTCCCAGATGCTATACATCTTTGTTTCATAAAACTCTGTACCACTGTGTGGAGGAGGATGTACAAGGTTTGTGCCCTGGAGGGTGATGACCGACACTGTCCACACACCTAGAGTACTTACAAAGGCTATGATCAGAGACAACGACATGATGCTCTGCAAGGAAGGGTGTAAATACTAAATGTACACGAGTACACAGTTCAGGCATTGAGACACAGGAAAGGCAAAAGTGACGTGTATCTACTGACATCCAGTCCTTCCAAGTCTCTAGAAAAAACATCCTCATCTTGGGTAAAATCTCCATGCTTGCCTGTCATTTCTTCACCACCACCCTCCAAACCTCAAGATAATTTCTTGTCTGGACGCTTCATTCAATCAGCTTTATGGTTCTCTGATACCTTAGAGACAACATTCAACCTGAAATCTCCCTATTATAGTGAACAAAGCTAGAGTGTAAAGTCACAAAGATCTTTGGAGAAATTTTTAGATGATATTTCCTTTCTTTTTTACACCTTATAACATGAGAAATAAATTAGGTTCTTAGTTTCAAGTATTCCAAACCAAAATAGAAGATAAGTACCTCTTCTCACCTTTATTTTGAGATGTTGTCATTTGTGAATAATATTTTAAGGTTAAGAATCAGGAAATTATATAATTAACACCCTAGTAAAGCTCGTTTATGGTTCAGAGGAGTTTCCATGTAGGTTATAGCACATTCTCAACAGCTCCATTTTCACATGCACATGTCAACGAAAAAAGAAGCAATGACTGGGTTACAGACCACAGGACAGCTGAAGGGCAAATCATAAACAGTATCAGAGGCAAAGGAATTTACAGCCAGGGCATGCCACTTTATTATCAGTCATACATGTTGCTGCCTACTGTAGTATCCACTTAAAAGACTGTATTCCAGATTCCAAATTATAATTACCCAACTATGTATCACCTGGTTCAAGAGTTATAGGCAAAGAGACTTTGGATGATTAAATTATGCCTAAAACACTTGTCTTAAAATTTGACTCTTTGTTGTTTAAAAAGAGAGAAAACACCTTATTTTTAGAAGGGGAGAAAACCCAGAAGATGTTAATAATGGTAGCATTCAAGTCGAGTTACTTTATTTGGTGTCACGTGCTATGTTCATTTCTGTTTTCCTGCAGAAGAGGAAGGCTCACTGAAGGTTGATCTGGTATTTTCTCTCTCAGTGCTGTGGGCTCTTTTCTTTGCCACCTCTCTCTGACAAATAGACATACACTGTTACTTTCTGAGCATGCTCAGAGGCAGCGGCTTCAGCAGAAGTCCCCTTTTCTGAACTCCACAGATTGAACCAGGGACCCATTAGAGAAGACAGCTTTGGCATGGGATTCAGGAGCTGGGCTTCTAGTCCTGGCTCCTCCATCAGCTTCCACATGACCTTGAAGATGCCATCACCACTCTGGGGCCTGAGTCTTCATGTCAGATTGAGAGAGGGCTGAACGGGATGATCTCAAGGATCCCCTCCTACCCCTCATATCATCATCTCTGGTTATAGAAAAGAACAGTCATCGAGAGAACAGAGAACAAAGGTAAGAGACAGTGGTCTGGAAGAAAACTAGTTCAAGCTGAAAATCCAGGCCAGCAATGTAATTCAAAAAAAAAAAAAAAAAAAGCAGGTGGTGGAATTGCAAGAGCCTATTTTTCAGTTTCACAGTTTCCATCTCAGATCTCGGAACGCCAGCATCTCCAGTCTTTTCTCCACATTGGCGTCTCTGACTCCAAGTCAGCCCCGAGCCCAACCATTGGCTCCCAAAATCCCTAGCTAGGGCTGCTTCTGGTCCCCACGTGTCTCTCTTCAAACGTTCCCTTCCTCTCACACCAACTCATCAACAGTACACGGAGTGAAGGGGCTGAGAAAAAATGAAGGGAATGTGCAGACACGCAGCAATGACACAGTGAAGGGGGGAGGAAATCTTGCATCACAAAGGAATCCACAGTGAACAGAGAGGAGCAAATGGATGACTATGAATTGAAGGTCTGAGACAAGCCTCATCCCCCTCGGTGGGTAAATATCAGAAAATACCCAGAGGAGGAGAAGGAGGGAGGAAGCCCTAAAGAGAGTCAGCTTCCCAGGAATGATTGAAAAAACTCAAGAAATGGGGGGAAAAAATTGAATCCAAAAGAGAATATATTATCCACTCCCAAGGGAAGACCCTGACGACCCACTCCTGGCATCACTCAAATCCAAGCAAGTCCAGGCATCAGAGAGACACACCAGAGGGATCAGGTGATAGGGCTACGTGACTTAACAAGTCTTTCCTTGCCCATCTATGCTGGTCCCTGGGTGGGAGCCACAGCAAGGGCCCAAGGGCTCCTCGAACATGAATAAAATCAGCGTAATCAATTGGACCTTGGTTGATGGCGCAGGGTATTAAATTGCTAGTTTGGGCCAAGGGTATAGCAATATACAAGTGTGTTTTCTCTGCGGGTACTCAAGTTTTCCATTGCCATAAAAGCAAACGGCTTCTTGACAATAAACAGCCATGTTTCTTAAGAAGATTTGGATCCTTGTGGGATTTTCAGGTGGCTGATGGGGCATGTTTGGGGAAGGGAGGCATTTTACATTGCATCCATCTAACTAAACATAAGGATGTAAACACATATTTTTCTGACCTAGATAAAAATAACATCAGGAGAAGATTCTGACAAAGACCACAGCACTTCAGCCCAAATGGAAGTGGTGACTATCTGCAGACAGTGTAGCCCATGTCCCCTTCACCACAAATAGCTCCTGTGAGTGCCCTACTAAGAAAAGGAGACTGGTGGCCTCATCTGTGATATCACAGAACAGCCAGGCATGCTGGAGCCCATCCAAATGTATCCCTGATCCTCCCAGAGGACGGTACCCCGTGACAGGACAGTCTCTGTTTTTAGAGACAGGGAACTCCCAGAGCGAGATAAAACAGATTTGCAAATGAATTCTGCTCTGACATGGAAGCACCAAAGAAACTAGCTACCGAAGCAAAACAACTCAGGCAGCAACCCCCAGCCCAGGCCACTGGCTCCCCAGTCCCTGGGATGGGTTTTTCTGTTGCTGTTGTGGAGCAGGTCAGTTCCCAGTTAACAAGAATTCCAGATTCACTTTCCTTGCAGGTTCTAACCAAGCTCCACCTGACTGATGAGTTCTTAGATTCTAACAACCTTTCTGCAAGAATGGCGTGCCTTCCAGGATGAAACCTGATCACCATCTTAAATAGCTTGGATCTTAATGAAAGGTTATAAGAGACAATACAAGAAGTTTCCTCCCTACAAATCCAAATTTAGGGCCCAATAATTCACTCCAAAGAAATCAGACCGACTCAAAGCTATCCCTGGGTTCATTAGAGCTTCAGTATCATACCTACTGCTGAGCTGATGACAGGCAGGGATTTTACAGAAAATCAGTGAATCCAATTAGCTCCAGGGGTCCCCAAGTCAAGCGCTCCCAGGCTACAAATTATTGGTGAAATTTCTAGACACAGATTGACAACTGGAGCCAGGACAGCCTTCTCCTCACCTTTGGAACTTGATTAGGGAGCACGTACCCTAGCCAGCTTTCTAATTTACAATAGAAAAAACAGTGCATCCTAGGAATTTCGTCACCTCACGGGCTCATGCTCAGGGGACTGGCATATGCTTACACTAATGAACCCCAAACAAACTCGTCAGAGATGTTCACATTACGCACTTGTAGGAACATACATATCCAGGCACCCAGACTGTACAAAAATCATTATCGTGGTACAATTATATAGTTGTTGGCTGATGATGGAGTCACTTTGAGATTCTCTCGGAAAATTCCAGGCACCAGTCTTGCAATAAAGGACTTAAGAGTTCACTTGTGTTTTATACCATTCATTCTCAAACTGTTTCCTTAAAATAACAGGGCTCCAGAAGCCAGGCCAAAATATTCCACAAGTAGTGTCCAACAACGTCAGGCAGAGACAACTGCTAGGAAAAAGATGGAGTTATGATTGTCAAGTGGGTTTCCTCACATATATCTTTCTTAAATCCTTGATGCCTGTTCCCCACAAGGCCTTTACAAATACACTGGCAGATGACAACGTGAGTGAACAAATAGCAAGGAGTCAAGGAAACTCAGTAACAGAGGACCCTGCTGATTCAACAGCTTGTTTCTCTTCCCCTGTAGGTATGTGCTCATGGTGGTGGTTTTATATCACTAACATGTCACACACCTGTGTTCAGTTTTTCAAGTTTAGAGGAGGGGCAGTGTCTCTACCCCCAGCTCAACCAACTGTTTAAAAATATCTGTCTTGGGACTTCCCTGGTGGTCCAGTGGTTAAGACTCCACGCTGCCACAGCAGGGGTGCAGACTCGGTCCCCAGATGGGGAATGAAGATCCCACATGCTGCACGGTGTAGCCAAGAAAAATAATTTAAAAACTTTAAAAAGTCTATCCTACCTTAATAGGAGGAAAAGAGCACACACACACCCCCGCTACCTACTCATCGGGGACTTTAACTTCACCCCTTGTCTTTCTCGGTAAGAAAAACAAGATGGAAGGAGATTCGGTTGGTCCGTCCCTTTCTGCATAATCTAAAGCAGGGGCAAGCTTTCTCTGTAAAGGCCCAGCTAGTAAATATTTCAGACTTTGTGAGCAGCATGTTCTGTTCCAACTAAGTAACTGCTGTTGTAGTACAAACACAGGCATAGAAAATATGTGACTAAATGAGAATTATGTGCTCTGATAAGGTTTTAATTATTGACACGGAAATTGGAATTTTATATAATTTTCATGCCATATCTTTTTAAAAATCACTTCTAAATACAAAACACACACACACACACATTTGACTCACAGGCCAAAATTTACTGACTTACCCTAAGGTCTAGTTAGTAGTTTATTGCTCAGTCGTGTCCGACTCTTTGTAACCCCATGGATTGTAGCCTACCAGGCTTCTCCCTCCATGGGATTCTCCAGACAAGAGTACTGGAGTGGGTTGCCACTTCATTCTAGCTGCTTTCAAATACATCCTTGATCACTAGGGAAGAGAGTGCCTGACTCTCTGATTTTGGTCCTTGACTAGGTTACGTCCACTGAATTGGCTTTGCTGCAGTTCCATCAAACTATTAATACACAAAGAAAGCTGTAGAAATGGCAGATGAACTTTCTTCTTGAAGGAAATGTTAGATAGAAGCACAATAATGCATCCGACATGACAAGGAGTTGATTTGAGTGAAGTAGAACCACGAGCCCAGGAAAAGAGGGTATAGGCATCACCTTACAGTCACTGGGAGTGCTTATTAGAATGACAGTTTAGAGGGCTTCACTTAGAACCTCTGGATCATCTTCTTTCAGGCATGGAGAATGGTCATCTGCATTTTAAATGAGATCCTTGGATAACTCTTTGAAACGGTAAAAGTTGAATAACATCTCCAAAAGAGCTCTGCTAAGGATAATTGGGAATACATAATTCCAGGTTATAACACCAATTACTGAAGAATTTGGAGAAAGTGAACCTAGAGAGAGGGAGCCACTGGGGAAACGGAGAAGGTTCTTGGCATACATGAAGATGAGATCAGCCCCAAGACTCATTTGTCTGCATTCAAATCTTGGCTCTGCAGGTTACTAGCTGCAGGTTACTAACCTTGGGCCAGTCACTTAACCTCTCGGTAAGTACCTTCATTCTAATTGATGTCACCCATTGTAGAAGGAGGATGTTGATAAGCAAACATTTGCTGGGAAGATTCTGTGAGTGCCTGTAAGCTTTTAGAATAATTCCCGCTTTCACAACCCCTCTCTGTCCAATCAGACACTTTTTAATGCCTTTCCCAATGTCTCCTGTTATTTCTCTTTCTTTTCCTCTCCTAGTCAGCTATTTTACCCTCTTGGAAATAAAAACACGACATTATAGAACCAAAGTGGAGAAAGCGAAGCTGATCCTGGTTGAAGGTGTCAGGGTCAGATTGAAGAGATTAGGAGGAGGCTTGGAGGGAGATAAACTTTGTTACCTTGAAGCCACACTACAGTGAAAACCCCACAATATAATACGTAGTATCCTGACCAGGTGTGGCTGAAGGCACTTTCGCTTCCTTAATGGACTGGGATGAATTCTGATGACACACCTGTACACCAAGACCAGTTTTCGGATGTCCAGCTTGAGTCCAGCTGAGTCCTCACTGCCCCTTATGGCCCAGCAGCAGCAGTGTCGACATTAACCCGGAGGATGTGTACACTCAATGAGTATCATCTTACTACAAGTACACATTAAGTATAATAAGTACTTTCCAAAGGACTTCCCTGGTGATCCAGTTGCTAAGACTCTGCACTCCCAAAGCAGGGGAAAGGGGGTTCCATCTCTGGTTAAGGAACTAGAGCCCACATGTCATAACCAAGAGTTCTTGAGCTACAACCAAAGATCCCACAACCAGCGAACTGAAATCCAGCATAGCCAGCTAAATAATAAGTACTTTTCAATCATTAGCAATCATTTCACTAGGTTTTTGGCACATACAATGCCTTAAGGAAACAAAAGGTAAGAGTGACTTGATAGAAGTGTTGCGTGTATATTTCAGTGTATGTAGGGAGTGGGAATACTGCCCCAAGGTGATAACATCCATTCTTCGGAGGCAAAAGAATCTCAGCATTATACAGTAGTTTATAGTCAACCAGGGGCTCCCCTGGTAGCTCAGGGGAGAATCCACTTGCAATGTGGGAGACCCAAATTCAACCCCAGTGTAAGGAAGATCCCCTGGAAGAGGAAAGAGCAACCCACTCCAGAATTCTTGCCTGGGCAATCCCATGGACAGAGGAGACTGGCATTCTATAGTCCATGGGGTCGCAAAACAGTCAGACACAATTTAGCACCTAAACAGCAATGGCCATCTGGAGGGCCACAGCACATTGGCAGGTATACAGTACATCTGAAGCTTAAAATGTTATGGGGAAAAGGAGCAATTGAGAAAAAAGTGAAAGGGAAGTCGCTCAGTCGTGTCCGACTCTTTGCAACCCCATGGACTGCAACCTTCCAGGCTCTGTCCATGGGATTTTCCAGGCAAGAGTACTAGAGTGGGTTGCCATTTCCTTCTCCAGGGGATCTTCCTGACTCAGGGATTGAACCCGGGTCTCCCGCATTGCAGGCAGATACTTTACCCTGTAAGTCACCAGGGAAACCCAATTGAGATAAAAGGGGTCTAAAACTCTTGGCAGGGTGGTGTAGGAGAAGATTAATGAATTAATCTTGAAATATTGATGCAAATTTGGTGGCAGAGAAAACTCAGGATGCTCAGATAAAAAGAACCACTAAAATAAACCCGATGCCTGCTGAAGATTCCGAGGAGGGCCTCAGAGTTTCTGGAAGACATCGTCATTGGCAAAAGTTTTAAGACAGGCCATGATGGGGTGAAATTAAAGCAATGCATCGTCAAGTACACTCCATTGTGTTGCCAGTTAGCTCCGAGCCTGATTCTAAAGAGCCTTATCGCTGGAAACTGAGAAATCTTTTTTTTTTTTTCAAGAGAAAATCCACTCTGTATTCTTGAATTAAAAATTATGCCCCATGAATTCTGAACGATAACAATAGCTACAATAAAATGATTGAGATGCCCAAATTCATCTAATCACACATTCTGTCTGGCCTATTCAAGCACAAAAGAATGAGACCCAGCCTTTCTTCTCACTGCTATCTGTAAATAGGAAAGAATGTATGAAAGATTGTGATCAAGTTCTGTCGGAAACGCTCATATTTCCNCACGAACAGCTGCTGGCGAGAACACGTGAGCTTCCCACGTGTCCTGTCCATGTAAGCCTTCTGTCACGTGTCGTCAGGGTAGCCACGCTGCTTCCATGTCGGCTCAGCACTCCCAAAGCACGTGTCCTGAGACAGGGCTGGGCAAAATGTCGCCTGCCTTCTAGAGAAGAAATCGGCTGCAAATTTAGTTTATTAAACCAGGATACGAACACTGGGGTTTAAAAGAGCAGTATTAATATTCTGTTCAAATCATCTCCTGATTTCTATTTTGAAGGGCACCCTCCGACAGCTTGATTTTTATTACAGTGAAGAAAAAGAAAAACGGCTCCTTGCCATTAATCAAAAGAACTAAAAAAAAAAAAAAAAAAAAAAAAATAGGTCTCACTAAAAGCTGACTCTGACAAGTCCAAATGGAAAGTTTGATTTTTGTGAAGAGGTAAAAAATATCTTTCGAAATATTGCAATCAATTCTGAAAAACTTAATTTTTTTTTTCTCCATAGCTTTGCAGCTATTGGGATCGTCCATCTCGAAGGCTTCCCTGAGTGATTTCCTTCTGTCTCATGGCAGAAAATGAACTATTTAGCTCCACACATAATGGCAAACTCCATTTCAGCATAGCATTAGGCCCAGACTTGCTCAGACCCCGATCGATGCATTTGGTTAGGAAGCATCAGTCCTTCCCACAGTAGAGATGCTCACTGGAGATAAAGACTGGAGAGCATCCCTGATTTATGCCCTCTCAGCAGCGCACTGACAGGCCAGGCCCCAGGAAGCAGAGTGGAGGGCGACCAGAGGGTCCTTGGGGGAAATGCTGACCAGCAGGGACCCGGGATCACACCTCCAGACCAGCAGGACACAGCCCTGTTGCAGCACATCCTGCCCCGTGGGAACCCGGACTCTACATCCGGCTGAAGCAGGTC
Source organism: Neotragus pygmaeus (assembly GCA_006410875.1). Classification (NCBI taxonomy): domain Eukaryota; kingdom Metazoa; phylum Chordata; class Mammalia; order Artiodactyla; family Bovidae; genus Neotragus; species Neotragus pygmaeus. Next base: position 1,434,088 of record SJYV01054512.1, on the reverse strand, counting down.
TGTGAGCCACAGGGCTCTCCTGGAGCAGCTGAGGTGCCTGTCCCCGAGGCGGGCTCATGGGGCATTCATCAGGGGGCTGCGGCTTCTGCCCCTCTGTGCTCACTCCTTACAGCTTGCTTTGACCAACAGCTAGGATCGAAGCATCATTGCAGCTACAGCCCCCCAGGTGATGGGGCTCAGCCTAAGACACCCGGCAGATCGAATGCCTCACAGAACAAGTGGCAACAGAGAATTCTCCATAGCAGAGTTCTGGCCACAGGCAGCCCCCCGGTGCTGAGCAGCCCCTTCCGTTTGAGAATGCGGTACACCTAGGCCGGAGTCTGAGGTCCTTGCAGTTTCTGCCCATTCAGCATCTCCTCCAGTTCTTTTATCAGTTTTCCAGTCCTGGCGGAGGCCTGCTTAAGACCCAGATTTATTTCACAGGACAGGTCTGTAAAAAGGCATAAAAGAGAGAACTCTGCAATTATCATGCAGTTTTGCTGGAGAACTCTGAAACTCGTTGAACGTTTTGAGGGTAGCTGGGCTGTCGTCTATGGGGTCGCACAGAGTCGGACATGACTGAAGCGACTTAGCAGCAGCAGCAGCAGTGCCAGATCAACAGGCTTTAGTAAAGACCAAGGAGTAAGAGAAAAGTAGCCATCAGGAACATTCTAGCAGCCAAGCACAGATGACCCACCTAGGTCCACAGGGAGAAGGTATATATGTTCCTGGATCTATGCTTTTATATCTTCTCAGGTAAAAGTAAGTGTTAGTCGCTCAGCTGTGTCCAACTCTTTGCGATCCCATGGGCTGTAGCCCACTAGGCCCTTCTGTCCATGGGATTCTCCAGGCACGAACACGGGAGTGGATTGCCATGCCCTGCTCCAGGGGATATTACCCACCCAGGGATTGAAACTGCATCTATTATGTCTCCTGTGTTGACAGGCAGGTTCTTTACCACTAATCCACCTGGGAAGCCTGTAAAACAAACCACAAATAGCTTTTTGCTGCTGTTGTTTAATCTGCATGTAATACTTCATAGAGATGATTGGAACCAAAGAGTCAAACATCCAAAACCTTTAAATTCATGCTTGGCTGTTAAACAGAAAGAAAATAATTAAGGGGTAAAACAGGTTTCTCGAAAAAACTGACATCAAAACTGACATTGGAGTTCAAAAGGATCCATTTGGACAAACTCACACATCGAGCACAGGAGATGAAATGATTACTCGACTCCCTTTAAGGCATCTGCCCATAAGCTATTAATACAAGCACAGAGGATTCATATTTTCTGTCAGCAATTTCATACAGTATGAATGCTCTGAGGAAAATCATTGTTTAAATCAGATAACCCACGTGAGGGGTCCTGCACAGAGCAGGCAACTGAGGGAGGCTAGGCTCCTTCCTATGACTTGATAAGTTATTGTTGTTCAGTAGCTAAGTGGTGTTTGACTCTTTGTGACCGCATGGACTGCAGCACACCAGGCTTCCCTGCCCTTCACCATCTCCCAGAGTTTGCTCAAACTCATGTCCATTAAGTCGGTGATGCCATCCCACCATCTCTTCCCCTGTTGTCCCCTTCTCCTGCCTTCAGTCTTTCCAGCATCAGAGTCTTTTCCAATGAGTCAGCTCTTTGCGTCAGGTGGCCACGTTTTAGAGCTTTAGCTTCAGCATCAGTCCTTCTAATGAACATTCAGGGTTGATTTCCTTTAGAATTGACTGCTTTGATCTTCTTGCTGTCCAAGGGACTCTCTAGAGTGTTCTCCAACACCACAGTTTGAAAGCATCAATTCTTGGGCACTCAGGCTTCTTTGATAGGTTAACTTGCTATTTTAGAGGATAGCCACCAACACAGGGAAAAGGCCAATAACAAAATCCTCCTATGCACTCCCAGAAGACCTGTATTTATTCCAACACAGTGGCCTAGATATTCCCCCTCCGGTTTTGAGGTGAATTCTGATGAGAAGTATCGTTTGTGGCTATTTCAGGTAATCCATTTGCGATATTTTGCCAAGTCTCTCTTTTCCTTTTCTTGTTTTGATTTGGGTTTTCATAACAACAGCTGGGCTCTGAATCAGCTTCTTTTTGTTCCTTCTAAAGTGGCTGGAATCTGAGGGGGCTTTGAAAGATGCTTCTCCATTCCATTGATCAAAGATTCCCTCAGAACGGGTTTCCTCCCTATCTGTACATTCATCAAATCCTCCCCTTTTTCTCAAGCTCCAAGAGTGTTTTCTTTCCCGCCCTCTAGCCTGAAGTCCGAGTCCATATTAGGCAAGTTGATGGAGTGGTTCTGTTGTGAGGGAGACCCGGAGGGGCTTTCATCTCCAAGACCACAGATTCCATCTCCCGGCTAGCAAACTCATCAGGCTGTGCCTTATCTGTCCCCTCCGAGCCCCCTCATTGCGGGGTCAGAGTCCACACCTGAGACCTAGCAGTCACCAATCTGGCGTGTTTGTGGAGCAGTGACCTACACGGGGCAGCTCCCCCCTCCCCAGGGGGGACTTGACCCTTGAACACACATCCGGGATCCTTTTCCAAATGACAATTTCTCACTTTCTTTGCTGTCAGCCACTCAGCCATTTGTCTCCCGTGAGTCATTTTATCTTTTGCAATGAATTTTTATTGGGCAACTATAATTCTCTTAGACTTGAAGCTCTAATTAGGAATCATCTTAGTCATGTAAAACTTTGGTTTTTTGGTCAGAATAGCATTAGGTAGCCACTCTTTGACTCCACAGAACAAATGCTTTATTTATTCCATACACAGTGTTGCCTTCCTAATCGTATTCTAATTGCCTGCATTTGGACTCTTTCTGGCTTAGCCAGTCTTGTTCTGAGACTAGCCCCTCTAATTCACATTGAAGAAGTAAATAAATGGCTAGTATTTACAGAACTGAAACATTGCACCCGTCCTTTAAGAAAGGAAGAAAACTCAGCTTGGGAATCTGTTGCCTAGCAACATGGCAATAACTTTTCCCTCCATTTCCCAAACCAGTTGATAGCCTCCTGTTGGTTTGTCAGCATTCCAATGCAAAACTCCTCCCCCTACCACCACCTTTTTAAAATTAGGAATGAATGTTTGGTATTTTAGTTTCAGAGAATTGACTTAAACTATCACCACATTTTTTTTTTCTCAATTTCAAAGTCATCTTGATTCCCTCATTCTCACTAGGCCCCAGTTTGTTTTCCTTCCCTGATAAAAACTGCTCTTATCCTCCAATTAAGTAGTGCATCTAAGAACAATTTGCATATTTCTCAGAAAAGGACATCAGCCTCAAATAGAAGTTGAATAGATTTTAATTAATAATAATAACACCAGGCAATTAGATGGCAATTTATACTTTGCAAAATCCTTTCATGTCCACTCATTCATTGAATTCAACTTTTAGAAGCTCATCCAAGCTTCTTCCTTGGCTTATGACACCATGCTGAAACATTTCTGAACTTTGGTAGAGGTTGGTGGGATTCCCAACTTCAGTCTGGTCAGAGATCCAGAGGAAAATCAGAATCTTTCCTGTGCTCCTTTTTTTCTTTCTCCCACTTGAAGCTTGATTTTATAGGTGGTGAGCCAGGGAAAAGCCCAGTTTTTCTTGCTGCTTCCATTCCAGGCCCTCTGGGTCTTTGATGGAAAGCAGTGTCTCTGAGCACCCCGGACAATGGCTGAACTGAGAAGGCTCCCGGGCTCATCCTTATCTCGATGCGTTTTTCTGGCTATTCACGGCCTTTGAAATATGCTCCAGACAGAAAGTAAAGACACGCTCTGACAAAGCGTCTCCTTACAGCTTACAGCACATTTGCTGTCGGGCCACTGTGACCCAACTAGCTGTGCTAAGTGGTTCATGAGTTCTCGTTTTGACTCTGGTCCTTCTTGGCAGTTCTCTTCAAGTGAGCTTCCACTTGACTCCCAAATCCTGGGATAGTGTAAGGGGCTACAGAGCACAGTGATTCCTAGTCTTCATTCATTCCGTCAGGGAGCAGCTTCCGGGGAGGCTGGGCCCAGGTTCAGCACAATGAATAGACAAATCTATGAAAACCACCCATGTCTCCTCTGTTCAGTGAAAATACTCCGAGAGGTTTTGGTCTTTGCTTTCAGAGGTTGGAAACAAAGCTTCAGCACAACCAGTCTCAAAACTGCTCAGGGAATCAATGTAAAGATGTGAATAAATTAAACTAGATGAGGGAATTTTCACTTCGGAGGCCTGTGTTTAGACATCAACAAAATGTAAGAGAAACAAACGTGTTCTAAAATATCGAAATCCTTTGGCAGCTGTATTATTTGGTTTGTGTTTTAGTATATGTGAATATGTATATTTTAAGGTTCCAAATATGTAACGTTAAAAAAAAGAGAGAGAGAAAATATACTTAAATATTCACCCTGACATCCCACAGTGCTTTCACTGACCAAGTAAACCTTAGTAGAAATTATGCCTCTTTTATTCCTTTTTTTTTTTTCCTTAAGTCTTTCAAACCAGAAAAAGGATCTCCGGAGAGTTTCTCATCCTCCGTCATTTCCCCACATCCGGCAGCTGATCTAGTCACCGCCTTGAAGGGGCTCATCGCCTTAGAACGGGGAGTAACAGTGCGCATGCGTGCCTGCGGGACCAAGCACCCAGAAAGCATCCTTTACCAGGACGTAACACTGGACATCAGTCCTGGGTGTTCATTGGAAAGACTGATGTTGAAGCTGAAACTCCAGTACTTTGGCCACCTCATTCAAAGAGTTGACTCATTGGAAAAGACCCTGATTCTGGGAAGAATTGGGGGCAGGAGAAGGGGATGACAGAGGATGATATGGCTGGATGGCATCACCGACACGATGGACGTGAGTTTGAGTGAACTCCGGGAGTTGGTGATGGACAGGGAGGCCTGGCGTGCTGCAGTTCATGGGGTCGCAAAGAGTCAGACACGACTGAGCGACTGAACTGAACTGAACTGAACTGAACACTGGAGAAGGAAACGGCAGCCCAGTCCAGTATTCTTGCCTGGAGAATCCTGTGAACAGACGACCCTGAAGGGCTGCTGTCCATAAGTTTACACAGAGTCGGACACGACTGAAGGGATTTAGCATGCATTGGAGAAGGAAATGGCAACCCACTCCAGTGTTCTTGCCTGGAGAATGCCAGGGACAGAGGAGCCTGGTGGGCTGCCGTCTATGGGGTCACACCGAGTTGGACACGACTGAAGTGACTTAGCAGCAGAGGCAGCAGCAGCAATGTCCTGATGAAGGATGAGATCTGAACCCAAGTAAAACATCACCCTCTACTTCAAATATGATTAAGGATTTCTAGGTGGCAATATTGGACCATGACATCAAGTCCGGGCTCTCTCTCAGCTCTGGTCCCACACATCAGAAGCCAAGCTCGCCTCTCGGAGAGGAAGCCCTCTAAAATGGAGCTAGAGCCAGCGCCCAGGAGAGGTCTCAGGGAACAGGAGGCAGAAGAGTGAGGCTGCTGTTCTCCCTTCACCTCACATCCTGCTGGGTTAGTAGGAAAGTAGTTTGGGTCCAGAGGACAAGAGCATCCATCAGTGTCACGTATGATACTGGACGGTTGTGTTTAATACCTGCTTTTGCAGCGAACACCAGTAACAACATTCTGAGGAAGGTATGTCAGTTAACTGATGAAAGAAACTCCTAGAATGCAGCACCCTTCTCAGCTTTTGCAACTTAAGTGTTGGAGATTGGATTTTTAATCCCGATCTGGCTTCTCCCAAGACTTGCCCCCACTGTTGTGTTCTGTAGGTTCAGAAAAGCCTGTTCTTAGTGACCCTTCTTTTCTGTTCAATTTTTTTTTCCATTTTTGTAAAAAGAGCATAATATAAAACATACTACCATTACCATATTTAACTGTGCAGCTCAGTGGCACTAAGTACATCCACATTGTTTTGCAACTTTCATCATTTCCTGAATTTTTCACCATCCTAAACTGAAATTCTCTTCTCATTAAACATAACTCTCCCTCTCCCATTTCTCCCCTTCTCCCCTTTCTCCCCCTCTCCCCAATCTTGTAGGACATTTGGTCCTGTCCAAATGTCCGTAAGATATTTGGTCCATACCAAAGGTCCTTGAAAACCGGTCCTATAAAATACCATGAGCATAGTTNAATATACTGTCTAGGTTGGTAATAACTTTTCTTCCAAGGAGTAAGCGTCTTCTCCTCCCATCCCCCCCCCCATCTACCAGTATATTTTCTGACTCTATGGATTTGACTACTCTAGTCAGTTCAGTTCAGTTCAGTCTCTCAGTTGTGTCTGACTCTTTGCAGCCCTATGAATCGCAGCACGCCAGGCCTCCCTGTCCATCACCAACTCCCAGAGTTCACTCAAACTCACGTCCATCGTGTCGGTGATGCCGTCCAGCCATCTCATCCTCTGTCGTCCCCTTCTCCTCCTGCCCCCAATCCCTCCCACCATCAGAGTCTTTTCCAATGAGTCAACTCTTCACATGAGGTGGCCAAAGTATTGGAGTTTCAGCTTTAGCATCATTCCTTCCAAAGAAATCCCAGGGCTGATCTCCTTCAGAATGAACTGGTTGTATCTCCTTGCAGTCCAAGGGACTCTCAAGAGTCTTCTCCAACACCATAGTTCAAAAGCATTAATTCTTCGGTGCTCAGCCTTCTTCACAGTCCAACTCTCATATCCATACATGACCCCTGGAAAAACCATAGCCTTGACTAGACTTGACTATTCTCGGTACCCCCCATAAGTGGAATCAGTATTGGTATCTAATGTATTAATATATGGGAATGCATTTTTAATACTGGAGACAAGCCTATTCAGTTGAGTGAAAGAGGGAAACTAAAGAGTAGATGAGTATGTTGGTTGAAATAACACTCTTGGCGCTTCCCTAATAACCCTGACTGCGCCCTCCTCTCTTTGGGGCTCACTCTCTTTCCAGGAGCCCCGTGCGCTCACTGTCCTCTGGTCCCCACTGTCACCTTGATGCTTACAGCACACCTTCCACACAACATCCCAAACCCTAGATCTTTCCCAAACTTTCTTTTCATCGAATGTCCCTAATCTATATCCTTTCACCCCAGCCCGGAGGTGGGAGTTCTTCGCCAAGATAGCTAATCAGATCAACTTATTCATAAGCCAATACCTTAACTTAACCCCACAAAAATGTAAATAATGTGTGAATCTCAAGGCTCTATAGTGAGGTCATTTAGATAAACGTTTTCCTTTTCTGGACCCCTTAAGTTATACCTCCTCGTCAAATTCAGTCTGTGGTTCAACAGCATCTTTATCCATATAAAACAAAATAAATGATTTAGCCATGGTTATCAGGTTTACAGATCAGTTAGAGATGCAGAAAATAGCCTTAAGTACCAGCAAACTTTCCTCGGGAACAGCGATAAAACACTTTACATCTGATCTGTAATATCCTGTACCCTGGGAGCGCTAGCCCTGCAGTGAACAAAATTGCCATTTCTGTCAGATTTCATGGTCAGTGATTCTGTGATATGGAGAAATGGCCAGTATGAATTAAAATGAAATCATCAATGGCCCCACACTGACAACCTATGACAGACTTGAACCATCTCTCCCAAAAGTGTGTTCATAACTCACCCCACTTCACCATGGAGTCCACTAAAATAGTATTAAGTATATGGGGAAGTGTCCATATAAAAACATAACATAAAACACTCAAACGCACCATATTATTCTTACTGGATGCACTGTGCTATCTCAGGCTTCCCTGAATTCAATAGTCAAAAGTCCACCTTTGACAAAAAAAGAAGCTGTACTCTGTGTTCCAATACAACACAGTGGAAAAACACTCAACTCAAGGCCTGCAGCCTCTCCTTGATTCCCACGCAGCTCCTTTGTATTCAGAGACGGTGCTGGGCTGGCTCCACACTGTCCCTGGGTCTATGGAGCCTTCCTCCCAGCTCTGATTCCACAAATTCGCTTCCACACTCACAAAAAGCCTCAGTCTCTATCTTTCACTTACTACCCTAAACTTCTTACATATTGCTGTCATTGTTGTTCAGCCACTAAGTGACCGCTTTGTGAACTCATGGACTGTAGCTCACCAGACTCCCATGGGGTTCTCCAGGCAAGAATACTGGAGTGGGTTGCCATTCCCTTTTCCAGGGACCTTCCCAACCCAGGGATTGAACCTGCATCTCCTGCATTGGCAAGTGGATTCTTTATCACTGAACCACTAGGGAAGCCCTCTTGCATATTTAACCAGACTCAATTTCCGTTCTCATTAGAAAAAGAAGAACATCTCCTATTGTACTTGGGAGTCTCATAGTCCCCCTTAAGTTCATTTTCACTCACCATCTCACCAGACTGTTTATCTCAGTTTAAGACCTGCAACCACTTTCTAGTCTCCTGAAATCCTTACCTTTTTCATACCCTGGTACCAAATGAATCGTCACAGAATATCAATTTGTTTGTCTTAATTTCCTACTCAGAGGTGCTCAGTGAATGATTTCTCTTTACCCACTGAACAGAGTCCAATCTTAAGCCTCATGACTAAATCCCTCCCAAATGTCTTCAACTACACTTCCCCATCTCATCATAGTCCCAATGACCAGAATATTTCACTCATTCTAACTCTCCACCATCCATTTCTGTCTAGGGTTAAAGACATTCTGCTACTTCTAGCTATTAAAATTCTATGCATTCTTAAAGATCCAACCAATTATATCTTTATTGCCTAAGCTTCTCCCCCAGTTTCAGTCAGAAATATATAGTCTCTTCCTTTTCACATATTTATTCTCTAAGATTATATATCAAGTAGGTGATGGGGTGTCTCACATCCAGAATATTATAATTACCATATTTGTGTTTAATTTTTTCACATAGCCCAGCTTTTCCACATAGTTCACCTCTTGGATGTCTAATACTTCTGTGTAAATATCACAATATTAAATATAGTGTCTCACATGCAGTAGGCATTTGAAAAGTTTTCATCAGCCAACTAAATGAATGAATGAATAAGCCATCCTTGGCAACACCTTTGCTAATAATAGACTATTCTTTAAACAGTTAAAAATGTTGTTCTCTCAATATTTTTGTGGGAGGCAAGTAGTTTGGCTTCAAAAGATGTCTATACAAAAAAAACTAGAGTTGAGAGGTGAAGAAGGCTACAATTAATTAGTTACTATCAATGATGCATACACAAGTTTTTGTTTTTCTAAGTACAGTACTTAGCACGGGTGAAAGAAGGGTTTTTCTCAGATAAATTAATCCACAATTATCAAGCTTCACTAGGGGTAGCTACATGTGGGTACTCCTATTCCATCATAGCTAGATGCAATTGGCCAACTTCCCTGGAACAAAATTAGTACATTACCACTAAGTTTAAAATGCCAACTTAAGTCCAGGTAAAATAATAGATACAAAAATTCATAGACTATAAATGAGACAAGACCTTCACAGTCAATTCTAATAAATGTTCATATAAGATTTACAGCACTCTCAAAATATTTCCTCTTTTTGCTCTATCATACTGATAAAGGGAGGTCATTGCTAGCTCAGAAATGACTAGTTTCCTGTCTCAAAAGCATGAAGTCTATCCATTGTGATAATACCCATTTAAAGGAGATTTTATGAGATGCTGCTTATGCTGTATGGGTAAAGAACCATCTGTCTGGCATCAGAGTTGCTATGTTCAAATTACCAATGTTTCTATACGTTTAAAACCCAAAAGGATGTGGAGATTAAAAACATGATTTGAGTTTTTAAAACAACCATGTGGATAATACCCCTCCAGCAGTGTTCAGCAAAGTCTGCACACTTCTAGCTTTGACACTAGTTATTCCTCCAAGCGGTTGACAATTGTCAGGTGCTGTGTTAAGTTTTAGGGATAAAAAGATGGACAAGATATGACTCTCAAGGAACTCTCAGCCTAGGCTGAGAAACTGACATGTAACTAGCATTTAGCATGAGGTGAGAGCTTTACAGGGGCTTCCCAGGTGGCGCCAGTGGTGAAGAACCCATCTGCCAATGCAGGAGATGTAAGAGATGTGAGTTTGATCCCTGGGTTGGGAAGATGCCCTGGAAGAGATCATGGTAACCCATCCAGTATCCTTGCCTGGAGAATCCCATGGAGAGAGGAGCCCGGCGGGCTTCAGTCCATGGGGTCATAAAGAGCTGGGCACGACTGAAGCGACTGAGCACAGCAGAGCACAGGAGCTTAAGAGGCATGTTCCATGCGACAGAAAGACACAGAAGTAGCCCCCAAATCTGCTGGGGAAATAGAGAGAGAGAGAGATGCTTAATGCAATGTAAAAGCTGCTGCTGTGTGGCATATTCAAGTTTAATAGCATTTTGGAACTTTTTGGACTCTTTTACCTGAATACTTTTCAATTTACAGTTGGTTGAATCCATGGATGTAGAACCTACAGACACAGGGGGCTGACTTCATACCAAACTTACGAGCTTTTCTCTGGGCAGTAACAAAAAATATAATGTTTTATTGTATTTACATAAATATTTTTTCTATTCCCTACAATTGGCATATAAAGAATTTTTAAACAAAAAAACACTTTAAAGTTAGCTGACTGTATTCACAATTTTCAACATCTTTCTTTGTGAACACACAGGCATATTAAAAGAAATCATAATTTAGAGAAGAAAACTAGATGATAATTAAAACAAGTCCTACAGAGCCTGTGTTTTCTTTGTTTGAAACTATATCATATCTGAATGAAATATCGTTTCTCACTCCTCTGAGTGCCTCAGTCAGATCGGACCTCCTGAATCATTTTGAGGAAACACAATTCATAGTGCTCATCTAACGTTTTCTAAACAATCCTCTTGATCTTTTTGATTTTCTGCAGTTCAACTCCTCCCAACAGTGAGTCGGAAAGTACACTACAGACCTTCTCTTTCAAACTCCAGTTCAGTATTTATTAAGAGATTTGGATCTCAACACAAGGCAGGGAAATCTGCATCTCAGCCTTGATGATAAAATTGGTTAATTACTGTGATAAGCAAGGCTAGATCTCTCTACATTTTGCTGGTACTCATCGAACTTACACAATTTTGGAAAGCAGGAAAAGTTGAAGTGGCACTTACCTATTTGTTTACTTACTTTATTTCATTACTTATTATACTAAATACAAGTCAGTTAAGTTTCAATCATGTTGTTGGCCAGCAAGAGAGAATCAAAAAATCAAAAAGAGTAAATGCAGGTGAGAGGGGAGTTCAGGATGGAGGGAACACATATACACCCATGGCTGATTCATGTCAACGTGTGGCAAAAATCACTACAATATTGTAAAGTAAGTGCAGGCACGTTGGGCATAGTTTCTTCATACCTTGTAAGCAGCCACTGTGAGGAAGTGTAGTATCCATCACTTGCAACCCTCTTCCTTGGCCCCTTCCACATCTTCAGATAATACTTCATCACAATATCCATGTTCTTGGGTTCTTGAGAGCAGGCTGGTTGAGAGGGTGCGCTATGCTGTAAAGTACGATTTGCCTGAAAAGGAGATTGCCGTCTCACTCATTAATTTTACATTACCATACTGTGCTTCTACTGATGTTTATCACAATGCTTTTTACAGCTACTTACAACGATGGCAAAAATACACAGATTGTTCTGTCGTTAAGCAAAGTAAACAATTTTTTTGAGTAATGCAAGGGAAGGAAAAATTTATATGATCATTTTCTCTGACTCCAGCAAACTATTCTACGACCCCAAGTGTGTGTTTGTGTGTAAACAGTTGTGGGCAACATACATCGATGTGATAGAATTATTTCATTGCCCTTGGACTGTTGAACTGCTGGAGATCTTTGGCTCTTCTGCAGAATGTTGGGTTAATGGCACATAAACAAAAGAGGCTATTGACATTGTTATAAAGATGTGACTCAATCTCAATTTTCTCTTTTTTTCCTACATCATTGGAAAATAGATGAGATGCAATAGTCATGGAACTTCTAGCCTAGTTGTTTGCTTAAGATTTAGTGTATCTGTGCATGTCAATTTCTCTCCCCTCAAAAGATAAAACCATCATAGAAAACACTTTGGAAGCAAAAATAGTAATTTTATGTAGAGAAAGCACTGGGAATCAGAAAAAGTATTTCAGATGCCCATTGGTCACTTAAGTACATTCATTTGACAAGAGTCTGGAACTGATAAATGAGACAGACCTTGGTTTAAATTGAAACTCTACCACATATATCTGTGTGACCTTCAGCAAATTACTGCCTGAGCCTCAGTTTTCTGCATCTATAAAAGGGACACAACAATAGTAACCAACTCATGAGGTTCTTGTAAGCATTGCATGCAATAAAGCATATGAAGCATTTAGCACAGCATCTGGTACATAATAACATACAAGAAATAATGTGTATCATTATTACTCCTAAGACATTATTTATAGGCAACAAATTCTTCAGCCCTATAACATGACTTAGCAACTGAACGACAACAATAACATAACTGTTCATATCTGAGGGTTCATCCAGTTGCAAGTCTATGATTGAACTAGACGATGATTACACTTTACAAAAGAATTCTTCACAAAACAACTCAAATGACAAAAATAGCAAGTCAAGTCATTCACAGAAATATGAACTGCTATTTTATTATAGAAATCTTATATGAGGTAAAGATCTGATATAAATGATAGTGTGAGGGAATTAAGACTGTGTTTCTCTGTATTTGTTTATCTTTCCCAATAGACTATAAACTTTTTGAGGCAGGGATTATCTCTTATTTACCTTTGGGATCCCAATATAAATGAATGAATTGCTTAATGTTGGGAACAAACAACCTAACATCTCTGATTTTGTGATGAATAAAGTCAAGCGATAGACATGTTTAAAAAAGTGTGCACAACACTGCTAATTATTAGAGAAACGCAAGTCAAAACTACCATGGGGTATTGCCTCACACTGGTCACAATGGTCATCATCAAAAAGTCTACAAATAATAAATACTGAAGAGCATGTGGAAGAAAAGGAACCATCCTACTCTGTTGGTCGGAGTATGAATTGGTGCAGCAACTATGGAGAACAGTATGGAGGTCCCTTAAACATCTAAAAATAGAACTACAGCAAGCCCCCTCCTGGGCATATATGAAACTATGAAAATTAATTTAAAAAGACACATGCACCCCCATGTTCATAGCAGTTCTTTTTAAAGTAGCCAAGACATGGAAGCAATCTAAATGTCCATTGACAGATGAATGGATAAAGAAGATATGGTGTTTATATATATATAGTATAAATACATATATAATATATAAATATATATGTATAAGTGTATGAGTGTGCTTGTAGGTCAGGTAAAATAATGACCAAGAACTGACCACAGGGATTAGCAACATGAAGGTCATCTATGACCTTGAAGATGGAGGTTTGAAGAGGTGGTCAGGCAAAAGTATGATGGAGAGGATGCAAGAGAGAATGACTAGAGGGAAATTACAGAGAACGTATGTAAGAAACTTTCAGTTTTTATAAGAAGATAAACAGAGTAGTAGCAACAAGGGAAGTGCTCTCTAGAAAGATTTTTTGGTTTGTTGCATTTTTTTCTAAAATGAGAAATAATTGCATATTCAAGTGCTGATGGGAATAATTCACTGGAAATGAAGAATGATAGTGTAAGAGAGAAAAAAATCATTAGAACAATGTCCTAGTTTGAGACAGGATAAGATCTAGTGGACCAAGGGAGCAGTTGGCTTTAGCTAAAGATCAAGGATGGTTCCTTTGCAATCCTCAGCAGTGAAGGTGAAGGAGAAGTGAGCAGGTTTAATCCTGTGGTTCTTTATATTCATTCTGTTCTAATGATGAAAATAGATTGGCTTCTTTCTTGAATTCATATGTGATTACTAGAACAGCCCTGGAGTTATTATTCCAGATTGCAGATGTTATGGAAATAATTTTAATTCAGCAAATAACAATTTCACCTGGCTTTTCAGGAATGCATCTATTGCCTGAAGAAAACTACCACCCAACAATATAGCTCACTTCTGGAACCAGCCATGGAACAGTGCTTTTTTTGAGAATAGACATTTAAATTTAGATTTACTACATAGCTTATTATCTCAGTATAACAGCAACCTGTAATAATATTTCATATCTGAATTATCATTCTATATTATGAAGCAATAGTCTTTAAAGTTCTTTTTGATTACTCTCCACCTGCTCAGAATGCTCATAGTCCTTATCAGATATGTCATTTCTTTAACACTTTATCAGCTGGAACGTTGTGCACTTTATTTCATGGATGTGTGATACGTGTGTGTGCACACATGTCAATATACATAATGTTATAACTAATTGGAGAATATAGACTACATTTTCTTGTATTTCTGCATTACTGATGATGACTGCAGTGGTGACCTAAAAACAAGCAAAACCAGGAAATCTCTGGTGAAACATCCATTGTCATATAGCCATAAAAACAGAGGTAGAAAATAAATTTAGCTATGAGTCCATGGAAAAATTATTCTGAACTACCAGAAATAAATGGCAAGCTTATATGTATTCTTCAAAGAAGAAGGCAACTTACCAAAATGAATATCCAATCATTTTTTAAAAACAGTGTCTTTCTTTTAAAAATTGGAGGAAAAGTTTCCTGAGAGAGTACCTGAAAATAGAATTGCTAGAATTAAAGATCTTTCATATAAACCTCATACAGAGGAACTGGCTGCTCATATATACAGATAATGAAAGGTAAAATATAATCCCACGTTGGGAGTTGGCATTCTAAAGGTCTTCACTGGTATACTATCAAGTGAAACTTGTATGCTTCTTCTTTCCTGTCTGAAGTTGATCCTCTTCTGCATGGTAGATCATATCTACCTGCTGCGTGTTTCTCAAGGGAATATCTTATACCATCCTATGTCATGGTATCAAGTACATTTGACATATACCTGTTAAATTTAATTTTCACAGAGAAATATTCCAGGAATGACAAATATTTCTATAGACCACAGTTTCTAATTACTGGAGAGTACATGTCAAAGCAAAATTCAGACTTAAGTTGAAGAAAGTAGCCCATTCAGGTATGACCTAAATCAAATCTGTTAAAATTATATGGTGGAAATGACAAATAGATTCAAGGGATTACATCTGATAGACAGAATGTCTGAAGAACTATGAACGGAGGTTCATAACATTGTACAGGAGGTGGTGAACAAAACCAACTGCAGGAGAAAGAAATGCAAAAAGGCAAAATGGTTGTCTGAGGAGGCCTTACAGATAGCTGAGAAAAGAGAAGCAAAAGGCAAAGGAAAAAAGGAAAGATAGTTCCATCTGACTGCAGAGTTCCAAAGAATAGCAAGGAAGATAAGAAAGCCTTCCTAAGTTGATCAATGCAAAGAAACAGAGGAAAACAATAGAATGGGAAAGACTAGTGATCTCTTCAAGAAAATTAGAGATACCAAGGGAA